>LR990949.1:3404675-3758363 GCA_905163415.1 Noctua fimbriata | reverse complement strand
CGATCACACTGGACCCGAGACGGCGGCGCGTAGTGTTCCACGCGCGCCTCTCTCAGACGTAACGGGGGGAGTTTTACACCTCACTCCCCCCCGGGACGAGGCCCGCAGGTCAGGCGGGCCGCACTAGTCCGGGGCAAGCGGAAGTCGCATCAGATCCCGTTGCCCCCCGACGCAAGTGTGCGAGGGAACACCGGTGTGGTTTTTAGTCAGTACGAGTCTGACAGACCCCTCCGCTCTCCCCAGGGCGGAGGACATCCATAGAGGATTTCCACATCGAGAAAAAAAAAAAAAAAAAAAAAAAAAAAAAAAAAAGGTTAGGTTGGGGATCCCCACCGAGGGTGTCTCCACGTTGTCGTCGTGGTGGGGCTTGAGTGTCTCAATGATCTTGGAGTTTTACCATTCCAAGTGAGAGACCAGACTAAGAGAGACACACACGCCGGAGTCGCTTCAGACTCTGGCGAGGGGTGCCCTGTCCGTCGTTCCGGGCAGTGCGCGATTCACGCTCCGAGTCATCGGAGTGTGAATATGGGGAGGGACACATCGTGTACCGTGCGATGGCTCACGGAGCGGGCTCCATCGACGGTACGTGATTGGCGATTCACTCCTCGGGGTCCCCGGGGAGTGAATCGGGGTCGAGGATATTCCTTCATATGCCACGCGACGGACCATCGTTGCGGGGCATATGTTGGGATGTAATATTGTCGCCCTCTGGTACGCGTCTGCCCATCAGACGTGACTGTGAGGGCGATAGACTAGTCATAAGGGGGGGGGGGGGGAAATGATGATAAGAAGGGAGACAGGGACCACACCCTTCAAAGGAAAAAAATCACCATGAAAAAGACGAATGCAAAGATATTACCCCAGGGCGGTACCAGCTGCTCAGCAGCTGGAGAATCCGCCACGATCCCTTCGGGATCGTCAAGCCCCTCGTATTCTGGGGGGGGCAACAAACGTCTTCCGCTTGCCAATGGCAACGAGAGCCGAGGAGGCTCCTCGAGATCGAGGTCTTTTGAAGACCTCATCTCCTTTAGTTTTAACCACGGACGGGTCGAGCGCCACGCGTCGGACGCAGTGTCAGACTCTGGCACTGCGTCACTGAGGCCAGGAGCGGAGGCTCCAGCGGAGCCTCGCGTGGTTTTGGAGAGGGTGGGTGGTATGTCGTCTACCTTCGACAACACACCCGCCCTTTCGCAAGCAGTTGCGGCCGCTCCCTCCAAGTTCTGGGGGAAGCGGCCGCGTGTCTGTGAGTCGGACGCGTGCACGGCGGGTCTGTCCTCAAGCGAGGAGAACCTGCCGGCCGCGAAGGTGCCGACCGCCAGGAGGGGCAGAGGTCGCGGGACAGCTTCCGGAGCAAACACTCCGGCACCGTCACGTGACACTCGGGGCCGCTTCTTGAAGCGCCCTGATACGCCGATGGCCAGCGGAGTTAGCGACTCCGACGGCTCGGTGCAGGTGGAACAAGGTGACGCTCAGGCCTCCATCGCTTTGCTCAGCACAAAGGCGGAGCTCAATGCCGCGAGGAGAGAGGGCCGGAAGGCCATCGCGACCGACGAGGTCGCTGAGTTGGCTCGACGGGCAAGGGAGAGGCGGATGCAGACCGCCGCAGCTCCTGAAGGCTTGACGGCAGAGGCCCTTAGCCGCCAAGTTTTGGACGGCGTGGACGTCGTCCTGAAGGTAGCCACGAAATCTGGCAACCTGAAGGGGACGTTCACGCGGGCCCTAAAGGAGGCGGCGGACGGGATCAAGGAGGCGGTGGACGTCCTCCTTGACCGCACGATCTCGGAGGAGACGGTGAAGCTCCGAGAGGAAAATCACCGTCTCCAAACGAGGATGGAGGAGCTCCAGCGGGAGGTCAGCGCCCTGAGGGCAGACTTCAGCCGGCAGCAGGGTGCGACGACTGCGGACAGTCGTGCTCTGCCACAGAACGGGTCTTTGGGGGAAGACCAGTTCAACCGGCTGTTGAGCATAATGACCGCCCGCCTGGACAGCCTAGAGCCCAGGCTCAATCCCCCTGTTCGCCTTCGTCCGCCGCTGGCGGCAGATAAGCGAAGGAAGGAGGCGGAGCCCGCTCCAGCAACAGCTGGGCCAACGTGGGCACAGGTGGCTAAAGCGCCACCTGCGCCAAAAAAGCCCACGCAGGCGCCCAAAAAGCCCACGGAGGGCGGC
This sequence comes from Noctua fimbriata, assembly GCA_905163415.1. NCBI lineage: Eukaryota > Metazoa > Arthropoda > Insecta > Lepidoptera > Noctuidae > Noctua > Noctua fimbriata. The sequence continues at coordinate 3,756,197 of LR990949.1, read as the reverse complement.
AAAAAGGCTGTGAAGGGGACGAGAAATGCCACTGAAGGGAGCACCTCGTCCCCCAAAGAAAAAGAGGGTGGCTGGGAGACGGCCGAAAGCCGCAAGAAGAGGCGGAAGAGGGGCCGCAAGGCCAAGAACGCACCGGGCTCCAAGGGGCAGGCCCCGAAAATCCGCGTCCCTCGCTCCGAGGCTGTAGTAGTCACGCTGCAGCCCGAAGCCAAGGAGAGGGGCGTGACGTACCAAAAGATACTGGCAGAGGCGAGGGGCAAGCTGGTCTTTGCCGATTTTGGCACCCCGGACGGCTTCCGTTTTAGAACGGCAGCCACGGGGGCCAAGATGTTCGAGTTGGCGGGGACCAGCAGTGCCGAGAGGGCGGACTCTCTAGCTGCAAAGCTGAGGGACGTCCTCAACCCCGAGGAGGCCCGGGTGTCCAGACCCATCAAGACGGCTGAGGTGCGCGTCGATGGGCTGGACGACTCTGTTTCCCCCGAGGAGGTGGTGGTGGCCATAGCCCGGAGCGGTGGATGCCCGCCAGAAAATGTGCGGGCGGGCGAAATCCGCGTCAACGCTGGAGGGCTGGGCACCATCTGGGTGCGGTGCCCAGTAGCTGCGGCTAGGAAAGTTGCCGACGCGGGGCGTCTGCTGGTGGGCTGGGTGTCAGCGAGAGTTAAACTCCTGGCACCCAGGGCCATGCAGTGTTACCGGTGCCTAGAGAAAGGGCACGTCCGGGCCCAGTGCACTAGCGAAGCAGACCGCAGCGATTTGTGTTATCGCTGCGGTCAGCCCGGCCATAAGGCGTCCCAGTGCTCCGCGGAGCCAAACTGCAGCCTCTGTGCGGCTGCAGGAAAGTCCGCGGGGCACAGAACTGGCGGCAACGCTTGCGGCGCGCCCAGAAAGCGCAGCAAGCGTTGGACCAAGGCTGCGGGGGCCGCACCCCCTAACACCTCTTCGGCCGACTCCCGGCCTGTGGTTGGACGAGGCGCCGGGGAAATGGACTGCCAGTGATGGCGCTCCATTTCCTCCAGGCGAATATCAACCACTGCACCAGAGCTCAGGATCTCTTGGTCCTGAGCATGGCGGAGTGGTCGGTAAATGTGGCGGTGGTCGCTGAGCCGTACTTTGTCCCCCCCCGAGATAACTGGGCAGGGGATCTGGACGGCCTGGTGGCCATCATCGGCGCGACTCTTGTCGACGTATCCCGGGGTCACGGTTTCCGCCCTTGTGAACGGGATCGTCACGATCGGGGCATACTTTTCGCCCAACAGGAGTCTCGCCGACTTCGAGAGTTTCCTTGTCGAGTTGGGAGCCGTCGTCGGCCGGTCTCATCCTCGGCCCATTTTGCTTCTCGGTGATCTGAACGCCAAATCTGCGGCGTGGGGATCCCCGGTCACAGACCCGAGGGGCGATGTGCTAGAGGAGTGGGCCGTTACGACGGGCCTGGCTGTCTTAAATCGGGGTTCGGCCTACACGTGTGTGCGACGGCGGGGCGGATCCATTGTGGACGTGTCGTTCGCTAGTCCCGCTGTCGCGCACCGCGTTCGTGATTGGCACGTGGAAGCGGAGGTGGAGACGCTATCGGATCACCGATACATACGCTTCGACGTCTCCACCCAGACCGCTGAAGGTCGTAGCCAATCGGCCCCCCGAAGAGACGGCCCGCGTTGGGCGCTGAAACGCCTCGACAGGGAGGCTCTCGAGGAAGCCACTATCGTCCAAGCCTGGATCCGGGAGTCGGCTACCGTCGGTCCCGTCGACGTCGAACGGGAGGCGCAGTGGTTTAGCGACGCGATGACGCAAATCTGCGACGCGTCCATGCCACGCGTCTCCTCTCTGTCCGCAAGGCGCCGCGTGTACTGGTGGTGCGTCGAGGTAGAGCGGCTGCGCGTCGAGTGCGCAGACGCCAGACGCCCGTACACGCGATGTCGGAGGAGACGTCTGCGGGATCCCGACGAAGAAGCCGCGCTGTATGAGGTGTACCGCGCGGCGAAGGAGGCTCTGTGGCTGGCCATCGGCGAGTCAAAGACGCGCTCCAGAGAGGAGCTGCTGGCGACCCTAGACGGGGATCCGTGGGGGCGCCCTTACCGCACGGTCCGAGGGAAACTTCGGCCGTGGGCGCCCCCGCTAACGGAAGGTCTCGAGCCGCAGTTTCTGGAGCGAGTGGTCTCGGCTCTCTTCCCTGAGAGAGCCGAGTACGAGCCACCGCCGATGGCTCTGCCCACAGCTGCAGAGTCGGAAGAAGAAGAGGAGAGCGAAACCGTCCCAGAGGTGACACAGGCGGAGATGAGCGCGGCCGTGATGCGGCTCCGGGCAAAAAACACTGCTCCGGGGCCCGACGGAGTGCCTGGTCGCGCTCTAGTCCTCGCCCTGAAGGAGCTGGAGCCCCCACTGAGGGGACTCTTCTCGGCGTGCCTTGAGCGGGGCCAGTTCCCTAGCAGGTGGAAGACTGGTCGACTGGTCCTGCTCAGGAAGGCGGGGCGCCCGGCGGATTCGTCGTCGGCTTATCGGCCCATAGTGTTGCTGGACGAGGCGGGCAAGATGCTCGAGCGTGTAATCGCAGATCGCCTCGTCAGCCACTTGTGTACAGAGGGGCCGAACCTGGCCGACAGCCAGTTTGGCTTCCGGCGTGGGCGCTCCACCATCGACGCCATCATGAGGGTGAGAGTCCTGGCGGAGGAAGCGGTGTCCCAGGGTGGGGTGGTGCTGGCGGTGTCCTTGGACATCTCCAACGCGTTCAACACCCTGCCCTGGGGTTGCATTAGGGAGGCCCTGCGATACCATCGGGTGCCTTCCTACCTCCGCAACATTGTGGGGGCTTATCTTTCGGGAAGGTGTGTCACCTACATGGGACGCGACGGCGCGGGCCGTCGCGAGATGTCGTGCGGTGTTCCGCAGGGGTCGGTTCTGGGCCCACCCCTGTGGAACATCGGGTACGACTGGGTTTTGCGGTGCGAGCTCCCGCCGGGAGTGGACCTGACGTGTTATGCGGACGACACGCTGGTCACGGCTCGGGGGAGCTCGTACAGGGAGGCAGCGTTGCTGGCTACGGCTGCGGTCTCACAGGTGGTGAGCCGCATACGACGCCTGGGGCTGGAAGTGGCCCTCAACAAGTCGGAGGCCATTGCTTTTCATGGCCCCCGACGGGCGCCGCCGTTGGGATCACACATTGTGGTCGGTGGGGTCCGGATCGCTGTCGAGTCAACCATGAAGTACTTAGGATTGGTGCTCGACAGCCGTTGGGACTTCGGCCCCCACTTTCAGCGGCTGGTGCCCAAGTTGATGGGCGCGGCGGGCGCGCTGTCAACGCTGCTTCCCAATCTGGGGGGCCCGAGCACCGCCTGTAAGCGGTTGTACGTGGGGATCGTGCGATCGATGGCCCTTTACGGGGCCCCGATTTGGGCGACAGACCTGACGGCCCGCACTATCGCTGTTCTGCGCAGACCGCAGAGAGCGATGGCCGTCAGGGTCATACGGGGATATCGCACGATCTCCTACGAGGCGGCTTGTGTACTGGCCGGATCCCCGCCGTGGGACCTGGAGGCGAAGACCCTCGCGACACTGCACCAGTGGCGCGAGGAGGCCAATGATCGGGGCGAGAGGCTGGTGCAGCGACAGATCACGCTGTACCGGTCTCAGCTCCGACAGGTCATGGTGGCGGAATGGCGGGGGAGGCTAGAGCTCCCTACCGCCGGCCTCGACACGGTCGAGGCGATCCGGCCAGTACTCGACGACTGGCTCGGGAGGAAGCACGGCTCCCTGACGTTTCGGGCGACGCAGGTGCTCTCGGGGCATGGCTGCTTCGGGAAGTACCTGTGTCGCATAAGCAGGGAGCCGGACGCCCGGTGCCATCACTGCGTCCACTGTCTGGAGGACACGGCGCGGCATACGCTGGCCGAGTGCGCCGCGTGGGATGAGCCGCGCCGTGCGCTCGTTACGGAGGTGGGAGGAGACCTGTCGCTGCCGACCGTCGTTCGCTCGATGGTCGGCAGCGCAGAGTCCTGGGACGCGGTGGTGTCCTTCTGCGAAACCGTCATGTCGCAGAAGGAGGCTGCGGAAAGGGAGAGGGAGATGACGAGCTCCCGCCCATCCCGCAGCAGACGCACCGGGCGTCGGCAGAGGGCGGACAACGCCCTCTTCCGGCCCCCCTAAATAGGTCCAGGGGCGACGGATTCGGGGACGTCCGTCGCCCCCGATCACACTGGACCCGAGACGGCGGCGCGTAGTGTTCCACGCGCGCCTCTCTCAGACGTAACGGGGGGAGTTTACACCTCACTCCCCCCCGGGACGAGGCCCGCAGGTGAGGCGGGCCGGCACTAGTCCGGGGCAGCGGAAGTCGCATCAGATCCCGTTGCCCCCCGACGCAAGTGTGCGAGGGAACACCGGTGTGGTTTTAGTCAGTACGAGTCTGACAGACCCCTCCGCTCTCCCCAGGGCGGAGGACATCCATAGAGGATTTCCACATCGAGAAAAAAAAAAAAAAAAAAAAAAAAAAAAGGTTAGGTTGGGGATAACGCTGTACCGGTCTCAGCTTCGACAGGTCATGGTGGCGGAATGGCGGGGGAGGCTAGAGCTCCCTACCGCCGGCCTCAACACGGTCGAGGCGATCCGGCCAGTACTCGACGACTGGCTCGGGAGGAAGCACGGCTCCCTGACGTTTCGGGCGACGCAGGTGCTCTCGGGGCACGGCTGCTTCGGGAAGTACCTGTGTCGCTTAAGCAGGGAGCCGGACGCCCGGTGCCATCACTGCGTCCACTGTCTGGAGGACACGGCGCGGCATACGCTGGCCGAGTGCGCCGCGTGGGATGAGCCGCGCCGTGCGCTCGTTACGGAGGTGGGAGGAGACCTGTCGCTGCCGACCGTCGTTCGCTCGATGGTCGGCAGCGCAGAGTCCTGGGACGCGGTGGTGTCCTTCTGCGAAACCGTCATGTCGCAGAAGGAGGCTGCGGAAAGGGAGAGGGAGATGACGAGCTCCCGCCCATCCCGCAGCAGACGCACCGGGCGTCGGCAGAGGGCGGACAACGCCCTCTTCCGGCCCCCCTAAATAGGTCCAGGGGCGACGGATTGGGACATCCGTCGCCCCCGATCACACTGGACCCGAGACGGCGGCGCGTAGTGTTCCACGCGCGCCTCTCTCAGACGTAACGGGGGGAGCTTTACACCTCACTCCCCCCCGGGACGAGGCCCGCCGAGGTCAGGCGGGCCGGCACTAGTCCGGGGCAGCGGAAGTCGCATCAGATCCCGTTGCCCCCCGACGCAAGTGTGCGAGGGAACACCGGTGTGGTTTTAGTCAGTACGAGTCTGACAGACCCCTCCGCTCTCCCCAGGGCGGAGGACATCCATAGAGGATTTCCACATCGAGAAAAAAAAAAAAAAAAAAAAAGGTTAGGTTGGGGATGGGGGATCCCCCACAGCGCATACTTCCTCGCAGTATCCCCTGGGCAACGCCGTGTCTGACCACCGTAACGGAGTGGCAGACCGGCGGCTAAAGTGCGCTGTGCATCGAAGGCGAATTACGAAGATGTCGAATTCGAATTTTAATTTTAAAAATAAAAACCTGCGGGACGCCTCCGGGCGTTTCGTCTCGAGTCGCTCGTCCCTGGGCGATTTAAACGGCCCTTCTCAGGGCCAACCAAAAGGCCCTTCTCAGGGCCAACCAAAAGGCCCTTCTCAGGGCCAACCAAAAGGCCCTTCTCAGGGCCAACCAAAAGGCCCTTCTCAGGGCCACACCGGCGACGCTCAAGCGTCGGATGCTGACCGCGCACCATCTGCGGTCAGCTTTTTTAGCGGACCAGGCGAGCTGTCGGACTCCGACGAATCCAACATGGATACGTCGGCGGCCGACAGCGACCGCCCTGGGCGGAAGAGGGCCTTCCTGAGGCCCGGGTCCGAGGGCTCCTCGGAGTCGATGGGGAGGGCGAAGAAGAAGTCGAAGTCTAAAAAGGCTTCGACTTCTTCTACGACTGGCACCCACGTTGTGGGGTTGGCGGACGCCGAGCGCCAGCTCAACCTGGCCAAAAGGGCGCAGGTCCAGCAGGACCTGGAGGAGAGGGTCGCGGCCAGAGAGCGCCAGGCGCAAATCGCCAGGTCGTGGGCTGGCTATGGCGCATCGAGTGTGCTGTACGCCGATCACTCCCTGGCGGAGCTGGAGCGCATGGCGCTCGAGGACAAAGAGGAGGTTCTGGAGGTCGCCTCAAAGTCCTCTAATTTAAAGGGGACCTTCCAGAAGGCCCTCAAATGCCATGCCGCCAGCCTACACGGCATCGTCCTGGAGCTGGTCGGGCGGACGGCCACGGACGAGACGCGGCAGCTGCAGGCGAAGGTGGATCGCCTGCAGGCGGAGGTCAGCCAGCTTCATCAGAAGCTGGCTGACGCCACGGCCCGGCCTGCCCAATCCGCCCCAGCCCCGGTGGTAGGAGGCTCCTCCTTCTCCCCTGCCAACCTTGAGGACATTATCCGCAGGGTTGTCATGGAGGAGAGGGCCTTCACCAGAGCCTGCTTCGCAGGCATCGAGGACCGGCTCTTGCCGGAAAGGCGGCTCCGCCCGCCGCTTGCGGCGGACAAGAGTCACCCACCGACGGAGTCGGAACCTGCGCCTGTGGCGGGCTCGGTGTCGGGTGCGCAGCCCCAGGCCCCGAAGCCCTCCAAGGGCAAGGGTAAGGGCAAGAGGAGCAAGGCGGCTCCTCAAACCCCGAGCCCTGCAACGGGCACGGAAGGCGCGTCTGGGTCGGCTGCCACTCCGGCGGCGGCCCCCCAGACATCGCAGGGGGAAGACGCCCTTCTTCCCTCCACCACCCCGGCCAACCAGTCGTGGACGGAAGTGGTCAGGAGGGGAAAGGGGAAGAAGCCTGCTGCGGCTGCTGGGCCCGCTGCGGCTGCTAGGCCCGCTGCAGCTGCTAAGCCTGCTGCGGCTACTCCCGCAGCCAAAAAGGCTCCAGCCGGCGGGAGGAAGTTGGTTCCTCCCAAAACCGCGGCCGTCGTCGTGACCATCACCCCGGCGGCCGTGGAGCGGGGCGAGACGTACGAGTCCGTCCTAAGGCGGGCTCGTACCAATGCTGATCCCTCCCAGCTGGGGATCAGCAACATTACGTGCCGCCGAACCCTAACCGGGGCTCGAATCTTCGAGTTCTCGGGGGAGCGGCGGCACACGAACGCAGACCTCTTCGCAACAAAGTTGCAAGAGGTCATCGCGGATGCGGCGACGGTCGGCAGGCCCGTCAAGACCGCAGCCTTGGAGGTGGCCGATCTCGATGATTCGGTCACCAAAGAGGATGTGGTGGCGGCCGTCGCGGCGGCTGGAGGCTGCGACGCTGGCGCGGTGAAGGGTGGAGCCGTCAGGCCCGGCCGCCGCGGCATGGGCATCATCCGCGTGGAGTGCCCGGTCGCCGCGGCTGATGCCGTCCTTGCTGCGACCAAGGGGCGGCTGCTCGTCGGGTTCGGCTCGGCCGTGGTGCGGGCACTTGAGGAGCAGCCAACGCGCTGCTTCAAGTGCTTCGCATTCGGCCACACCCGACCCACGTGTCCCTCCAAGTTCGACTGGGGGGACACGTGCTACCGTTGCGGGCAGCAGGGACACAAAAGTGTCACCTGCCGCGCCACCGCGCAGCACTGCGCGGCGTGCGCCGCTAGTGGCCGCCCCGCGGACCACAAAATGACGGGCAGCAGATGCAGGCCTCCCGTGAGGAAGGGCATAGTGCCGGCGCAGGTTCGCCCTGTTGCCACCGCCGCTGCCACCGCCGTCGTCGTCGCCGCTGCAGCTGCAGCTCCGGCGGCGGTAGCGGAGGAGGGAGGATCGATGTCGGAATAATGGGTTCCGACTATCGCATCCTCCAGGCGAACACCAACCACTGCAGAGCGGCCCAGGACCTGTTAGTGCAGGCCATGGCCGAGTGGTTGGTGAACGTAGCGGCGGTCGCCGAGCCCTACTCGATCCCCGGCAGCTGGCTGGGTGACGAGGACGGCTCGGTGGCATTAGCGGCGCGGTCTTCCACAGACTCCCCTCCCCTCTCGCTATTAGAGAGGGGACCGGGATACGTGGCCGCCGCATGGGGAGACTTGGCCCTTGTGGGGGTTTATTTCTCCCCAAACCGCCCACTCCGGGACTTTGAGATTTATCTCGGAGTCCTGGCCGCCGTGGTCGGCAGGGCGGTGCCGCGTCAGGTCTGCCTCTTGGGAGACCTGAATGCCAAGTCGGTGACCTGGGGCAACCCGGCCACCGACGCTCGCGGGAGGGCGGTGGAGCTGTGGGCAGCCTCCTCTGGACTCTCCCTCTTGAACAGAGGAAGCGTCCAGACATGCGTGCGGCGTCGGGGTGGCTCAATAGTGGACGTCACTTTCGCCACCCAGGCGATGGCCGCGCGCGTACTGAACTGGCGGGTGGACCTGGTGGAGACCATGTCGGACCACCGCTACGTGCGGTTCGACATCTCCGCCAGCGTCTCCGGAGGGATGCAGCCCGTCTCGGGGCGATCATCGTTCCCGCGGTGGGCTGTAGCCCGCCTGGACAGGGAGGCAGCGGGGGAAGCGGCGTTCCTGCAGGACTGGCTGTCGCCGCCTACCACCGGCATGGACGTGGACGAAGCGGCGGGGCGACTCAGAGAGTCTCTGACCGAGGTATGCAACCATAGCATGCCTCGGTCTAGCCGACCGCCGCCCAGACGCGCCGTGTACTGGTGGTCGACGGAGCTGGCGGGGCTTCGAGCCGCGTGCGTGGAGGCGAGGAGGGCCTACACGCGGAGCCGGCGGCGGCGTCGACGGGACCCGGCCGACGAGGACCACCTCTACGAGGTGTACGTGGAGGCGAAAATGGTCCTCGAGCGGGCCATCGCCACCGCCAGGGACTCGTCGAGAGCCGAGCTGCTGGAGGGTCTCGACAACGACCCCTACGGGAGACCATACAAGGCAGCGCGCAACAAGTTGCGCCCCTTTGGTCCCCCGGTTGCCGAGACCCTGGAGCCCTCATTTCTGGACGGGGTGGTCCAGTCCCTGTTCCCGCGCAGGGGCAACTTCGCCCCGCCAGTGATGGGCCCAGCGCTGGAGGAGGCTCCGCCGCCGCTGGACGAGGAAGCGGAGGAGGCCCCGCCTGTCACGGAGTCGGAACTTGGCGCGGCGATTCTCCGCATCCGCGCCAAGAAAACGGCTCCGGGCCCCGACGGCGTGCCTGCAAGAGTGGTGGCAATCGCCGCCGCTCAAATGGAGGAGCGGTTTCGGGACCTCTTCAGCGCATGCTTTGCGTCGGGGAGGTTCCCGAAGCCGTGGAAGGACGGGCAGCTGTGCCTCCTCCGCAAGGAGGGCCGCCCGGCAGACTCCCCCTCGGCATACAAAAAAAATGTTTGAGGGGGTAATTGCTGCCCGCCTAAAGGGCCATTTGCGGGACATCGGGCCGGACTTGTCGGACGCTCAGTTCGGTTTTCGGGCTGAGCGTTCCACCGTGGACGCGCTGGCCTGCCTCAAGGGCCAGGTGAAGGAGGCGGTGGAAGCGGGGGACGGATTGTTGGCCGTGTCGTTCGACATAGCCAATGCCTTCAACTCCGTTCCCCACTCCACCATCCTAGAGGCGCTCCGATTCCACGGAGTGCCTCGATACCTGCGCCGTCTGCTGGCCAGCTACCTGGAGGACCGGGCGGTCCTCCTGGTAAATAGGTCTGGACAAGTCCGGCGATACGCCGTCGAGGCCGGCGTTCCGCAGGGGTCGGTCGTGGGACCTCTCCTCTGGAACGTCGGCTACGATTGGCTCCTGCGGGGAGCTCTCCTCCGAGGCACGAGTGTCGTCTGCTACGCGGACGACACTCTCCTCACCGCCCGGGGGGGGAGCTTCAGGGAGGCGGCCAACTTGGCCTCGGCGGGTGGATCCTTGGTCGCGGGGAGGATCCGCCGCCTAGGACTTACGGTGGCGCTGCACAAAACCGAGGCCGTGTTTTTCCACGGACCTCGGCAGCGCCCCCCACCTGACGCCCACATCTTCGTGGAGGGCGTCAGAATCGAGGTCAAGGCCCAGATGAAATATCTGGGCCTCGTACTCGACAGCAGGTGGCGCTTCGGCCCGCATTTTAGCGGGCTGTCGTCGCGCCTGCTGAAAACCGCGGGCGCCCTCTCATGGCTGCTTCCCAACCTGGGGGGGCCCAGCGCACGATGCCGGCAATTGTACGCCGGCATCTTGAAGAGTATGGCCCTCTACGGGGCCCCTATCTGGGAGGACTCCCTCCAGAGGAGGGAGAACGCCGCCGCCTTACGGGCGCCCCAGAGGGCCATAGCTCAGCGGGCGGCGCGGGCCTACCGCACGGTGGGCTCCGCGGCAGCGTGTGCTCTGGCCGGCACCCCGCCTTGGGAACTCGAGGCGTGGGTGCTCGCCAGAGTATACGAGTGGACGGCGGGGCGGAGGGCGAGAGGGGAACGCCCCGCCCCGGAAGAGCGGGAGGCCGTCCGGCGGGAGGCGAGGGACGCCATCGTCGTCCACTGGACGCGGGACCTCGCCACCGCAGTCTTCGGCCGCCGAACCGTCCACGCGATCGGGCCGGTCCTGCGAGACTGGCTCGAGCGGTCGCACGGGTTCCTCTCGTTCCGTCTGGTGCAGGTGCTGTCCGGGCACGGGTGTTTCGGATCGTACCTGCACCGGATCGGACGGGAGGAGACGCCGTCGTGCCACGACTGTGGCGCGGCGGAGGACACGGCGCAGCACACCCTCGAGGTGTGCCCGTCGTGGACGGAGCCGCGCCGCAGTCTCACTGCGGCGATCGGACAGGACCTCTCACTCCCCGGTGTGGTTAACGCCATGCTGGGAGACGAGGGGTCCTGGGCGGCAGTCGCCTCCTTCTGTGAACACGTCATGTCCCAGAAGGAGGCGGCGGAGCGCGCGCGGGAGGTCGACCCTCACGCGGCGCCGCTCCGAAGGCAGAGGAGGGGTCGGAGAAGACGTCAGTATGACAATCATCTCCGACTCCTACCAGGTGGAGGCCAGCAGGCAACGGGTGCGGGGGCACCCTTGCCTGTATTGCACAGGCCTCCACCAGTGCCGGACGGGAATGGCCAGGTGTTCCCGGCCATTCCCGTTGCCCACCAACCTGGGGGGCTAGCGGGGCCCGCCAGCTAGGCGGGCACGCGCCGGGAGGGTTGTGGACGTAAAGGCTGAGCCGGTTTCCCATGACCCTCCCACCACGGCGACGAGGGAACACCGCTGAGTTTTAGTGGGTATACTGTCATACACCGACAGGAGTCCCACATACCCCGTCTCGTCCCCCGACGAACGGGCATGCATAAAGCATTTCTCAGCGCAAAAAAAAAAAAAAAAAAAAAGGTTAGGTTGGGGGATCCCCCACAGCGCATACTTCCTCGCAGTATCCCCTGGGCAACGCCGTGTCTGACCACCGTAACGGAGTGGCAGACCGGCGGCTAAAGTGCGCTGTGCTTCGTAGACATCAAGAAGTCGTTTACGAAAATGTCGATTTTTAATAAGAAAAACCTGCGGGACGCCTCCGGGCGTTTCGTGTCTAGTCGCTCGTCCCTGGGCGATTTAAACGGCCCTTCTCAGGGCCAACCAAAAGGCTCTTCTCAGGGCCAACCAAAAGGCCCTTCTCAGGGCCACACCGGCGACGCTCAAACGTCGGATGCTGACCGCGCACCATCTGCGGTCAGCTTTTTTAGCGGACCAGGCGAGCTGTCGGACTCCGACGAATCCAACATGGATACGTCGGCGGCCGACAGCGACCGCCCTGGGCGGAAGAGGGCCTTCCTGAAGCCCGGGTCCGAGGGCTCCTCGGAGTCGATGGGGAGGGCGAAGAAGAAGTCGAAGTCTAAAAAGGCTTCGACTTCTTCTACGACTGGCACCCACGATGTGGGGTTGGCGGACGCCGAGCGCCAGCTCAACCTGGCCAAAAGGGCGCAGGTCCAGCAGGACTTGGAGGAGAGGGTCGCGGCCAGCGAGCGCCAGGCGCAAATCGCCAGGTCGAGGGCTGGCTATGGCGCATCGAGTGTGCTGTACGCCGACCTCTCCCTGGCGGAGCTGGAGCGCATGGCGCTCGAGGACAAAGAGGAGGTTCTGGAGGTCGCCTCAAAGTCCTCCAATCTGAAGGGGACCTTCCAGAAGGCCCTCAAATGCCGTGCCGCCAGCCTACACGGCATCGTCCTGGACCTGGTCGGGCGGACGGCCACGGACGAGACGCGGCAGCTGCAGGCGAAGGTGGATCGCCTGCAGGCGGAGGTCAGCCAGCTTCATCAGAAGCTGGCTGACGCCGCGGCCCGGCCTGCCCAATCCGCCCCAGCCCCAGTGGTAGGAGGCTCCTCCTTCTCCCCTGCCAACCTTGAGGACATCATCCGCAGGGTTGTCATGGAGGAGAGGGCCTTCACCAGAGCCTGCTTCGCAGGCATCGAGGACCGGCTCTTGCCGGAAAGGCGGCTCCGCCCGCCGCTTGCGGCGGACAAGAGTCGCCCACCGACGGAGTCGGAACCTGCGCCTGTGGCGGGCTCGGCGTCGGGTGCGCAGCCCCAGGCCCCGAAGCCCTCCAAGGGCAAGGGTAAGGGCAAGAGAAGCAAGGCGGCTCCTCAAACCCCGAGCCCTGCAACGGGCACGGAAGGCGCGTCTGGGTCGGCTGCCACTCCGGCGGCGGCCCCCCAGACATCGCAGGGGGTAGACGCCCTTCTTCCCTCCACCACCCCGGCCATCAAGTCGTGGACGGAAGTGGTCAGGAGGGGAAAGGGGAAGAAGCCTGCTGCGGCTGCTGGGCCCGCTGCGGCTGCTAGGCCCGCTGCAGCTGCTAAGCCTGCTGCGGCTACTCCCGCAGCCAAAAAGGCTCCAGCCGGCGGGAGGAAGTTGGTTCCTCCCAAAACCGCGGCCGTCGTCGTGACCATCACCCCGGCGGCCGTGGAGCGGGGCGAGACGTACGAGTCCGTCCTAAGGCGGGCTCGTACCAATGCTGATCCCTCCCAGCTGGGGATCAGCAACATTACGTGCCGCCGAACCCTAACCGGAGCTCGAATCTTCGAGTTCTCGGGGGAGCGGCGGCACACGAACGCAGACCTCTTTGCAACAAAGTTGCAAGAGGTCATCGCGGATGCGGCGACGGTCGGCAGGCCCGTCAAGACCGCAGCCTTGGAGGTGGCCGATCTCGATGATTCGGTCACCAAAGAGGATGTGGTGGCGCCCGTCGCAGCGGCTGGAGGCTGCGACGCTGGCGCGGTGAAGGGTGGAGCCGTCAGGCCCGGCCGCCGCGGCATGGGCATAGAGGAGCGGTTTCGGGACCTCTTCAGCGCATGCTTTGCGTCGGGGAGGTTCCCGAAGCCGTGGAAGGACGGGCAGCTGTGCCTCCTCCGCAAGGAGGGCCGCCCGGCAGACTCCCCCTCGGCATACCGGCCCATCGTCCTGCTCTATGAGGTCGGTAAAATGTTTGAGGGGGTAATTGCTGCCCGCCTAAAGGGCCATTTGCGGGACATCGGGCCGGACTTGTCGGACGCTCAGTTCGGTTTTCGGGCTGAGCGTTCCACCGTGGACGCGCTGGCCTGCCTCAAGGGCCAGGTGAAGGAGGCGGTGGAAGCGGGGGACGGATTGTTGGCCGTGTCGTTCGACATAGCCAATGCCTTCAACTCCGTTCCCCACTCCACCATCCTAGAGGCGCTCCGATTCCACGGAGTGCCTCGATACCTGCGCCGTCTGCTGGCCAGCTACCTGGAGGACCGGGCGGTCCTCCTGGTAAATAGGTCTGGACAAGTCCGGCGATACGCCGTCGAGGCCGGCGTTCCGCAGGGGTCGGTCGTGGGACCTCTCCTCTGGAACGTCGGCTACGATTGGCTCCTGCGGGGAGCTCTCCTCCGAGGCACGAGTGTCGTCTGCTACGCGGACGACACTCTCCTCACCGCCCGGGGGGGGAGCTTCAGGGAGGCGGCCAACTTGGCCTCGGCGGGTGGATCCTTGGTCGCGGGGAGGATCCGCCGCCTAGGACTTACGGTGGCGCTGCACAAAACCGAGGCCGTGTTTTTCCACGGACCTCGGCAGCGCCCCCCACCTGACGCCCACATCTTCGTGGAGGGCGTCAGAATCGAGGTCAAGGCCCAGATGAAATATCTGGGCCTCGTACTCGACAGCAGGTGGCGCTTCGGCCCGCATTTTAGCGGGCTGTCGTCGCGCCTGCTGAAAACCGCGGGCGCCCTCTCATGGCTGCTTCCCAACCTGGGGGGGCCCAGCGCACGATGCCGGCAACTGTACGCCGGCATCTTGAAGAGTATGGCCCTCTACGGGGCCCCTATCTGGGAGGACTCCCTCCAGAGGAGGGAGAACGCCGCCGCCTTACGGGCGCCCCAGAGGGCCATAGCTCAGCGGGCGGCGCGGGCCTACCGCACGGTGGGCTCCGCGGCAGCGTGTGCTCTGGCCGGCACCCCGCCTTGGGAACTCGAGGCGTGGGTGCTCGCCAGAGTATACGAGTGGACGGCGGGGCGGAGGGCGAGAGGGGAACGCCCCGCCCCGGAAGAGCGGGAGGCCGTCCGGCGGGAGGCGAGGGACGCCATCGTCGTCCACTGGACGCGGGACCTCGCCACCGCAGTCTTCGGCCGCCGAACCGTCCACGCGATCGGGCCGGTCCTGCGAGACTGGCTCGAGCGGTCGCACGGGTTCCTCTCGTTCCGTCTGGTGCAGGTGCTGTCCGGGCACGGGTGTTTCGGATCGTACCTGCACCGGATCGGACGGGAGGAGACGCCGTCGTGCCACGACTGTGGCGCGGCGGAGGACACGGCGCAGCACACCCTCGAGGTGTGCCCGTCGTGGACGGAGCCGCGCCGCAGTCTCACTGCGGCGATCGGACAGGACCTCTCACTCCCCGGTGTGGTTAACGCCATGCTGGGAGACGAGGGGTCCTGGGCGGCAGTCGCCTCCTTCTGTGAACACGTCATGTCCCAGAAGGAGGCGGCGGAGCGCGCGCGGGAGGTCGACCCTCACGCGGCGCCGCTCCGAAGGCAGAGGAGGGGTCGGAGAAGACGTCAGTATGACAGTCATCTCCGACTCCTGCCAGGTGGAGGCCAGCAGGCAACGGGTGCGGGGGCACCCTTGCCTGTATTGCACAGGCCTCCACCAATGCCGGACGGGAATGGCCAGGTGTTCCCGGCCATTCCCGTTGCCCACCAACCTGGGGGGCTAGCGGGGCCCGCCAGCTAGGCGGGCATGCGCCGGGAGGGTTGTGGACGTAAAGGCTGAGCCGGTTTCCCATGACCCTCCCACCACGGCGACGAGGGAACACCGCTGAGTTTTAGTGGGTATACTGTCATTGACAGGAGTCCCACATACCCCGTCTCGTCCCCCGACGAACGGGCATGCATAAAGCATTTCTCAGCGCAAAAAAAAAAAAAAAAAAAAAAAAAGGTTAACCATAGCATGCCTCGGTCTAGCCGACCGCCGCCCAGACGCGCCGTGTACTGGTGGTCGACGGAGCTGGCGGGGCTTCGAGCCGCGTGCGTGGAGGCGAGAAGGGCCTACACGCGGAGCCGGCGGCGGCGTCGACGGGACCCGGCCGACGAGGACCACCTCTACGAGGTGTACGTGGAGGCGAAAATGGTCCTCGAGCGGGCCATCGCCACCGCCAGGGACTCGTCGAGAGCCGAGCTGCTGGAGGGTCTCGACAACGACCCCTACGGGAGACCATATAAGGCAGCGCGCAACAAGTTGCGCCCCTTTGGTCCCCCGGTTGCCGAGACCCTGGAGCCCTCGTTTCTGGACGGGGTGGTCCAGTCCCTGTTCCCGCGCAGGGGCAACTTCACCCCGCCAGTGATGGGCCCAGCGCTGGAGGAGGCTCCGCCGCCGCCGGACGAGGAAGCGGAGGAGGCCCCGCCTGTCACGGAGTCGGAACTTGGCGCGGCGATTCTCCGCATCCGCGCCAAGAAAACGGCTCCGGGCCCCGACGGCGTGCCTGCAAGAGTGGTGGCAATCGCCGCCGCTCAAATGGAGGAGCGGTTTCGGGACCTCTTCAGCGCATGCTTTGCGTCGGGGAGGTTCCCGAAGCCGTGGAAGGACGGGCAGCTGTGCCTCCTCCGCAAGGAGAGCCGCCCGGCAGACTCCCCCTCGGCATACCGGCCCATCGTCCTGCTCGATGAGGTCGGTAAAATGTTCGAGGGGATAATAGCTGCCCGCCTAAAGGGCCACTTGCGAGACATCGGGCCGGACTTGTCGGACGCTCAGTTCGGTTTTCGGGCTGAGCGTTCCACCGTGGACGCGCTGGCCTGCCTCAAGGGCCGGGTGAAGGAGGCGGTGGAGGCGGGGGACGGATTGTTGGCCGTGTCGTTCGACATAGCCAATGCCTTCAACTCCGTTCCCCACTCCACCATCCTAGAGGCGCTCCGATTCCACGGAGTGCCTCGATACCTGCGCCGTCTGCTGGCCAGCTACCTGGAGGACCGGGCGGTCCTCCTGGTAAATAGGTCTGGACAAGTCCGGCGATACGCCGTCGAGGCCGGCGTTCCGCAGGGGTCGGTCGTGGGCCCTCTCCTCTGGAACGTCGGCTACGATTGGCTCCTGCGGGGAACTCTCCTCCGAGGCACGAGTGTCGTCTGCTACGCGGACGACACTCTCCTCACCGCCCGGGGGGGGAGCTTCAGGGAGGCGGCCAACTTGGCCTCGGCGGGTGGATCCTTGGTCGCGGGGAGGATCCGCCGCCTAGGACTTGCGGTGGCGCTGCACAAAACCGAGGCCGTGTTTTTCCACGGACCTCGGCAGCGCCCCCCACCTGACGCCCACATCTTCGTGGAGGGCGTCAGAATCGAGGTCAAGGCCCAGATGAAATATCTGGGCCTCGTACTCGACAGCAGGTGGCGCTTCGGCCCGCATTTTAGCGGGCTGTCGTCGCGCCTGCTGAAAACCGCGGGCGCCCTCTCATGGCTGCTTCCCAACCTGGGGGGGCCCAGCGCACGATGCCGGCAATTGTACGCCGGCATCTTGAAGAGTATGGCCCTCTACGGGGCCCCTATCTGGGAGGACTCCCTCCAGAGGAGGGAGAACGCCGCCGCCTTACGGGCGCCCCAGAGGGCCATAGCTCAGCGGGCGGCGCGGGCCTACCGCACGGTGGGCTCCGCGGCAGCGTGTGCTCTGGCCGGCACCCCGCCTTGGGAACTCGAGGCGTGGGTGCTCGCCAGAGTATACGAGTGGACGGCGGGGCGGAGGGCGAGAGGGGAACGCCCCGCCCCGGAAGAGCGGGAGGCCGTCCGGCGGGAGGCGAGGGACGCCATCGTCGTCCACTGGACGCGGGACCTCGCCACCGCAGTCTTCGGCCGCCGAACCGTCCACGCGATCGGGCCGGTCCTGCGAGACTGGCTCGAGCGGTCGCACGGGTTCCTCTCGTTCCGTCTGGTGCAGGTGCTGTCCGGGCACGGGTGTTTCGGATCGTACCTGCACCGGATCGGACGGGAGGAGACGCCGTCGTGCCACGACTGTGGCGCGGCGGAGGACACGGCGCAGCACACCCTCGAGGTGTGCCCGTCGTGGACGGAGCCGCGCCGCAGTCTCACTGCGGCGATCGGACAGGACCTCTCACTCCCCGGTGTGGTTAACGCCATGCTGGGAGACGAGGGGTCCTGGGCGGCAGTCGCCTCCTTCTGTGAACACGTCATGTCGCAGAAGGAGGCGGCGGAGCGCGCGCGGGAGGTCGACCCTCACGCGGCGCCGCTCCGAAGGCAGAGGAGGGGTCGGAGAAGACGTCAGTATGACAATCATCTCCGACTCCTCCCAGGTGGAGGCCAGCAGGCAACGGGTGCGGGGGCACCCTTGCCTGTATTGCACAGGCCTCCACCAATGCCGGACGGGAATGGCCAGGTGTTCCCGGCTATTCCCGTTGCCCACCAACCTGGGGGGCTAGCGGGGCCCGCCAGCTAGGCGGGCATGCGCCGGGAGGGTTGTGGACGTAAAGGCTGAGCCGGTTTCCCATGACCCTCCCACCACGGCGACGAGGGAACACCGCTGAGTTTTAGTGGGTATACTGTCATAGACCGACAGGAGTCCCACATACCCCGTCTCGTCCCCCGACGAACGGGCATGCATAAAGCATTTCTCAGCAAAAAAAAAAAAAAAAAAAAAAAAAAAAAAGGTTAGGTTAGGTTCCAGTGCCGGACGGGAATGGCCAGGTGTTCCCAGCCATGAGGGTTGTGGATGTAAAGGCTGAGCCGGTTTCCCATGACCCTCCCACCACGGCGACGAGGGAACACCGCTGAGTTTTAGTGGGTATACTGTCATACACCGACAGGAGTCCCACATACCCCGTCTCGTCCCCCGACGAACGGGTATGCATAAAGCATTTCTCAGCGCAAAAAAAAAAAAAAAAAAAAATGTTAGGTTAGGTTCGGGAGGAAGCACGGCTCCCTGACGTTTCGGGTGACGCAGGTGCTCTCGGGGCACGGCTGCTTCGGGAAGTACCTGTGTCGCATAAGCAGGGAGCCGGATGCCCGGTGCCATCACTGCGTCCACTGTCTGGAGGACACGGCATACGCTGGCCGAGTGCGCCGCGTGGGATGAGCCGCGCCGTGCGCTCGTTACGGAGGTAGGAGGAGACCTGTCGCTGCCGACCGTCGTTCGCTCGATGGTCGGCAGCGTAGAGTCCTGGGACGCGGTGGTGTCCTTCTGCGAAACCGTCATGTCGCAGAAGGAGGCTGCGGAGAGGGAGAGGGAGATGACGAGCTCCCGCCCATCCCGCAGCAGACGCACCGGGCGTCGGCAGAGGGCGGACAACGCCCTCTTCCGGCCCCCCTAAATAGGTCCAGGGGCGACGGATTCGGGGACATCCGTCGCCCCCGATCACACTGGACCCGAGACGGCGGCGCGTAGTGTTCCACGCGCGCCTCTCTCAGACGTAACGGGGGGAGTTTACACCTCAGTCCCCCCCGGGACGAGGCCCGCAGGTCAGGCGGGCCGGCACAAGTCCGGGGCAGCGGAAGTCGCATCAGATCCCGTTGCCCCCCGACGCAAGTGTGCGAGGGAACACCGCTGAGTTTTAGTAGGTATACTGTCATACACCGACAGGAGTCCCACATACCCCGTCTCGTCCCCCGACGAACGGGCATGCATAAAGCATTTCTCAGCGAAAAAAAAAAAAAAAAAAAAAAATAAAGGTTAGGTTAGGTTAGGTTACTGATTTTGCATTGTTTGGTGACTACATTTTGGTGACAGATCTACTATTTTGAGGACAAACCCTATTATTTAAGAAACACAAAACTAATTAAATTGGTGATAGCTTAAATGATACCCTTTTATCTTTTAGGTCGGGTCGGGATGGGACCCTAAAATATTGCACTTGTTGAATTGGAAATCATCAACATAATATACTAATCAAAACAAAATAACGGTCACTTGTGTTTTATGCGTTCTCAAGTATCTGTTTGTTTAGTGTGGTGTTACCTTATTTGTTTACAAACATTTTTTGAGTATTCCAGCTACATAATTGTTTAAAGTGGATAGTTTTTGATAATTTATTATAACCACTTGATTCTACCCAATTTTAAGACGGATTTTAACTCAGTCAAAGTGACGATTCTGTCAAGAACGTGGCTGAATTAACATTTTAAAAAGGTAAGCCGACAATTCGATGACATATGGACTTACCAACCGTAACTAGGGCCGCAGCATCGCTTCAAGAAGGCCATTCGCAGCGTTCTGTGGCGTTGCAGCTGTTTTTTTCCCGGCGAGCGATCCAGAATCTTTGGAATCGATTCCAAGAGACTGGGAGACTAACCAGGAGACGGGGATCTGCAGTCCGGATCTCCATCCCATTGAACACATGTGGGATTGACTGAAACGCAGTGTTCGAAGCACAAACCAATCCGTGAAGAATGAAAGACAACTAATAAACGTTCTGAAATTGAGCTTGGAACAAATTCCTCAAGAAACAGAAACAGTGGTCCACCTGGTAGAGAGTGTACCTTCAAGGCTTCAAGAGTGCATAAGAAAACGAGTAGGGCACACCAGATATTCAGGAAAGTCACAAATCAACCAACACTTTTATTACATTTTTTTTACTTAATTTTTTCTTTCACTGTTTTAATTTTCGTTTTTTTTTTTTTAAATTGGTGTAACATTTTTTTTTAATTGTTTCCATCATACTTTTATGCTGTTTACAACAAAAATCAATTAATTTATCCAATCTTATCATTATTCAACCCTTGAACCTCAAGAATTCATGAGAATACTGTAAAAACATGGTGGCCTTATTTTGTTTTGATGTACCTTTTATACAACGTGGAAGGGACACTGACACGAAAACGGTTACCACGTATCCAGTACATCATTCTGAGCCCCCCACAAAGAATTTTTTCATCGGTTATTAAAAAAAAACGGGCTCTGTCCCTTCCACCCCGTAGACTTGACCAGGGAGAGCAGTGGTGGCCCAGTGATAGCAGCCCCGATTTACGAATAGTAAGTTGTGAGTTCCAGCCCAGCTGCATTACTTTGTGTAATTCATTCCACCACCACTGCTCTTAAAACGTTGAAGGAAAACATCGTGAAGAAACCGGCATGTCCTAAAATAATAATAAAATGTATTTTCTTTTTTTCTTATTTGAGCGTGCCTCGTTGGTCTAGTGGTCGCAAGCGCAGCTGCTGTTAATCATACTGGGTTTAATTCTAAGGTCGGACAAGGTGATTCCATTAAGAATTTCTCAGTTCAGCCTGAAGTTTGAATTTAGGGCCAGTTAATGAAAATTGGCGCGCTCCTATTACATCGGACGGCGAAATGTACGTTTACTATCCATAGGTACAACTCCCTCTGCCAACTCTGCAGGGATTACAGGCGTGAGTAAAACCACATAAAATACAAGAACTGTGCACCGATAATTTAATAAAAAAAATATTACAAAACCAACAATTCTATGGTAGGGCCTTTCAAAGTGGCGCGAAACGATTAACCTACAATTTTCCATAGACAAACAAGAAATTCTCACGATTTCCCAAAAAAAAAATATCATTCAATCATCGGTTCGTGTTCCGTCGACTTAAAACTGTTGTAACTACTCACAGACGGTCCGGTTTCCGCATCGGGTTGTTCATCAGACTTTTCAGATTCAGTTTTATTTTCAACCCTTTTTTTGTATGATGATTTACGCTTCAAATCAATGTTTTCTTGGTTAATGATGTCCTTTACACTGATACCTTTTATGGGAGTAGTAAGTTCTTGTGAGAGAACATATGTTAAATTATCAAAGGATTTGCATGTCGAGACACTCTTCGCTGGGGCCTCTAGATGGCATTGGAAACCTTTGTTCGAGCTAATAATGCAAGGTTTCGAAGTCAAAGAAAAAGATCTACATCTAGTTCGCTGTTTTCTCGGCTTCGAGTCTTTGTATTTACCGACCCGACTCAATTTGTTTCTAGATCCCCTATGGCTTCGCTGTTCCCGACACCTCCTGCAAAGACGCCTCCTACGGTTCCGTTCTTCTTCAACTCTCTTTTTGCGTTTGAGACATTTTTGGCAGATTGGATCAGATTTTTGTTGCATATTCTCACTAGATGAATGTTGTCGTGTCTGAAAACGAATAAGGAGATGGGAATCTTTATTTTTCGTATCATAGTTAGTGCCTAACCGGCTGTCAGCGTTTTTATGCCGCCTCTGGCTCGGCTTTACATGCCGTCGAGAAATATCTCTCTGACATGCTGATTTGGTTTCCTCACGATATTTCCTTCACCGAAGCAAGTGGAAATTATGGTTTTCCTATTGCTCCGCTATACTTTTCTAATTAATTTCGTTGCGGGATCCAATATAGTTAAATTATTTCTCTGTGACTTCGTCGAGCTTTATTCTCTTGACGCTTTTCTGGTGGTCGCCACTGTTGATTCTGGCTGGAGCTTGCCCCAATAAAAAAGTGATATTATACAATACGCGTGCATGAATCCGAAAAAACAAAGGTGCGTGTCTTGGGTTCGAACTCGAGACCTATAACTTGACAGTCCGACGGTCACACCACTAGGCTATCACTTGCTAGGAGATCAGAATGAATTGAGTCGTATAAATAATTTTGAATTTTATTTAAACCTGACTTTTAGGTTTTGAGTAAATATATCCATTTTATTAGGCACCTAAAACAAAACACTAAGCCTCTCTGGTTGTCGTCTAGCTTTGGACATGGTACTGGTAGATTAGATCAGCACGTTCCTCTAAGGGAGCGAGTTACTAAGCCTCATCTCATCTGCATAGCCTTTACCCAACTATGTTGGGGTCGGCTTCCAGTCTGAACGGGTGTCTGACCTCCACACACCGACGTATGACACGTGCGTATTGTATAATTATCACTTGCTTCGGTAAAGGAAAACATCGTGAGGAAACCAGCATGCCTGAGAGATATTTCGAGATAGGTTTCTCGTATTTAGGACTATTTTTATATATTATAATATATATTAGTTTATATAATTTTACTGTATATATGTGTATTAGTATGTACCTATTTATGTATATCAATCTTTGTTAACAAAATGGTATTTTTCTTATTTATTTTTTTGGACTCTATCACAATGCTGTCCTATTTGACCCAAAGGTTGACTGGTAGAGAATGCCTTGTGGCATTAAGTCCGCATATGTACCACCTTGTACATGAAGTTTAATATAATATAATAATTCATGTATTCAGGTAATTTACACCCATTGCCAAGTCATACAATACAGTCAGACTATAATCACATTACAAACACAAAAAAAAGACAAAAACATCACTATTTGGTTTAAGTAAATAAATAAATATTTCTCACCGGCCTGTAAAGCCAAGTCAGAGGCCCATGGGCGTCATAAAAACTCTGACATCAGGTTATTCACTAACCACACGATACAGAAACACTATCGCGGCACGAATAACAAAATTACAGAAATACAGGTAAATAAACTTGCTTAAAAAAAAACTAACAATTCCACTATTAAATACATTGTCATAAGAATTAATTCATGACATAATTGTTTTTAATTAATATTGTGTGAGTATTTGTAATTAAAACAATTTTTTCCTTAAGAAAACTTATTTATGACATAAAGCGAATACCTACCCATACCATAGAGGATAAACACGTGTCTGAAAAGAGCAGATTAGCTGGCAGACTCATCATAGCAGCCTTGTCATAACTAAATTGGGGTCGGCTTCGAATCCAACCGAATGTAGCTGAATACCAGTTTTTTTTTTTCGGCTGTCTATATGACCTCCACAACCTAGTTTTGGGTTTTTTATTTATTAAAACTTCATGCACAAGTAAAAAACTGTACAAAGTGGCGGCTTAATGCTTTGGGCATTTTCTGCCAGTCTACCTTAGGGTGATGCAGAGACAAATATACTTACAGTAGGTGCAATAACAGAAAAAAAAGACTACGGACATAACATGAATCGCAAGCGCGCCAGTGGTGACATCACGCGACCTGTTTACCAGTCTACCTACACCACATCGTACTTCTACAGAGCCCTGATGTTTACAGCTCGAGGCGAGGACGACAGTCAACGATCGTGGAATGTACCCGATTCTTTTGTGCTCAGTGTTATTGTGTTAAGTTGTAATCTCAAGTAATTCGTTAGTTTTGCTAGAAACAGTGTATCGCACCCAGTGTGTTTTCATAGCACAAAACCCATTATCTGCCCACATGATGTACGAGCCTAAAGGAATTAATCCTGACATAGACGACACATATACATACATATATTTACAAGAAAAACTACAATAACTTAGTTCTGAGACGAACCTGCCAGCTTCTTGTGTTGTTCTTGGTTATTATGATTATCGAAAGTAAACACAAAACGTAGGAGATTAGGAGGAAAGAACTCACCCTTATCATCGCCGCTTGACACTCCAAGCCAGTTATCCCCACCTGTTGAAACTTAACATCTCGATAAATCACATCAAAAGGGGCACTATAGTAATAAAGCAAGCTACTGCCGACGTTCTAAGAAACTCATCGTTCCTAGCGAAATTACGCGTGAGTGGCGTATAGTTTCAAAGAGAGCTACACTAAACTGCGCCGATCCGACTAAAGACGAACAAGTGCACAAGCCAATCGTCTGTTTTTATTCATGCCACATCGGACCGTAAAAAATCGGACTGCCGGACATTAAAATTCCTTATAGTGCACAAACGCCCTAAGCCGAAGCTCAAAGCCGTACTCCACAGAGCACCCCCTTAGCGTGTAGTCGTTTAGCTTTTAAGTATTAGTTCCTGGCTGGAGGAGGCCTTACACTCAAGGTACTCATCAACCTGGATTCATTCACCTTTATCGGTAAGGTGTAAAAGCCGAGAGGCACTTGTTCCCCCCGTCATTGCGATAATGTTTTTGTTCTAGACAATACCTGGAAGCTTCTAGTTACGGAGATATTGAAGGCAGCTGAATACCAGTATTATACATGGAGCTACTGCCTATCCTATCTGACCTCCACAGCCTAGTTAGTCGTAATGCCCAGTGGCATTACGATTCATCTTGAACATACTGTGTCAGATTTTCAGGTCTCTGTAACGAATATCAAAAGTCTACAAATGACTGTCGGGACAGGCCGGGACCAACGGCTTAATGTTCTTTTCTAGGCACGGACGAAACTCGATACATAGATGGATTGGCACCCATCCATAGGCCGACCTTGGCAAACGCTTAACCTTGAAGACCTACTCGTACGGCAGTTATTATTTCATCCCGATAGGTGTAGGTTTAAAATGAGGAGCTCGTGGCTAAATATTAACCAGCCGCTCGGATAAATCTTCAGGTTAAGCCGCGCTTGCCTAGGTTGGTCTGTGGATGGGTGGCCACCCATTACATACCGAGTTTCCTCCGTGTCACGAAAAGCAAGTTAAGCCGTTACTCCTGGCTGCCATTTGTAGATCTTGGACAGTCGTTACAGGTCCCGAAAGTCTGTTAACCAGTCTTATCCAGTACTAACTGGGTTGTGAAGGTCAGATAGGTGTTCGCTCCATGTAAAATACTGGTATTCAGCTGCATCCGGTTAGACTGGAAGCCGACCCCAATATATTTGGGAAAAGGCTAGGCAGCTGATGAGGTGTAAGTTTAAAATAAGGTACCCGTTCTATAGACCGTCTTTTATTCAGCTCATCGTACATCTTCGGGCAGGCGTTGTTGTGATTGCGGACCCGCTCGAGATGACCATAGTGCGCCTGACCCATAGCCTCGTACTCCCTATGGTGTTCCTCGTAGAACTGGTCAGCTGCGTTGCGAATTTTCTGAATATAAAAGAAGTCTAAAGTCTCCACACGATGCAATGGTAGCCGGAAGACGGACGGCGTCGCCAAGGCCAGCCCAGAAAGAAGTGCGAGACTATCAGCCCCCGTAGCATGACCACCGTAGACAAGGATTTCCTAGACGGAAGAATCGACAAAATGACAGATTGTGTCGACGCAATGACAGATTTCTTTGAACTATCTGTCATTTTGTCGATTCTTCCGTCAAAGAAATTCTTGTCTACGGTGGTCATGCTACGGGGGCAAGACGCATACCGCGAGGGAGGGTTCGTGGAAGTGGGGGAGGCCTTTGCCCAGCAGTGGGACAGTACAAGCTACTAAAACTAAAACCAAATTACGATAAAAACGGCAACTAAAAGCTATACAAGGCATTTTTCGGTTTTCCTATGTTCAGTGGTATAGTATGACCATTTTTAATGTGAATGCGCCAGGATAGCCAACGAAATGCATATTTTATAGGATAGGATTAAATAAACTGAGGGTTGTATTGATGATTTTAACGGTTATAATTCTGTAACCACAAACTTGTTACGTTCGCGAATCACATAAAGGGTGTAACAAGACCCTTAACGAAGCCGAAAGGCACTTGTTCTCCCCGTCTTTGCGATATTTATTTAGTTCTAGCTAGACCATACCTGGGAACCTTCTAGTTAGGGAGATATTGGGGGTCAAAGTTCCGACTTTTTCACAAGTTTTTTTTTTTATGTAAGATTTTTTACTTAAAACACCTCCACGACCTCCATCAGCACAATGTTTTGAGTGCGTTACATTGAGTCCTACCGTAAGACGTGATTTTAAACCCCACATTTCTAGCAATATTTCTTGCGTAAAGTTACATAATTTGATATACATAATGCTTGGCTGACGGCTTAGTGAAGGGTCCGTTTACACCCCGTATTAATCAACATGCAACCCGATACTGTCCTGCAAATTATAAAAAACGAAACAAAATTTAAATTTCGCGGGCAACACTGACGCATTCATCACCTTTAAATTGGTCATACTATACAAACAGCGCCTTCCTGACTTGTCATTAAAGCGCCAATAGATTCATGCAACACTGTAAGTACGGGTACCTTCGCAGGTCTCATATTCATCATAGGTAATGGTCCATCTTCATCCATTATCATCATCATAAGATCCATAATATTCCGCTTGGCTGTCCACCTAGGCAGTGAGTAGATAGTGTTGCCTGTTAACGCAGTTTGTACCGCAATATCACATTCTGTATTGATACCAACATTCTGTTCTATTTTTATAGAGTTTGACATTTTTCCTTTGAAACTGGAAGTGGAGAATTAAATTTTTTAATTTGTTTGTCAAGAATTTGTTGTCTGTTAATAAATTAATAATAATAGGCTCCTGTCAGATGGGTGCTAAACAGAAATGTGGGTGTACTTTGAAATGGAAGCACCAGGGAAGCCCGCGAAATTTAAATTTTCTTATTTTTTTTGCAATTCACAGGTCAGTGTCAGCTTGTATGTTGATTAAGATATGATTCGCGATCGTAACAAATATGGATTTACAGAGTTATAGTCATTAAACTCATCAATACAACCCTCTAAGTTCATATAATCTCGAACGGATGATTTATATAGTCATAACTTAGTAAATTCCAGCTACCCTAGACCGAGACCTAGCCCTGGATGGAATTTAGAAAACCTAGCCCTTTAGGCAACCTACTTAGTCGAGATTATAACGCTGTTAGCTAAAGCTTTGTTTGTTCACAAAAATTTGATTTTTCGACGATTGACAGTTGACGGATCGTGACAGACTGAAAAATATAGTTACATGAATATAAATAGTAGATTTCGATAGCTTATTCAGCCTTCTTTTATGTTCTGAGATGATCGTCGAAATACCATTAATAGATTTCGCGTAATTCAGCCTGAAAGATCGTTCAACCAGACGATTTATGTGAATTTTGGTCGTTTTTCAGTATTAACTTTTAAATGTGAATAAATATAGCTATAAACATTACGTCAATAGATAGGTAATTTTGTATACAACTCTATGATATATAACACTTCATGTAGTTATAAGTAAATAATAAAGTTTTACTAAAAAGTTTGTTCTAAACAAAATAAAAAAATGCAATAAAATTATGCAAAAACAGGAAGCGATTCGCGGCCTTCGTTACGGTAAAGTTCCGAAGTACGTAAGCGAGCATAGAATTTCTTTAAATTGTAGTCATCAGTACGGCAAATTTTAAAGTGTAAAAATAGTCATGAAGAATTACGAATCGCTTCCTGAAAAGTTATGAAGTAATTCCGCGTTGTTGTTAATCCTGCGATCCCCAGAAACCCTCTTCCCTCGCTTGAAAATACCCGGAACCTATCATCGGTGCAGGACGTCAGCGCCGATTTACACCGAAGAGACTTTAGTGCACATACATATTATCGGTGAGACGCACACTACACACACGTCCTCGCGTCCAACGATCACGCCCGTCCGGCACAGAACTGACGGTTGTATTGATGATTTTAATGATTATAATTCTGTAACTACATACGTGTTACGGTCGGGAATCATATTTTGTTTCACATATAGCCTGAAACTGACCTGCAAATTGCAAAAAACCTAAGAAAATTTTAATTTCGCGGGCTACCTGGCGCTTCCATTTTAAGTACACCTCTATCTCCCTAAACAGTTGTAATATAATTTCTGTTATGAGAAATTGTTGGTAAGTTGGACGGTCCCTTATCAAATCTGCAGTTTAAGGTTCTCTAACCAGAATATGTGTTACTATGACCTCTTTCGTGGCAAATAAATCTCGATTTATTTTCTGTAACTTTGACTGGGATTATCTGAGTCACCTGACGCCTGACGATTATTGCAGAGCAAATCATTGAGCAGATACTATTTGCGCAATGATTTACTGAAGTGTATTTGACAAACACACTTTTCGATGCATTCACAGCAAGCAACACATCCTTTCACAACTTTTCAAATTTTGAAATGAAATTAAGCATCACGTAAAAAGACACCTAGAAACAAAAATATGGTTTTCCAAGCTACGGAGTCTGGATTTGAGCCCGTTTAATGGCAAAAGGCTCGCCCCCTAACTCACATGGGACTTAAACGTAACCGGCGAAATGTGGGTGAGCTATCAGGCCCACTCTTTTGCGTATCCCGAGATTCCCTGTTTCGAGTCGGGAGTTGGGCCAAAAAATTACAATATTGAGTTTTTCTATCACGGAATGCTCAGGTTCGAAGTTATGTAGTTGGCCACCCGAGATTCCCTCCAGTCGTGTCGGATTGCCGTCCCATAATATCGAACTTTATGTTAGCACACAGTGTGGCTTCCTTCCCCACATTTGTTCTATATTCTGAGTAGTTGGCTAGTGTATTCGTTCAGGAAAATATCAAATAAAGTAACTCTGAAAAGCAGGCAGAAAATACATGAACACAGACTATGAAAATTACCTTTCACAATAGTACTCTCAAATTAAAGTTTGTTTCATGTGAATAAGTTTCTTGTGTTTATTATTTTATGGGTTTTTGATTAAATCATTAGAATTTTGACTCTTAGAACTTATACCAAAAAAGGAAATAATGACTGACAGTCATAGTCAACCACTTGCGTCTATACCAAAATGTCGACTCAGAAAAAGGCCGCGGCGTTGGTCTTTAGGCTGCTGTTTTCAAGCTTTTGATGTTCTGCCCCTATAGCATGACCACCGTAGACAAGAAAGATATTTTCGTGTTTCATTCGATCCGAAGACTAGTCTTCCCTATTTAGCGTTAAAATGAGTGACAAAGAAGTCAAACTTTACATTCAATGCGTAATTAATATCAATATACAATCACTGAATGATCATAGAATCACCGAAAGATGTGTGTATGTCTATTGTATTGTTACTTCTGTTTCAAGATTCTAGTCTAATTTGTTTTCAGGTTCATAACAACCACAGCGACCTCTAACGTTTTCAAACCGAAATTAAGTATATACCTTCGTAGACGGTGAAATAGAGAAGTAAACACGACTGGATTTTCCTTTGAAGACCACTCCGTTGACTATATTGGCACCATGTATGTTGTTGTTATTCTTAGCATAGTATTTTAAAAATATCAGCCTAATTTTTTTTGTGCCCGGTAGATGGCGCTGAAGTCGTATTCCCTTGTTCATAATTAAGATTGTGGCCTATTGAAAAAATGAAAAATGGTATATTGTTTTTACCAGACTTTTGTCGCACGCTGTGGAGGTGCTAGTCAGAAGACCCTATACCTAACAATTTTCTCTTTGTTTGTTTTTTATTGGGCCTAGTCGCCTTATCTATACAAATATTTCATTTTATTTTTTTATTTAAAAAAGAAATGATATAATAATATGATCCGCTTAAAACATTAGCGTCCAGTTTACAAATGTTGGGACACAGGCCCCCTCACTATAAGCAGAGAGAAATAATAATACCAGTCTATAACTATCCCACTGAAGAGTAAAAGCCTCGTCTCTCTGAACAACTTGCTCCATGGGACCATCAACGAAATCGCGAAACGGTTGTTTTGTTGTTGCAGACTGATGGTCTGAATTAGGGATGTTATGGAGCTTCGACTCTGATATGTCGGAACTTCCGATTGATCGGACACCTCCGCCGATACTTTTAAATCGGAGGTCGAAGAATAGCGGCGGAGCTACCGAGCTACCGTGTCCGAACAGTTTTATGCATGTCGCCCGGGGAACACGCGTTCTCTCATCGATTAATATTTCACTTGTTGAGTTGTTACGCCATACATACGGATGGTTAATCAAATCAAATCATTTATTTTTGCGGAAAACACTGTTACAATGGTGGTATAAAATTTGCGTAAAGTTACTTATTTTGATGTACAGAATGCTTGGTTGACGGCTATGTGAAGGGTCTGTTTACAGCCTGTATGTACATAAACTCACGCCTTTATCTCGTGGGGGGAAGCTGAAACTACGTTGGTTGCAAGTAGGTACTACACATATAACCTTGGAGAAGAACCTCACCAATAAGGTTATTGAATGTCCTTCTAGGATGTCTCCTCCTGTGGTGTTGCCAGTCACATCTGCTTTGTAAATGAGTTGATCATAACAACAGCTAAATAAATAAATAAAACAAGTTTAGATTTTAGAAAACATCTTATTTCTTCGTGTTTAGAACTAGACATATTTTAGGACTAAGTTAAAGTTTGGGATTACTGTTATCTAGAATTCTAGCTGAAAATGTAGGTATTATTAATACCAATTGAAATATTTAAGGCATTATCAGTCCCATATTAAATAATGAGGTATGTGTTCTAAAAACATGGTTGGATACCTTTAGTAATATAGTAAAACATCACACCTGTATTTACCAGAAGATAAGCAGCTGTTAAGCTTAAGACCGTTAACGTTTTACGGCATTTCATACAAATTTTCAAGTGATTTTTTTTTAAATGACTTAACCGATTTTAATGAAACTTGTACGCATAAGCAGGATACAAAGTCTAAATACTTGACAATGAAAATTTTCGAAAAATAGTGTTGCAGCTAAATTAGACAGATTTTAGATTTACCATAGAAATGGAAATTTCCAATTATCTTTTTTTTAAAAAGACATTTCGAAAAGTTGTGTGTCAAGTTTTTACACTTATGTGTCCTGCTTATGCGTACGAAGTTTCATTAAAATTAAAATGATTTTTTCGAGATGTTAACACTCTTAATAAAAAAAACTAAATTACCTTTAGTAAATTACTAACAAGTTATCATTTACTGCTAAACAAAAGCAGAATAAGAAATGGAATGACAAAGTGCGAATAGCGGTTGTAAACAAATATGTCCTATAAGAAATTACTAATTTCTATTAGTTTATTTAAATCATAAACTATGAAGTAAACATTTTCAAGTTGACCATAGTTCCCAAAGTAATTGTAATGACACTTATTAGTTTTAAACCTTTTCTTGGCATACATTTAGATGTATATGCAACTGATTTTACATAACATTACATACAGACTCCATGGCTGCTACTGAGATATTCGTGATGGAAGAAACCAATAGCACTTAACCTTATTTGGGAATCAAACCCAGGACTTCATGCTCAGCAGACACTGATTTTACTGAATAGTAATGCACAATTTAGAGTGCTTGCACCACGAATCGCTAAATGCGTTTAACGTAGAACGCATTTAAAACATTGTCATGTTTCTATCAATCATTTCAAGACGACAGAGATAGAATGATGTTTTAAATATGTTTAACTTATTTAGCAATTCGTGGTGCAAGCGGGCCTTAGTGTTTGATCATATTGACCTATTTAACTAAATTAATAAGAGATTGTGAGCCAACACATTATAGCATTATATCCAATTTATGCCTGGATATGAAAATCTCTATTAGTAAAGCAAAGTAGGTACTTTTCTGTGGTACTATGCAGTACTTTTTTCCACATTTTTCACTAGCATATACAATAGTTATTGCTATGAATAAGAATACTATGTGATCAGGACAGGAACAATGTTTCCTGTGTTTGTTGTCATGGTTCAATACATGGGGATGAGCCAAACCTCAAATAAAATTTTTAGATAACAGCAGGGGGAAGACGAAACAGCAGCCCACATGCTTCTTCATTGCCCAGCGGTTGCAACATACAGGGCAAAGTACTTCGGTAACCCAGGTACTCTCCGCGAGATTATCAGCAACATCAAGGCGCTGCTGACTTTTCTCGGGGAGTTGGGGTGGATCGAATAAATCTCCCACCCGCACGCAAAATACGCGCTTCGACGTGGAGTTGCGGACACCAGCCCGTCATACAATACAATAACAGCAGGGGGTCTAGAATGGCCGATATAGCAGAATTATAATAGAATAATAATATGAATTTCATTATAATTCATAAAATGGTTACAAAGTGACTATTGAAAATATTAACTGCGTCTGTGACCATTTTAAAATGATTATTATTCTAATATGATTCTGCTAAAGTGGCCATTTTAAATCCCCAGGAGAGTGATGATACGCATGTCAGAGTAATGCATACTGGTCCAAACTGGACTAGCCCATATTAGGACTTAGTACCTCAGGTCACCTTCACCATAATTTAAGGACAAATTCACAATCAATAATACAAGAGTAGAAAATGCTTACGAGTAAATACTACCGCTTCTAGAATGTTTTGTATAATGAACTAGAGCAGAATCATTATTTTCAAGATTTTAATGACCAGTGGTTACCAACAAAAAGCGAAACTTTCAAATTTATTGTACTTTAGTTAGCACTAAGTAAGAAAAAGTATGTTTTAAGGTTCCGGCACATCAATTTCAAGGCTTAAGTCCTTAAAAAGGCAAATTTATTGCTTGTTACAAGTTACTATAACTAACTAATGACTTCCTATGCCTTCTTACAACTCGTAAGAGCATTATTGCTTGTATCCAAACACTTTGAGACAGAAAATAAAACACTTCAGACCTTAAATAGAAAATGTAATCACAAATTTTGGACTTATAGCTAGGATTCTTAACGGCGCCCGCGGCCCCGGCCTCCGCGGCCTCCTCGAGGTCCTCCGCGGCCTCCGCGACCTCTTCCACGTCCGCCCCTCGCGCCACCACCACCTCTAGGAAAACCTTCTCTCTTTCCACGGCCTTTGGGGGTATCGTCAATTAATAACGTCTCCAAAGGCAAGCTGTCGGGCAGCAAGTAATACCTAATGTTGTTCCCACGAATGCTCAAAGTCTCCAGTTGTAATTCTTCTTTGTTTTTTAGCGTTACCTTTACGGCTTTCAAATGTGTGTTCATCGCTACATCAACTCCGGTTATAGTTCCGTGCACAACACTCCCGTTCTTCAATTCGATAGTCACTGTTTCATGGCTCAGCTTCATTAGAAATCTTACGAGTTTCATTTTTGTGGGTTTATTAGCTTACTTTAGTGAAAAACAGAAGCGGCGTCGGTCAAATAAATAACCTCAAATTCTAACCAAAATAATTATGGCGGCTCTCTGAATAAGAGGGTGTTGCCAGATAATTAGCAAAAAAATAAATAAATACCATCATGTCCATCATTGCCGTTTCCACAGTTTCATAATATTGCCAATTTGTACGAATTGACAGAAGTCAAGAAAAAATTAAAATATTTCGCTGCATAATCACTGTTTGCACATTTTTTAAATAAGTTACCGATAACATGGTTAGCGAAGGAAGTGACTATTTAACAGAACCCACTTCAATTGCAAGTGAAGAGAAAAAAGAACAGGAAAAGACTGTTTGCGCTCAATTGGTACTCACAGTCAAACAGGTAATCAATTTTATTACCATTTTTCCAATGGCGGTAGAAACTACAGAACTGCTACACACTGATCCTTTCGCCGTGTCCTCGTTCATACACTGCACATATACGCATGCCGATTGGAACCACCCCTTAAGGCGACAGCGACACTGACCGGAGTACTTGACCTTTCTGAACAAAGATTGGTAGGTATACTCTTATACTTACTTACTCACCCAACACTATTCAAGAAGTAAAACTATGTATGATCTGTATCAAGGTGTTGGTGCTTGGACTGGTAGTTGGCATGGTCGCGTTTACCATGAAGACAGACGGGAAGTACTTTTTCGCCGACGCAAGGTATTGCAGCTGTCCCATCCTGTTGACTTCTGTCGGCAACTGCAGTCGACACGCCAGCGTCTTAAATCTTTCTCACTGACTCACCGGCCGGCTGCTACAGCCCATAAGGATCTAGAATATTAGAATAGTATTACTAAGATTTGCTAACTAGAC
The DNA here is from genome assembly GCA_905163415.1 of Noctua fimbriata. NCBI lineage: Eukaryota > Metazoa > Arthropoda > Insecta > Lepidoptera > Noctuidae > Noctua > Noctua fimbriata. Next base: position 3,722,332 of record LR990949.1, on the reverse strand, counting down.
ATTTCGGGTAGACGCACGTTCTTCTGCTTAGTTGTATTGATCATGACGCTATTCTACTTGGCGTGTCCAAATATTTTGATTATAATAGCAACACCATAAACACAACGTTCATGACTTACTTAGGTACCCAGTTACCTACCTCTTTTGTTCATCGACCTAACACAGGGGTACCTTTACGAAACGCTTGTTAGACGATTGATCAATATCAGACGCGCATAGCCACGTAGTTTATTTTCACTATAAAATGGACGGGACTTTATCGGGTACAGCGGAATATTCCGACGAAGAGGCCGAAGTTGAAGAGTTTCATCATCCACCAAAGATTAAAGAAGTTCAGGCGAAGTTAGCATTTACTGAAGCCCAGGTAACTAGGCGACATCATCATTGCAGCCCAGAATCACCCACTGATGAGTGTAGGCCTCCCCTTTCATCTGACTAACTTCCCGATTTCATCCGCGCGCCATCCAGATGTTTCCCGCGATGTTGAGCATGGGCGTACCCACGGTGGGGCAGGGTAGGGCACTTGCCCCACCCTGCTCTCTGACCCGAAGCTAAGAATTTTTAGGCAAAATTAATATAATGACAAAATCGAATTTTCATTTGGGTACTTTAACATTTTTTACTTTAAAATAAAAACTTGGTGAAGATCAACAATGATAGAAAACCGTCTGTCGGCATCTGTATGATGAGTGTGTATAGAAAGAGGGAAGGGAGTATTGGAAGCACAACATACATTTGAAACCAAAATTTTAGCTAGATTAGCCAGAACCCTCGCAGGTTATTATTGAAATAATGGGTAGTGCAGTGACTAAAACGTATCAGTCAGTAAATAAAAAGCATTTTTAATTTCCTACTACTTAGTTTATTTACCTCTGCCCCACCCCTTAAAAAATACTGGGTACGCCCATGATGTTGAGTGTATCGTCAACCGCAATGCGCTTTTGGGCAACCAATGAAACATGTCTCGTTTCATTACTTTATTGTTATGCCTAGAATTGACCAGACTTTTTGAAGACAGGATTCTTCTTTAACATGGATGAGCTCACATTCTCTGAAAGATAAGATCCGAAAAAGATTTGCAATTACCGACAGTTTGCATAGTACCTAGGTATTCAAGCTGAAGTGGCAGTGAGCTGGACATGTCCATCGAAGGATTCATGACTGTTGGAGCAAACGAGTCATATAGTGGAGAACATGTTTCGACAAGCGTACGTGTGACGCCCCCCAGACAAATGGACTGTAAATGAAGAAGGCGGTAGACTAACTACTGTGTCACAGCTTGGGAGAGGTCTTTGTCCAGCAGTGGACTGTCATAGACTGCGTAGATTAAACTATTCTTCCTTGCCGAAAGCGACAGCAATAGTGATCAAATATTTCTCTCGTTCTTTTCAGCAATCGGACTTGCTCGAGGCTTTCAACCATCTAGACTACACGGGCGAAGGGAAAATTCTGGCGGATGACTTTCGAGTTGTTATCAAAGCTCTAGGTACCTATAAATTTTATATCAACTAGCTCCTTGTAGCCTCAGTCACGTGACGGTTGGAGATTATCCCACGAGAAAATACAACCGGGAATTCTGGATACTTTTTATCTCAGCAGTACGCCAAGCCTAGACGGCTTTGAACGTTTTCTGCCTTTGAGAAACTTATTAGTAGGCTTCACTTCTTAGCTACGAACTACATGACCAAGCATTCCGAAAGCGACTGCGGAAAAAACAAAATAAAAGAACATGTTGAGAGATGACGCGATTTGCAGAGCAACAGACGGAAACGCGCGCGTTTGTCACATGACGTAAGTCATATCGCATTAGGCCGTGAACGGTGCCTAAGAGTTGTCTCCGTCTCACGTGGCGACTCAGCATTATGCGGAGCGATTTTCGTGAATGTGACTCATAATATTTTACCCGTAATCCTTTTGTTTCTAAGCTTATCATTTTGTTTTGCGTCAATTTTTGCACAAATTAATGTATTTAGTTTCTTTCATTTAAAAGTTTTTCAGTTTTGTATTATTTATATTAATTCCTATTTAACTTTACTTCTCAGGGTATGAACCAACTAAGGAAGAACTGCAGAAAATGATAAACGCTGTGGACAAGGGCAACAGTGGAAGATTGAGTTTCGAGAATTTTGAAACCGCTATCATGAGGAAGATTATGTCAAAGGATACCGATGGCGATATCATGAAAAGCTTTCGGCTTTTTGACATGGACGATCGCGGTATACATTTTTAACTTTATTATAGAACTAGCTCTTTCAACCCAGTGAATGGGTTGTGTAAGTCTCGTAGGCAACCGCTCCATTTAGTATACTGGAAGTCAGCTGCACCCTGGAAGCCGACTCCAACAATTATAAGGATGGATAGTGTTTACGGACAACACTTTAAAGCTTTGTTGCAATCGGAATAATATTACAGTTTCGGTATATTTTAATGTGGAAGCATGCTAATCATTTATTAATGAAGCAATTAATGCTAAATCTTTAAATTAAGTATGTATGGGTTTGAATTTTAATATTATGTAAGCGGCAAGTAGATCTTGCAATTGTGAATATTGTATGAAAATTCCTTTGTTACTAAAAATACTCATGATAAGTTTTATTTTCAGGTTTCATAAGTTTTGAAAATCTTAAAAAAGTTACACAAATTCTAGACATTGATTTGTCGGATGAACAAATAGATGAGATGATCGAAGATGCTGATAAAGATTTTGATGCCTTGGTAATACACATGCTGATAAATATTTAACACTAGCTGTGTCCTGCAGTTTCAACCGCCACTCGGCTTCGGCTTCGTCCTTCTTCAAGAATTGGGCTATCAAATGCAAAAATATTCTTTCAAAATTCGACAAGTAATTCCAGAGATTACCGTGTTCAAACTAACAAACTGTTCAGCTTTATTATATTAAGGATAGATTTATGGTTTAATTAAATAATATTTATACCTATTGGTAATTAACATCATCTTTCTGCGCTTGTCCCATTCTTCTTTGTGTCGGCGCAACACTTTTTCTTCTTCCATTTATTAATAACTAACATATTTTTAATTTCTTTTCAGGTGAGCCCGGATGAGTTCATGAGAATGATGAAAAATTCAGTTCATATTGTTACACCTTAGTATATTTTCAATTATTTATTTCTACCATATGGTAGAAATTATGACTGGCGTCCAGAAAGAGTCAGATAATAAAATTGTTAATTTTCATGCTTTATTTCTGTCTTATTTTGAGAGATGATTTTTCTGTTTATGAGTTATGATGAACTTTTTTGTTGAGATTGTACTTTAATGTGTTCTTGTAATTTTAATATTAATAATTATTTATAGTTTCAATATTAATAATTATTTATGGTTTCAATATTAATAATTATATATAGTCAATAAATTAAAACTTCGTTTTATTTTTAAATACCTGGAACGCGATGCAATGCACGAGATTGTAGATTCTTTTGAGGGTTTTGACATTTTATTTAATTGACGCTGACAGGAACTCGGCTTCAAACAGTTCATAGAATTGCTGTTATTTTTGAAAATATCTGTTTTCATGAATCTCTCACTTGTTCACAAAACCTTCAGAACAATTTAAACATTTATGTTAATAACTAAAAGACATTGTTTACTATTGTTGTAATATTTGTCATTCCCTTGAAACTGTGTGAGAAAGCAGAAATGGGTAAGTTGTAAATGCTTACAATAAAATTGATCAAAGTTCCTGTGTAAAAGTACTCATTCATGTTGTTATTTCTCTTTACAGACACCGAAGATCTCGAACTAGAAGCAAAATGCGAAAATCTCATGAACATAGTCGTCGAATCACGAAAACGATTTGGCAAAACTTGCATTGATTATGATCAAAAAATGTTGCTTATGGAGAACAAATTACTGAATTTACAAGTCGAGACTGTATCTAATTATCGTTTTAAACCTAAAAACACGGTGCCTAATATCGACGAAGATAGCTGCAAAGATTTGGACGATTTATTTGCTGAGATTAGTAAAAAGCAAAGTAGAATAGAAGATGTGATGAGGAATCTGAAAAACACGCATGAAGTTATCATGCAATTAGATGCTGACGTCATTGGCAGGAAATTACGGGCCCCTCTTACTGCTGATAATATGTTAGCACAGGCTAAGGCTAAAAAAGTACTATAAGATCACTTCGAGGTTTCCCCGTAAGTCATGTGTAGAGGGGTATGGTCTAAGTATAGATATGTGTATTTCCTTTGGTGGTTTTTAACATAACATATAAGTACTAATATATACCGGGTGGAAGCGACACCAACACTATAACAGTTTCCACATATGTTCTAGGTCAAGGGTTTAGGTTTCTGCACTTAGTCCTTAAAGTAGACCATTCTACGTGAGCCATGGAGGCCGTTACTCCAACCAGCCATCCTCCTTCCAGAAGCAGATGAAACTTCCCGGTTGTCTCAGGACATCCGCAAGGGATCTTGGTGTTCCAATAGTCTCCTCGTGGATCTGGGTGATGCCGATGCACTTGAGGAGTACATGCACCACTGTTTCCTCCGACTCCATCCATGCTATCTCTGTCCAGGCCCAGAAGGCACTTGGTCAGCTTCCTATCCAGGGAAGGAATAGCTTCTGGATTGCCTGCACCCTGGTGTCGAGGTCCACCATTTCTCCGCTTGTGTTTGAGTGTGATCCTTTAACCAACTTCTTAGCTGCTTGAAAGGAATGGGCACAATGTGTTCGAGTCCGAAGGTTTTTTTTGCTGGATCCCCTTCTGGCAAGTTCATCAGCTGCATCGTTTCTAAGTGATCCACTGTGTCCTAGTACTGTAACTGGTTCTCAGGCATAATGGCATCCTAGTATTAGTCTTGACATGATCTGGTTCCTCTTTAAGGATTGAAGAACTGAGGCACTGTCGGAAAGTAAACGAATATGGGTATCCATAAATTCCCTGACATCTATGGCGTGTGCCGCTTTGATTATACCAACACACTCTGCTTGATAGACAGAATTGAGCATTCCCAGGTGTCTGGATATTTTAATTTTTAGGTTGTGGGAGAAGATACATTATTTCATCGGTAATTTTAAAAAAATCAGCTCTCCCATACGTTTTGACCTCATCTCTGTCCTCAGGACTAGATTGAGGTAAGAGTAAGCCCATTTAGTATAAAAAAATAAATAAAAAATTAATCTAGGTATTGCAGTTTTTTAGGAAACTGAGAAAAGATATATGTGTTGTTCAGAATAGTGTACTGAAAATGTGGTAACCTTTTTAGCATCGGTGTCTTTTCTACATTCTATGTAAAGTAAATACAAACTTATGTAAAGAAATAAGGCTCAAGACTAGTAGCGCTTTTTTGCTAGTCAGTGGAATTTGTCCCTGGAAGTGATGGAACTGCAGCCAAAAGTCTAGCTCCATCACAATGGCAGATTACAATGTTGTACTGGTATCACAAGTTGAGGTTGTGGTGGGACTTCAGTAACTGCAGTCTCGGTGCGTACTTCGTCCGTTGTTTTTATATTAAATATGTCTTTATAGAAACAGCGGTTTTAATATTTAAGCCCTAGCTATTTGTAATGATACGTTATCGACTGAATTATTATAGATATTTTATTTTGCAATGCAACATTATGTTGAGCATTCAAAATAATTATGGATACTAATAAATATATTAATATATACAAAAATAATGAAATATGCAAATAAATCGAGCCACTTCCTTTTTTCACGCCTTTTTTTATTATTTCTAGTAATAAGGAACGCATCGATTCGAAACTTAAATCGCCTAAAAGGTTATTTAATACTTTAATAGCCTTGGGTAGAATAAAATTATCGCATTTAATTTGCTTATTTATGATTGTAATCCAATAAGAAAAAGTTAAATTGGGGGGTTTTTTGTTAATTATACCCCATATTGACGTGTTAATGTTGTCATCTGTGTCTGTGTAATCAAGTAGCATGATAAAATGGGTACTACACCGACGGAAGCTGCCCAGTTTTAGCTTTACTTGAGGCTGGACGGACAACGTGAAGGGGCACGCCGACTTCATTTGAGTCGTTCAAAGGTACCTACAGCGGGTTTTGTTCGGCGGCCTGGAACCGGCAGACCACGGGCAACTACAGAACGTGATGACTGCTTTATTGCAACAAGTTCGTTGCGCGACCGTGGACTTAATGCTGTTCAGCTACAGCAAGCGTTACGTGACGTTCGAGGTGTCGTAATCATTAGGTGGACAGTGAGACGATGACTAAAGGAACGAAATTTTACATCACACACCGGCAACTGGCCCCAAATAAAATGTAGCTCACCGCCGTTTTCGCCTGGAGTTTGCGTTTTTTTCAATAAGGTTATTATTCAATAATTTACCCGCATTTTAAAGATTATTCAATAAACTTTTAGGCAATAGTACATACTAGTAGGGCCCTGTATCAAATTCGTGGCCCTTCAAACCGAGGATGAGAAAATCATTAGTATAAACAAATTATTTTTTACAAAATTAAGAAAATAGCATCCGACTTACATCGCTTTATCTGTCAATTTATTTTACTAAGAGATTGTGTGAGACTTCAATGAAGAACTAGAAAATTACAGCATCCTGCAAGGGTTTTAGTTTTCATCGAAAAGCGATTTCGAAAAATTGGACCGTGATAACTGATAACTTATATTTTCATTTTATCTTTTATCGAGAAGAGAGATTTTGTTTTTTCCTCATCAGGGGCCCTGTATCATTGATACGACGGTAGCTACGCCCCTGTACATGCCCCACCATGACTATGGTTATTGGATCATGGATTTAATGATAGGTACATTTTGTCGGTTTGGTCTATCTAGACATTACTCTGACCTAAATATCTATACATAATTACCCATATGAATGGGTAAGGATAGTCCTAAAATTGCATGCCTGCTTATATGATTTAGAACATAAACAATATCTCGCCCGTGTACGACTACATAAAATAAATTGATTTGCCAGTAAATACATGCTAAGAAAAAAATAATCGAAATCGTTTATGTGAAAAATAATCGTTTCTTGTTTTCTTTTCATCAGATTTTTTCGGTATTTATGAATCATCTGAGAAAATAATATAATATGAAAATAAACGGCTATCACTGTTATATTATGCATTGTGTATCCGAACATGAACACCAACAAAACATCGTTCTACTTGTTTTATCTGTGATCCGGTCAAAGCATAGATAAAGTAAAAAACTTTTACATAAAACTACTTTGACATGTTTTAATTTGCGATGTTAAATTAAATATGTTGAAAGCAAGTTTTTGTGACGTATTTATTCATTTTCAACTTAAAATAATTAGCCACAAACAAATACTTTATATACAATACTTAAAATTTAGACAATATGCTTTAGTATTTTTCTTCATAGACTTGTAGTTAATGTCTGTGGTTACTTAGCAACATTATTTGTCAGAGTTGTTGATTATGATAATTGAAAAATCTTACTCGAGACTTTGCGTTGAAAAACGTTATAATTTTACTCTTTGTGTACTCATTATCGGAGTTTTAAGTGAATCTCAGGGAGTAAAAGCTCAAACAATGGCTAACACTAAAAATCTTTTTGAACAGCAATGTATTGTACCCGATGTGATCACTGTAGCACCGGCCGAGATACTGACTATAAAATATCCTAATGGTACTACAGTAGAGACCGGCAAGGAACTGACTCCAACTCAAGTTAAAGATCAACCTTCAGTTACATGGGCCGCTAAAGACCAAGAATATTATTTACTGGCTATGGTGGACCCTGATGCACCTAGCCGAGCAGACCCCAAGTTCCGTGAATGGCACCACTGGCTAGTTGGAAACATTCTCGGTTCAAACCTAGGCAAGGCCGAGGTACTATCTGACTACATCGGTTCAGGCCCACCGAAAGGAACGGGTCTGCATCGCTATGTATTTTTAGTTTACAAACAACCGGAGAAATGTGATTTCTCCAAATTACATAAGTTGCCGAATAATTCAGGTGAGAAAAGAGGAAAGTTTTCTATTGCTAAATTCGCTCAGCAATTCAAACTTGGAACCCCAATTGCCGGAAATTTCTACGTTGCCAAATATGATGACTATGTGCCAAAATTGTACGCAAAATTGAAGGGGTAATTTCTAAAACTACATAAAAATATTTAAAACAAATTAAAGTTACTAATAATAACGTGGACAAGGGGGTTTGTTTGCGAACACCCGTTTGTCTATGGTAGTGATCGATAATTTCCGCCTCCGCGTGACATTTCCATTTTTCGGTCTTGTCCGCCATTACATTTTTTAGTTTGCGTAAATTGGTCGTAGGTCTGCGAGCACACATCACCAAACGTTATCAGTGACAGTTTATTCGTGTACGTGCGTAGTATCGCAGTGTTTCGTGGAACAAAGAGCCCCGAAGTTCAATCGTATGTCCATCCAGAATCTGAACACATACGACCCATTCGCCGATGCTATCAAAAGCTCGGAAGACGACGTACAAGATGGTTTAGTCCACGTCCGAATCCAGCAGCGGAACGGGCGTAAGACGCTGACAACGGTGCAGGGCCTCTCGTCGGAATATGACCTGAAGAAGATAGTGCGGGCATGCAAGAAGGAGTTCGCGTGCAACGGAACGGTCGTGGAGCATCCGGAGTACGGCGAGGTGCTGCAGCTGCAAGGCGACCAGCGCGAGAACATTTGCCAGTGGCTGACAAAATCGGGTCTCGTGAAGCCCGAGCAGCTGAAGGTGCACGGCTTCTGAGCCTGCGCTCGCCTCCACATAACATGGTCACCGTTCATAGTCTTCATATATTATTTAATTGAATCATTACAGCAATTTTAAATAAAATACAATGTAAGAAACAAAAAGCGATTATTACTATTTCGTTCAGTTTAATTGCAACTAAGGACGTGAGACGGCGTCGTTAATATACCTATATATAAACTTTTTACATGGGAGTCGCAAGGCACTCTGTAAACGTCTGTGCTTTCTAAATACATATTCGATAGGGTTTTACTATAACCCGCACGCTCTCATAATATTAAAACGATTACACATGTTTTTGTAAGCGTGGTGTTTTTTTTTATTCGTGCTGTTGTGGCACAGGTAACCTAACGGGACATGCCTGTGTACAGTAAAGTGAAAGTAGGCGGGCGAGAGCACGTCGATGCCTTTTCATCATGCGGTTACCGGTTGCAAGCGAAATTCGCGAGTCATTGAAGCCGTTACAATTATCTTGCATTTCATTAGGTAATCACATTTAGTACAGAAATGTCAATTGCATTGAGTTGTTTACTGTTCCTACCATTCAAATTACTCATCATTAATCCTGAGAACTGTGTAGTAAGATAAGTAATGACGCGTATTTTTGGGAAATAAAAGACTTGATATGAAGAAATTGAATGATTCTGTTTAATTCATTTAACAACGTAGATCTAATCCAATTAATAAAAAATATTACAAGCATGGTGATGCACAGTATCTTATCTTTTTCCCGTCTAGTGGTGTGTGAAGAACCATTTCGAATTACATCTCTTGCTGCACAAGAATGTTGTCAAACGAGTTAGCTAGCAACGCATCAATGTACACCCAGCAATATCGCTAAGATCGTTGAGAATATCGCCCCTGAGAAACGAGGAAGGAATCGAGTTTTATTAACACGTTAATAATTGTCACTGTAGCACTTATGACAAGGCAATAAGAGCTATAATGGAAACAGGGAAAAAAAGTATGAGTCATGTCCTTCTTTTAGCGAGGCTGTTACCGTGAGGTCACCGCTCGACGCTAACTGTACTAAATAACGATAAATATAAAGATTATTCGTTTATTGCGTGTTTATCTTCTCTCCACATAGGTTAAAAGTCCGAAGGAAATAATATCGGAGTCGTTTAATAAAAGCTTGCATGGCAACACGACTGGGATTTTCCTAATCAATTCAACTATTTCACGCTGATAATTATTTAATTGTGTATGTAATATTAACATAATAGCTGTGATATGTCTATCGTAGGATTATAATAGGCGGCAAGGTCAAGGGAGTATATCCGACGGTCATCTAGCTCGACTGTCAAAATTAAAATAGCTAATTAATAAGAGAGATCACACAAACATAGGATTTATGGATTCCGTGGGTTAAATTTTATTGTCATCGGCATAATTGGTAGGTCATACAGCATTGTGGCCGACAGACAAGACGTAGCATAGAAATTTAAAAAAATCTTCGTAAATCTATGGGTCGTAGTCTTGAATGTTAGGGTCCAGTAGACACCCTTTGGGTACAAATTTACGAAACCCTAAAACATAATGCCTGCCTGCTGTGCAGCTTCAGGTCGTGGAGACAGTTGGTGATGCAGGCAGTAAACGCATATCGGTATACATACAGGACGGGACAAAAACTAAGTAAGTAGATACAGACTACACGCCAGCACATAGAGACTAAGAAGAAACTCATATTTTCGCAATCAACCTGAAAAAAAACGTGCTTCTGCATCGCGATAGTAGCGATACAGAATTGGGCGAAGCTGCCAGGCACGGCCAGCGACAGCTTTGCGGCTGTTTAGATACACATGCGCGACAGCATCGCTACAAAAAGTCGCCGTGGGTGAGGCCTATAATGCTTTAGCGATAAAGTTTAAAATCTATAAGAAATTTGACAGATTGTAGTAGCTCGAATGTGCTGGTGGGTGTCTGTACATTTCAATAAACCCTGGGTATTAGGGTAACATGAGGTGGTACCCAACAGGTAACCTGTAGGTTGGTTAGCTACACGGCCTGCGTCGTGGATAATAGGTTTATAGAGCCCACTACCTTTTTGAAGAGGAGGCATTGTACCAAGCAGTCGACGACACGGCTGCTTATGCTTACGCTATGGTTAACTATAAAAAAGCAATCATGCATCTCTATTGCATCAATATTGATATTTTATTAGGTAAGCATTTATTTACGCGGTGCCTCGTTATCTGTCCCCGTTTACTTTAACCAACAAAACAAAAGTATGTATATTGACGTCACCAATACTAATAATGTCGGCATACTAATAATGTATACATATAGGTATAGAGACCATTTTGGATGATCCCGCTACTATGAATCACCCCCGGTATTGACAATGTCTGATGCAATGCTTAAACATAGGTACTTATGTTATTTTTTCTGCTATGCTAGCGGAATATTTTTACTGCTGCTGTGTTTGTTGTTAAGTTGCTACATAGCAAATAAAATAGGGAATGATATATGGGGATAATATTATATTGCTACTATATTTCAGTTTACCCATAAGTAGTTGTCCTATCTACCTACTTATTGAAATTAGAAGGAACATGAGAAAGGCATCTTGGAGGCAACACGACATTGCTTTTGAGTAAGTATGCATCATACTGTTTTGATTGCAGTCATTGAAGTTATGCTTGGAGTTTTTCGGCCAAAGTTGGGTATGCTAGCCACTTGAGAGCACATGATAGAGCAGCACACCAAAGGTCTCGACAACCTCTCTAGAAAGCCATCGAATGCAGTCGCTGTGGCCGAAATCGGCTAGATGGCTTCATCAAGCCTGGATGGATAGTGAAGTAGGCAAGTGGCTTAAGAAATGCATTGATGTGGTAGGTTGATAGTGTATTTACAACAATACAAGGACAGTTGCCAAATGCTGCTTAGTGATGCCCTAAAAATGCAAACGATTTTGTGTCGTACGATAACACTTACTAGTAGGTACATAACTTGAGCTATTAGGCTTATCAAAGAGATCAATGAATTGAACACGATAAGTAATGAATGCGGAAGAAGGACAATACAGCATTTAATTGAGGCTTCCTGAGATAGATAAACGTTCAGTAGTAAATGTGCAAGCATCACTGGGTCACTGATAAATTATATCAGAAAGACAAATTATAGATTATGTGCCAGATACAGAAAGCAGGGAAAACAATACTATTGCACGTCTTATATTAAACGAAATGGTGTGCGAAAAATACATCTCGATCTTGTCGTTTGATTAAAATGGTCATAGGATCCTCATACACATTTCTAAACTACTTTATAATTAATAATTAGATTATGTTTAGAACAGTAAATATTAATATACGTATTGAAGACAATAATATTATTTTTTACAACGTTTTGTTATTGATCCCATGTCAACCCCAAAGCAGAAACGAAACGTCTCGTCGATGAGCAATTGCCAAACTGACAGTTATTTGACAACACAAAAATCGGAAATTCTGCATTGAATCTGCAGTACTATTTTGGTTGATTTCTAGGAAAATCTGATCAAAATAAACCGAATATCGTTAGATAAAACTATGCAGTAATTTATAAAACAATTCATCAATCGACAGCTTTAATTCTTTAGTCAAATAAGGTAGTGAAACTGGACGAGAAAAGTTCGTTTCTACGTTATGTATTTTTATTAATTTTACTGTAATTTTGCAGTATATGACAATAAGAAGTAAGGATGTCGGATAAGCTGTTAACGCTGGGCCAGCGTGTGATAGTAGTTGGCAAGGATGTGAAAGGATCAGTCGCTTATGTGGGTTACCCAACCTTTGCTACTGGGAAATGGATTGGTGTGATTCTGGACGAACCGAAGGGAAAGAACAATGGTACTGTCAGAGGGCATGCTTATTTTACGGTAAGGTTCCATTTTCTATGTAGTTAAGACGTATTTTGAACCTTATACGCTGCCCGACATACCCCCTCTTCCTGAAAGAGTGTTAAACTTCAATTTGCTTTCAAACGTCATTTAAACTTTTTGTTTGAGTGGCTTTATTTTGGTAAGGTTTTCACTGCCTACCGCTTTACAGTCTCCATGAGACAAGACAATGGATTTTTAAATTAAGAGACAAGGCTAGCTTTGTTTCTAATTTTTTTCTTTATAACATACAACTAGGCTAGAGGATTAGCCTTCAAGAAATTGCTAACAAATCTTCAGTCCTAAAATACAAAGTTTGACAGCACAGGTTTATCAGACATGGTTCAGCTCGGTTCTTATACCTAGTGTCTTAGATGAGCTTCTAGCCCAATGCTTCTCAGATTCACACTCTGCCTAGCCACACTGTATCTAAATTTGTATTTTAAAATACATAACATCACACCTGTAATCCCTGAATGGTTAGGCAGAGGTGTACCTAATAGTACACCCACATTTCGCGAGTTATGTTTAAATCCCGGGTAAAAATACTGCTTGACCTGGGAATCAAACCCAGGACCTCATGCTGAGCAGTTGCGCTTGCAACCAGTAGACAAAGGAGGCATTTTATAATACATACTTTTATAACTATGTTCTATCTCTACAATGTATGAAACACACTCATTAAAATACTCAGTTACAATTTTATAAGGGTGTATAAGAATGACAGAATCCATCAAAAATGTCTAACTCAGTAAAGGGCTTTCTTTTTTCAAATGAATAACCATAATCACTGTTTTAAGCTTTCACGGTTTACAACTAAACTTGTACTGTCACTTACGGGATATCTACAACACAACAACAACAACGACACAACAACACAATCCACAACAACAATCACAATCACAGAAGATATCCCGTAAGTGACAGTACAAGTTTTGAATAACCATAATGTTTTAAATACATCAGTCATCATAAAATAAACAATATAACACATATGACTGCCTCTTTGGTATGGCTAGAAAGGAGGTGACCGCTGAGATGACAAATAGTATGGAAGAAGAAGACATGCCAATCCCAAATAAGTTGAGATAAGGGCAAGAGAATGATGATAACTGCCTCATTGGCTAATTGGTTGCAAGCGCAACTGCGGAGCATGAAGTCCTTGGTTTGATTACCGGGTGAGGCACAGGTATTAAGTTTTTCCATCACGAATTTTGTCAGAAAGAGCCACGGAGTCTGGATTTGTGCCTGGTTGTTGGCTATACGCTCACACCCTATTACATGGGACTTAAACATAACTGGGGAAATGTAGGTGTACTATGATTGGGTACAACTCTGCCTAAAGACAATTCAAAAGTGCCTGTAATTGGCCTATTTGAAATATATGCTTTGATTTTGATTTTTGATTTAACTATTTGGGAATTACAGGCCTGATGTTAAGTTATAACACAAATAAATTATATTTTCACTACACTGAACACAAACAATATAACAAAATTTTTTCAATCAAGTGAAGTTGCGTTGCCTAATACGTAACAACTACGGAATCATTTCATACATCTTCACCATTCAGGTTTGTGTTGAAATAATGCTTAAGCTGTAACCATTTCATTAATAACTGTACAAAACTTCAAATAGCATTGTTTGTTAGTTTGATTCTAAAATTTTTATAGACATCTTTTTGGTTGACTGTTTTAAAAGTTCTGAGTGTTAAGTGATATACTTATAAAAAAACGCTTTTATTGAATGCAACAGTTGTTATAGCTAGTTGGGAGACTGAAGCGCATTTTCACCGACATCCCACAAGTTTATGGGATCCCCTAAGCATGGATAGGGGGTTTGATAGGGGATGGTTTCTGTTTCACTAGCATTTAGGTGTCGGTTAAATGTTAAAAGGTCAGACTTTTAACCAATCTCTTCAAGGAGTATTGTTTAATGCAGTAAATGGGTTGTGGAGGTCAGATAGGCAGTCACTCCATGTAAAATAATGCTTGCATGCATCCGGTTAGACTGGAAGCCGAGCCCAACATACTTGGGCAAAGGCTGGACCAATGATGATTGACTGAAGGAACAACAGTCATCAGGATGAATTCTCACAAAAAGAATAAACGGTGAGTTGACATATCTTTTTAATAACAATTTCAGTGCGAAGAAAACTATGGAGTGTTTGTACGTCAAAGTCAGATCCAGTTGCTAGACCATGAGGACAACCCGATGGAGACATCCATGACTACAACATCGGAGGAGCCTCGGACTACTGCTACGAATAGACGGCTTAGCAGGTATGCAATTCAACTAAACGTTCTGAGTGCCGTGTGATGATAATACAATAATGACCTAATCTTAAACTTAACAAGATTGAATTTCATAGAAAAAGTTAACGAAGATTGTTGCAAATAAAATTAATGATAAATTCAAGGGGAAATTCAGGTTTTGCAAGATGTGTTGACTGGTGTTTCTAATGTGAAAGTCTTTGATAATGATCTTAGTCAAGTCAGAACTGTGGGCCTAGATACAGAGAGATTCTATTAGCAAAAACAATGATGGAGAATGTGTCAAAAGTCATCGTAGAAATATTTTGAAAGCAATTACCACAAGTCTAGGCTCTCTGCCTTAGCTTCACTGCAATGGGGACGTCCATTAATTACGTGAGGCGTTTAAGGGGGGAGAGGGTCGAGCAGGAACTCACCCAATCTCACGAGGAACAGAGGGTAGATATCGTCATATGAACAAAAAAACAGTGTCAAATTGCGAGAAAACTGGGTTTAATTAAGATAATTTGTTTCTCCACTAAAATATGACTAAATTGTACACAATAATAATTATTTAAAATAAGATATTCAATGAAAATAATTAAGCGTTTTTTTAAAAATAATACCAACGCAAACAAGCACAGTTTAATGTATTTACACTAAACACGCATTTTGAAAAATGTCATGTGATATTAGGGATGAGGGGGGGGGGGGGGGGTCAAGACAAATCTCTCTCTCTCGAAAAATCGACTGACTTAATTAATAGATGCCCCCAATATTATTTAGTTTTCATTTTTGTAATAATACAACTGTACACGAGTCTACACATCTTGTTACTGGGTACTTTAAATTCACTATTTATAATAGCAAATAGAAAGGTGTGTGAAATAATTGGGTTACAGCATGAGTTTAAAGATTAGACCTAGATATTACTAATAAACGAAAGCAACATTATATAATAATAGTAAAAATATGTGTTTAGTTGTGTATTTTTAGTATTAACAAACTTAAAAAGTTTAGTCTACAAAAACATATTTACTACCAATATTTTTTAAGTCCTACATTGGCAACACCGGCAAGTCTTGATGGCGCCCGCAAATAAATGAGTGCCGTTTGATGAAAGTGATCTAAACCTAACAGAATTGAATTTTAAACTGAATTATTTTCAAATTTTAACCTAACAGAATAGTCTACATAGTATGCTATAAGATGCAAACAATGATTTTTATTGTAAAGTTGTTGCCAGGCAAAAATATATTTTTTCTACCAAAAGCGCTGGTATTGCTAGTAAGAAACAACATAAATCTTTTATGAAACTTAAGTTTATTGAGACTGTTGCTAGAAATTACATTGGTATAAAAAAAATGTTGCTAGGTTAAAGTAAAGTTCTTTGGTAAAGGTTTATAATTATGCACTATGTAATTACATTATGTAAAAACAGAGGCATGAAGATTTTTTGGAAGAAATTGGGGTAATTTAGTAGGTAGTGTTACCAACAGTAGAAAACTGTAGAAAGTGTTTTATTAGTCTTGTAACACCGATCTTTATTTGAGTGACTGATAAATTAGTTTTGAATACTAATATTCTCCATCGTATTTGCTATTTTCCTATTTTTAGGGAACTGATAAAAAATATCTTTTCGTTTAATTTTTTCACCTATTATGTCCCACTGCTGGGCAAATGTCTTTGTCCAGATTAGGTAATGTAAAAATGTATCTCACCATCTTTTAACAAAAGCAAGCGAGATAGAGATAAATATTGAGAGAATGGTGGTCGCCACTGTTGATTCTGGCTTTCAAGAGTTACAGTGGTTTGGGAATAGTGTGACAGGCTTGTCCCAAAAAAAAAAAACTCCGAATCAAAATCTCGAACCGAGCGATTGTGAATACGGGGGCAACAGTATTTTTTTTTAATTTTTCACTAATCACCAAAAGAAAGTTTTGAATTCAATGTATAATTTCATTCAAGAATTTTCTGCAAATAGTTATTTGAATTTTTCATTTATACAGGCTGTGGCGTATGTCGTGGTGGCCCGTTTCTTATCTGATCCGCTACTTACGCCAGTACTTACGCGAGTTGCGAGTTCAGACCTAGCAAGTACCAATGTGACTTTTTCAAAGTCATACGTACTTTCCAAATAGTATCTACACTTTTTCTTCTTTTTCTTATCGCTGGCACGACAAATTTTATATTTCGTTAGCCCAAAACTTCGTCACTTCAACCGCGTCATCACTGGCAGCGCAAAGATCACTTCGGCTGCATGTTTTTGGGCTAAGAGGGCAGGATAGGAGGTGGAGCATAGTTTGCGACACAGCTCCACAAAGCCCCGCTGCTGTTTCGTTGAGGTAAACTTCCCCTTGGACCCCTTGGACTTGGGTCTGAAATCGCCAGCCCGTATTGTGCAAGTGTGGTGATCTAGCTCATTTCTTCCTCATTTCTGTCTCTTAAGATACAGGATACCCTAGTTTAAGAGGCAGGGTTTATCAGTTTTGTATACAGATTTTTCCAACCTACGCAAGCCCTACCAATTCACCAATTGTTTATAAGATTACTCTGTAATACCTCTACGTAATGGTTATATATCTGTAATTCTTGAAGCAATAAATTTATTATTATTATTATTATTCTCCTCTGTATAAGACGTGGCCTTTGCTCGGTATTCGGAAATTACAGGCAACAATAACCAAAAACATGGCCTGAACACACAGAATGATCAGAAACAGAACACACGACACAGAACAGAACACAACACAGAACACACAGAATGTTGTTGTGTTGTACAGAATGTTCTCAAATCGTTTTTTTTTTAATATTAAATGGGGCTACTCTGGACCTCAATCTAGTCCTGAGGACAGAGATGAGATCGAAGAAATGAGCAAACCCAAAAGAAGCCTATTAACTCGCGACTTAAATAGATTGGGGTCATAAGAACTTGGGAACACCGATGCAGGCAGGGACTTCCACTCCTTGGCTGTGCGCATGATAAAGGATTAGCAAAGCGCATCGATTTGGATTTGAATTAAAATTTCGACAGGATAATATATTTTGTATCAGTTCTCTGAAAACGTGACGTAGCCAGGGCGTGTTCAGGTGCATGTTGAAACATGAAAAGGAGCTTAAAACTTTTTATTTGTGTTGCCCTAAGAAATAGCATTTAAGCTATAACAAAATATTCTTAAAAAAATGATACACACAGATGTATATTAAGAAAAATCTTACGTCAATATTAATGGGAGTACCCGTCCAATTTTCTTTCCTGTATTTTAGAATGATGCCTTAAAATCAACTAAGTTATTTTTACCCGACTACGGCGTACCCAAAAGGAACGGTTATGGTTTTAGCAGTCTGTATGTTTGTATTTACGTATGTTCCCCCGTAGCGCCTAAACTATTCGTCCGATTTTGATGAATAAGGTGTCAATTGATTCGTTATTATGGCCCGGGTAACATATACATTTTAACCGACTTCAACAATAGGAGGAGTCGATTTTACCTTGTAAACCCCTAATTTAATTAGACCGTGATTTTTCAGTAGTCGGGTTTTTTAGTTGTAGTATTTCCACACAAATTCTTGTTGATACTAGGAAGCTCTTCTAAGGCGTTACTCCAGTAATCTAACCTGATACCTGATTCCACAGTCCACTAATGTTTGCGAAAAGAAATGGGCATATTGAAGAAATTACAGTTTAAAATAAAAGGGTGTAACAAGACCCTTAACGAAGCCGAAAGGCACTTGTTCTCAACGTCAATGCGATATTTTTTTTAAAACTGGACCATACCTGAGAATCTTCGTTACGGAGATATTGGATGTCCAACTATTTCATAACTTTTTTTAAATACAAGGTTTTAATGTTATAACTTAACTTTAAATACCTTCTCGACCCTTGTACTATTCAATGCTTCCATCAGCACAATGTTTTGAGTGCGTTACATTGAGTCCTACCGTAAACCATGATTTTTCACCCCAAAAAAAAAGTCAAATCCCAGCAATAATTTTTGCGTAAAGTTACTTAGTTTTGATGTACAGAATGCTTGGTTGACGGCTTCGTGAAGGGTCCGTTTACACATTGCAGAAAAAAAAACAAGTTTTAAAAATCATCTGAACGCGCCCTCCAGAAGCGAGCCTAACTGATAGTGTGTTTCTTTCCCTGCTAGTATTACAGTGGCGCAGAGGTCTAGGCCCACCACGTGAGTATAGATTTAGCACAACGTAGCATAACTTAGCGCACTGTAGCGTAATCAAGCACAATGTAGCCAAATGTAGCGCACCGTAGATGCTTTTGCACTTGTGTTTTTGTTAAGGCGGTGAAATGGTTCATGTTACTAAGCAATACGATAAAGGATTTTTAAATCAACGTATTTTGACGTTTATTTAGTCCGAATAAAGTATGCATTTCAAGTCCCTGAGGCTTGTTGCCTTCGAGTATTGAAATTTGCACTTTGTTTCAAGTATGTAAGTTTTGATTTACATTAATTCTCTGTTGTGCCATCTGTCCTGCTTTATCTCCCGCCCTTTCAACCGTTTGCTTGCCTATTGTAATTATTATTTGTGTTTTTACTCCCTACTTCTTATTTATTGTTCAGAATTACTTTGGCGGATGTTAATAACGGACTTGTCTGGTCCTAGCATCTGCCTTTTCATGTGGCAGGGGGGTCTACTCTCAACGAAGATACGGGCTCGTCCGAAAGTAGCTCGCAACTTCGAAATGAAACCTAACAAAGTTTCAATAGAATGAAGTTTCGTCCTGTCCCAAAAATGGAAAAATAATAGTTGATGGGCTGGATCGCCTTCATCAAATAAACGTAATTTGGCTAAAACCAGTTCATCAAATCTGCTGTATCCATAATGTACACTTGGACTGTACTTTCAGATGGTTTCATCATTAGATCATTACGCACTAGCTTAATTCTTAGTTGGTTTCATATTGACGTGAACTGCCCACCATTGATTTATGAGTTATGAAAACTCATCGGGAGTTAGGACAATTGTCCAATCGTGTTGTAATTCATTTTTAGTTCAGGCCCCTAACTCAAATTCAAAGCATTTATTTCAATTAGACCATCACAGGCACTAGAATGTCAAAAAAACAAAAAAACGAAGCTACAGTCACAGTCACAAGGCATATTAACTCGAGAAAGTACTGTAGTTGCCGATTCCAAAGCGTAGATCTCTATGGAGAAGAATGGGCAAGAAACTCCATGGACACTCTTTTAAATCATAATATTGTTACAAAACCTTGGTTACGTCATTCATGTTGAGATGATACATTATGTGAGAACGATGCAGCAAGCATTCGTGCTTCGAGAGTAGACCGTCTGCTGTTCTTTGAAAGTCTTGGATTTAATGCTTATTGCGTCTTCTGCCTGAATGCCGCAAATCTTCGCAGTCGAAGCCTTCAAGTTTTAGGAATATGAACGGTATAATTGCAGTTCAAGGCTTAGTTTCGCTCGCTTAAAGCAAACAATCGGCACCATGGACAAACCAGGTTAACTCGCAGACCGTCTTTGTGGAATCTTAATAGCCCCCGTATTCAAAAACGCTCCGAATCGTCTTTTTTTGGCATTATGAAGGCGAGCGAGACAGACATACGACCGAATTGAAGCATTTGTGAATACGGGGGCAGATTCAGGGCGGCGCACAGCACATCTAAACTGTGTGTCATAATTGCTATGGAATAAAGCAGGGTTCGTTAATATCAAGATAATTGTTTGCTTTGATAACTTCGAACCCTGGAATAAAGAGAATAGAAGCTCTTGAACGCAGTTTAGAAGTGTTGAGTGCATTCAGTAAAGGGGTTTGAATTTAATGGTTAGCCTAACTTCCTCCATTTTTTTTCAGAGTTGTGGCCATACATAAATCCTATATCAATCGATAGCTGGTATCAACACAAACCAGTTTTGTATGAGATAAAATGTGTTCAGCACAACTTCAACAATTTAGAATATTTTGCCTCAAACAAAACTTTTTTTTTAAATTCTGTATGGGCTTACTCTTGACCTCAATCTAGTCCTGAGGACAGAGATGAGGAACTTGAAAACTTCCACCAACTACTTGGAACTTGTTTGTATTGATAGTGACTATCGATTAATATAGGTGCTATGCGTGGGCGCACATTTGAAAAAAAAAATGGCAGAAGTTAGTCCGGCCAGGCTTCATATAAAAATCTTCCAAGCCCTTTGCTCTCAATCCTTAAGCTAGTTTTTTTTATGAATCGTATTCCAGCCCACTTCTGATGAAAGTCATTTCCCCATCTCTTTCATTGCGAGCTTCCCCCCGCTACTGCTTTCTACTTTCTGAGGATCTTTTAGTCCACGTAAACTACAGATTTCTTCCATTCAAAACCGCATTGGGTTCCTTCTATTTTTTAACAGGTATTGCTAGAGGAGTTCGTGGCTAAATAATAACAGCTGCTCGGATCAATCTTTAGGTTAAGCCGCGCTTGCCTAGGTTGGTCTGTGGATGGGTGACCACCCGTTACATAGCGAGTTTCCTCCGTGCCTCGGAAAGCACGTTAAGCCGTTGGTCCCGGCTGTCATTTGTATATATTTGACAGTCGTTACAGCGTCAGTGGCCCGAAAGTCTGACAATCAGTCTTACCAAGGGGTATCTTATTACCCAGTACTTACTGAGTTGTGGAGGTCAGATAGGCACTCGCTCCATGTAAAATACTGGTATTCAGCTGCATCCGGTTATACTGCAAGCCGATCCTCACATAGTTGAGAAAAGGCTACGCAGATGATGTATTTTTGCTTGATCCTGTTCTATTCTATTGTATTGCCTTATAATAGACCTTTCGCTTTTTCTAAAGTAACATGAACCACTCATTTAGTAATTGTATATCTATGTATTTCTATCAAAATTATCTACCCTAGGATTCTGAAAGCCTTTTAAATTTTGCTGTCATGTCAACGCTGCAAATTTGAAAAGTCGTGAGACCGTGAGGGTGCGCTGTTTGTTTTGCAAAGTTCTTTCTTTATCGTGTGGTTAGTGCCTAACCTGGTGTCGGAGTTTTTATGCCGCCCATGGGCCTCTGACTTGGCTTTACATGCCCTCGAGAAATATCTCTCAGGCATGCTGATTTCCTCACAATGTTTTCCTTCACCGAAGCAAGTGATAATTTATACAATACGCACATGAATCCGACAAATCAGAGGTGCGTGTCTTTGCAAAGTTTGCGCGCCGTCCTTTCCGACATTTCAAATTTTCATCGACGACGATATCTTATTTTAATACTTACTGTGATCGGTTGACATAGCTAACAATAAGCCAATCGACTCAGTAACCGCAGGTAATCAATTTAAAAGAAAGTGCCAATTTGTTTTTATCTGTGTTTTAATCGTAGTGTAGTATTTATCTTAAAAAGGTGGTATTTATTAGGACAAAGATGTCGCCTCGATTTCAGCAAAAAAGAAAACTAAATTACAAAAATTTTGAAAAGGCGTAAATTCTCATCTGTGATTTATTTCTTGTATTTATTGTGTACTAAAAATGTCGAGGCATAAAACAAAGTTATGCCTCGTTTTGAGTAACTTTTATATGGGATGTAGATAGTTGCATGAGAACTTGAATATTATTAGGTTAATAAATAATAATTCAAATGAATGCTATACTCATTATTTGTGTATGTAATTAAAATACTTTTTAAAGGCATCCATTGTAAATATTCTTTTGTATAAATGACAATTTCTTGAATGTTATATTAATAATTTAATATGTCTTGTTTTAATTGTACTGATTTTAGGTAAAGTGGTGTGTTATTCAGATTTATTTTAAACAGTTTTCATTTGAAATTAATTTTGTCCCAGACTTTCTTAAAATGAGGCAGACTGTAAAAGATATGCCTCGAAAAGAGTAATATTTTTTTCGAATTTTGTGTCTAATGATGGCTACATTTTTAATGGTTTTTTACGGAACTTAAATATTGCTTTCATCAAGGCACACCTTTTTGAACCTTGCCTTTTTTCCTCCCCTTGTCCACCATCACTTTACCTCCAAAAATTAATAAAAATATTTAACAAAAAGTGTGCGAAACTAACTATGGTGGTTGCAAAGGGTGCGTCGGAAGGCATCCCCCGCGCAGACCAAAGCAGGCACTCTATCTATGTCGAGGTAATGATATATGTAACATAGTCATCAGTGATTTGTTTATTTGTTCGCCTTTTTGTGAGTAAATAAATAAATTACGAGTCTTTGTGTAAAGGTTGCTGTCTTTTGAAAACTATGAATATTCTTCCAGATATTTTCACTTAAGGTTGAAAAAAAAAACACGCAACAAACAGCCTCCTTTAAAACTACCATTCGTAGCCTGGTTATAAGGTGTATCATAGACAAAAGAAAAAAAAATTAGGACCTGTGCAGTTGGATACTTTTTGCAACAACTGTCAAATGTTTTGAGTTGTTGAACGGAATAACTAGAACTAAATTGGTTGTGGGATTTATACAATAACTTGAGTTTTTTTTCTACAAAAAATATCTGCCAGCATGGTCCTTACACAAATTCTACAAAAATGATTAGTTTTATTAATTATAAGTTGCACAATTTTTTATTTTTTAAGTTCTTACTATAATTTAAATAATAGCATGCAGTGTTTAAAGAATAATTATAATTTTAAAATACTAAAGAATGGTTTTATTAACGTAGAGTTTGTGTTACATTTAAATTGTTATACAGGGTGTTTTCTTATAAGCGACCAATTTTTTATTTTTATGTAATAATGTAATCAGTTTTTAAGGCGAATTATTTTATAATAGGCCACTGATAACGGAGTCACCCTGTATATTTCGTTTATTTAAATAATTGTATTTTAATTTTAAGTTCACAGCTTCGTTTCATGCCGCACATTATTATTATTATTATGTTATTTTTTATATTATTTGTTATTTTGATTTTTGATGTGCAAATTATGTTTTGTGACTAAATGTTTGTAAAATGAAAATATTCTGTATTTTTGTTTACCGACCGAGTATTAGCTTGTATTTTGGTGTCATTATTATTACGCTGCTAAGCCTTAAACATGAGGCTCTGAGTTCGACTTCAAGGTCAACCAAAGCATTATTATGTGTCTACATCAGACATTTCTCAGTAGCAGCGCAGAGATTTGCTTAGTGACTTTAGGAATTATTTCGGGACTAATAGGAATGATTCCTGGGTAAAAAAGATATGATTCTATTTAGTCCGTCAGTAAGATTATCGAAAAATATTGGATAGGTACGTATTTTTTGTTTTATCAAATCAATAAAAATGTATGAAGATAAAACGCATTAAAGATCATGAGTTGGGGGGTTGTGACGTCACTTTCCGGTAAAAAGTATACCGAAATGTTTCGACGCACTGTACCGTATTCATTTATTTTTTAACAAAGAAAAAATATGTGTCCAATATTTTTTGTAAATCTATCTGACGGACTAATTAGATGTTTTTGGTCATCTACCCTATTATACTGGGTGGAAGTTGTAGGAAAAAGCTGTTTAAAAAAAATGGGATTATGTACTGAATACGTTGTGCGTCGATGTGCTCACCCTGTATAAGGACTAATACTGCCGCATTTGGGTTTCCCCATTCGTGGTTTTTTTTTTAATAGCCTTATGTATCCCACTGTTGGGCAAACGACTCCTCATATCCTTCCAAGTCGCCTTCGTGAATATAAACAAAATACCTGAGAAGCGCGTTTTCTTAATTGTATTTGGAGAAATGTTAAAACAAGGTTTTATTCGGTCGGCTTGCTATTTATGTTATGTTATGGTGTATGCGTAGTTGGTGAAATGTTATGTCTTAAAACTTATTTTGGACCACCGAATTATATTGAAGGCAGTATACCTATTTTTCCCCTTTTTTCAAGGTGATTGTTTTTCAAGATCACCTCTGCATATACACGGTATAACATAATAAACGCACAACTTCTTGTGTGGTGTTTCGGACCATAATACTGAACAACTTTTGTTCTACAAGTTCTTGGAATTCGCATAAAAATGAACTTTCAATGAGATCGACGCGATCACCTGATCGACATGTATATGGTAAAGCTAAAAAAAAGTTATGAGTTTCCAAAAGTTATAGAACAACAACATCTTTCGGCTGAAATCCACGATTTCTTCTGCTGATCTGAATTGTGTTTAAAATTACTTTTTTTTTTAATTTTAATTTTGCATCAAAAAAACATCTTTAAGACCAAGAAACACTGAATTTAACCTAAAATAGTTTCTAAAAGATACAAGATACAAGCGATGCCTAGTTTGTGGCTCATCGATTATATACGACACAACTGTTTTGTTTCTATTGATTTATAAACTTATATTGATTTTGAAAACAACAACATGTTTCGGCTGAAATGATGATGATAGAACAAAAGATGTTCAGTATCATGGTCTGAGTCACTACAAGAGAGTTTGTGCTTTTATTATTTTACATCTTGTATAGAATATGTCTATAGAATATACCTAATACTGTCCACAATTTAATTCAGTCGATCAAGACAAGTCTATAAAATGATAGCTTATTGTATACGTGAAATATTGGTATAAGAGTAAATTGAAATAAACTATCCGCTTGTCAATCTGTCTCGCTTATGACATAAGGCTAATACAAAATGGCTGACGGTTGACATTTCGACGACATTCCTTGTAGACATATTTGTGGGGGTTTGGACAAGCCGACACGCGGCCACGACAATGAGTAGCTGCAGAAGCGATTTTTGGTCTAAACTAGGAAAAAAAAGGTGCAGCAGTGGCCCAGTGGTGGCGGCCCCGACTTACGAGCAGTAAGGCGCATTACTTTGTGTAATTTATTCCATCACCACTGCTCTCAAAACTGTGAAGGAAGACATCGAGAGGAAACCGGCATGTCCTAGAACCAAAAATTCGGAGACATGTGACGTGTGACATGTGTTAAAAAAGTTCTGCCTCACGACCGGTCGTCCGATCAGTCGTACGACCAGTTTTGTTCAAGATATCGGCCGGCCGTCCGACTACTCGTGGCCCCTTACCAAGCTATCTGTCAGTGTCCGCCCGTCCGGTGTCCGCAACCGGTCAGCAATTTGTCCGTAAATGCCTGATCCCTGAAGAAGATTATTTTCGAGAAGAGTTATAAAGTTGTCGGAAGCCATCTTGTATGAGCCTCGCTTTGTATATCGCATGCCGACCAACCGAGTTGAAACGTACCTGAAATGTATGACAGGAACAGTATGCTGAATGAAATAAAGGTATGGAAATTATTCTATCTTTATATCTATCATAAAGCGAAATTGGGATTTCTTCTGCTGATCTGAATTGCGTTTAAAATTACTTTATACAACATTATTTTTAGTATATGCGAAACCTGAATATAGTTTGTTCAGAAAAAGTAACTGAATCGGTTCCAATATTTTTTAAACCACGTTATATTTTTTTCCAAAAATATTTTAAAAAGTTAAGTTGGACACCGAGCGACTTTGAGTACCTATCGCAATAATGTAGGTACCTTCTACAAATTATTATTATCAATGAGCTCAAGACGACGCTGCGTGGTGACCGCGTTTTTGTGCGGACAACTAGGTAACAGAACAAGCTTATAACTTTGTGATTTTTCATGATATAGTTTTGAAATTTTATACATAGATTCTTTACATAAAAATACTAGACACGTGTATCAGGTTTCGCATATACTAAAATTAATGTTGTATACGACACAACTGTTTTGTTTCTATTGATTTATAAACTTATATTGATTTTGAAAAAAAAGCAGTATACCTCACAGTAGCGAAGGGTCAATTTTTGTAAGAGATAAACCGGAGTACATATCTTTAATGTGATTATATTATTTGTCTATAAAATACTGACTGTGCCATTTTTCAAAGAGAATCCGGTTGTATGGAACCTTCGCCACTGATACCTCATGTAAAAGACATGATAACGTCATCTGAACAGTTGTCTATGTTTTATGAAAAAATACAGTAGTTTTTTTTACACTGCAACTTATATCAGTTTTTTTTTCTGTTGTAAAATCAAACTTTCGCTTATGATAGATCGGAAGGTGTAAATTTTCCACATCTACAAAAGTATCAAAATTCCGACAGACATGCAACAACGCACTCTAACGATTCCACGTCAGAGTACATTTTTGCTCGCCAAACCTAAACCCACAATTCTATCTTCAAAACCAGTACGAGGACTGTCAGACTATCAGGTCGCTTCAACTCGGCCCCCACCAGACTAGCGCCCTTAAGATTTGAGGACGGTTCCAGCTCGCGGACCTCGTTGGCTAGCAGTCGGCAGAGTCTGACGTCATATGCCTCGCCGACGACTGAAAGAGCTGCGTCGCCTGAACAGGGGAAGAGGGCGTCTTTTGTTGAGGTGGGTTAAGCCAAGTAATTGTAGCGTAAATGCTGCGTATATTTCGCGTAAATGCTGCGTATATGCAGTCGGCAGTCACTGACGTCATATGCATCGCCGACGACGAAAGGGCTGCGTCTGAGCAGGGGAAGTGCGTGTCTTTTGTTCAAGTGAGTAGTCTTATACTACATGTAAATGGCGGGTAAACGCTGCGTTAATTTTACGTAAATTCTGCGTATTTTATGGCTAGCAGGCAGCAGTCTTTGGCAGGAGAAAAAAACGTCTTTTGTGGAGTTGGGTAGACTTTTAATCAGCCTCTCCCATTCCTTTTGAATCATTCCTGATGGAAATCTGAATAACACTTTAATCGAACCCAAGACCCTATGCTCAGCAGTCTCGCTGGCGATCACGAGACCTACGGGGCAATTAAATGGGACTACCTCTGAAGAGTACTCTTCCAAACAATCTTACACAAATATTTTTTTCCTTTATTCATTTTATATACTTATTTTACATATTTTTAAATATTTCTTAAAAAAAACCATAGAAAAACTTAAAAATATAAAAAATAGTGGTCCGCCGGTTTCGCGAGCAGGGTCCAAGCTACCGGTGGTTAGGGCTCCAGAGACAGGAACTTCCTCACAATGCGAGCCGTATCGAGGAGTACTGCCTTCTGAATCAGGCCCTTGATCCAACCGCCTAAGTAGAGCCTCGAAAGAAAAAAAAAAATATATATTGTTATGGGATTTTACATCAACAAGTAAGGGTGTTATTGTATCATAATATCAACATAGGCGTAGTAGATTGAATAAGAATTATGGAAGCTAACTCAAAACTACTCATCAGAAGTTGATAGATTTAGTCAACTTCTGATGTGTCGGCTATGGGACCACCCCTGAGATACCCCGACGTGGTTCAGAACTAACGCTGAATATTCACACAAAAAAAAACCTTCAGACGAATCGATAACCTCCTCATTTTGGAAGTCGGTTAAATAGACTTTAATGCTATCTAAAGTCGCGATTTTTTTGCGTTTAATCGTGTTCTAAAACGAATTCTTGGTTTATTTACCAGACCGGTTTCGTGGAGACCCTGACTCCACAGTACACTCCCGGTCAAAGCATCACGTCGCCTCAGCCAGCCAGTTCCAGCATGGAAGACAAGATAGCCAACATCCAGGCGCAGCAAGAGGTACACACTTTTTTACTGGTCACACTGTATCAACGGGTACTGGGCCCGCGTGGTCGATTATAGCCTAAGCCCACTCCCTCTCTTAGAGAGGAGACCTGTGTCCCAGCAGTGGGAACATGAGGCTGATAGTGCAACACTAAAAATCTCCGCTCCGGACCTTGTTCGAGCCAGCCCGCGCCGCTGAGCCTGTAGCTTTTAAATTAGTCCCTAAATAATAATCTTGATTCGATCCAGCCTGAGCCTTGCTGTCCTTCATTTTGTTGTCCCTGTTCAGATTTGGATTGAGTAAGTAGCGGTGGCCCATTGGTGGTGGCCTCGACTTACGAACAGTAAGTCGTGGGTTCGAACCCAGGCAGGCGCATTTCTTTGTGTAATTTATTTTATCACCACTTCTCTCAAAATAGTGAAGGAAAACATCGTGAGGGAACCGGCATGTCCTTCGAAGACATGTGTCATCTACCAACCCGTACTGGTCCCACGTGGTGGATATATATATAGGCTGATTATACTTTTGCTAAGTACATCTGAATGAGCTCTCCTTAACTATCTTTTCAGATTACAACTCTAAAAACGGAAGTAGAAGATCTGAAAGAGAAGCTGGAAACCATCAAGGTCCGTCGCGCTGAAGACCGGGAGAAGCTACGAGAATTGGAGCGGTTCCGCCTGCAGCTGGACCAGGCCAACGAGTTTAAAGCCAAGATCATGGAGTCGCAGGCTCAGTTGCAACGGGACCTTCAAAGGGCTAAGCAGGAGGTAAGGTTTACTTCTCTTGCAGCCTGATATTTTAGAGCAGGCAACATGGTTGTTAGTCATGCTAAAATTTTATTTGGAAAGTGATTGTTCCTATTATTTTAAAATAGAAAATTATTAACCTGGCGAATAATAATTTAGGTTCGAAGGGGATGGCGGGGTCTAGCGAACGGGCGAAGCGCGCGAACTAAGACCCCGGCACCCTCGGCGTCATCTGCAAACAGAAATAGGAGCCCCGCTCAGCGGGGCTTCGTCGACTACGCCTTATCTACAATCTAGTGGTGCGAAGCCAGGGCGGGTCGCTAGTACTAGATAAACTAATATTATTATAGTTCCCAAACATTGCAACCAAAACCATTATATTTCTAACGAACGCTTCGCCCGCGACTTCGTTCGCAAAAAGTGTGATAGCGCGGCTAATATGTATGATATAAATATAATTTATAGCCTATAGCACCCACGAATAATATTGCTTTCTATCATTGATAAAAAATTTAGACTTTGATCATTAGTCCCGGAGATTACCCCCAACATACAATCAAAAGAGATGTTTCAAAAAAGAGATGTTTCAAATCGGGCCCAGTATGTGTACAGTACCTCGAAAAATCCGTGGAATTCGGGAAAAATACAGATAAATAGCTTAAATGCATACTTTTCTTATAATCATTTCATATTTTTATCGACTTTCAACATGGTGTCTCTACTGTCACTGTGTTCAAAACACAGTCAACACAGTGTTCGGTTTGTTTGAATTTCTTGACTTATTTTTAACAACCTCGCTTTAGTTTTTTGGATTTTTTATTTGACTTTAATGACTAACGTTGTGATTCTCTTTTACAATGTAATATGACAGAAGTAAACATGTCAAACGTCAATAACCAATCAACATGACAGCTTACCGCCAAGACGGGTTTTTGTTGTGTGTTGCAATTTCAAGTGTATATTCTTGTGCTTTACTACCAAACAAAGCCAACTTAAAGTAATTGGATAGTTGAAAATTGTATTGTGTGTTTCCCCATTTTTGAGTATAGTGTACAAAGACCCGGCTGGGACTCCATACATTTTGAAACATTTCCTTTTTGTTGTTGTTTATAATATTAGTACAGATATCAATCTTCTTTGTTCTAGGTCCGCGAGGCTCAAGAAGCACTTGAAACCCACAATGACGAGACAGCTGAGCTACAAGAGGCGGCTGAAATGGCCGCTCTTGACAAGGAGATGGCAGAAGAACGATCGGAAGCATTACAGGTATAATCTTTAGTGGATTTGTGGCTTAACCTGACTGCTGCTGATACTGATGTAGGAGCTCGTGGCTAGATAATAACAGTCGCTCGGGTCAGGCCGTCCGTGGATGGCTGACCACCAATTACATGAAATGATGTAACCAAGGTATTGTAAAAGTATTCTGATTTAAAAGAGTGTCCATGGAGTTTCTTGCCCGTTCTTCTCCATAGAGATCTACGTTAGGGAATGGGCAACTACAGTACTTTCACAGTTTTTATGCCTTGTGACTGGGACTGTAGCTGTTTTTCATTGTTGACTTTGTTTCGACAATTCAAAAGTGCCTGTAACTGGCCTATGTGAAATAAATGCTTTGATTTTGATTGACACACCGAGTTTCCTCAGTGCCTCGGCAAGCACGTGAAGCCGTTGCTCCCGACTGTCAATTGTAGATCTTTGATAGTCGTTAGGTAGTCAGTAACACGAAAGTCTGCCAACCAGTCTTACCTAGGGATATCGTATTACCCAGTACGAACAGGGTTGTGGAGGTCAGATATACAGTCGCTCCATGTAAAATATTGGTATTCAGCTGCATTCGGTTAGACTGGAAGCCGACGCCAACATGGTTGGGAAAAGGCTACGCAGATGACCTTTGCGTGATCCTGTTTTGTTCTATTGTATGTCCTATGTAAATAAGCCCGATTTTAGATTTTCCATAGGAACAGAAATTTTCAATTATCTTTTTTTTTTAAAAGACATCGGTTGTCGTGGTATGGGCATGTGATTCGGAGGAATGAGGAAAATGTTGTGAGGAAAGTTTTGAGTGTGAATGTGGATAGGTATATGAGTAGAGGAAGACCAAAGAGTCGATGGATGGACTGTGTAAAGAATGATATGGCAAGAAAGGAGGTGACTGCTGAGATGACGAGTAATAGAGAAGTATGGGAGACGAAGACATGCTGCGCCGACAGCAAATGAATTGGGATAAGGGCAAGAGAATGATGATGATGTTTTCGAAAATGTTTTCTGATAACTTTTTAGACATACGTATCCTGCTTATGCGTACGAAGTTTCATTAAAATCGGTTCAGTCATTTCGAAAAAAAAGGACTTGAAAGTTTGTATGAAATGCCGTAAGTTGTAAACGTTCTGAAGTGGCCATAGACTGGAAATGATCTGATAGTTATTAACATAGTTGGGAAGTAGACAGATACAAATACAAAATAGTTTATAGTCACAATTAGCATAATCAGTACATTTAAACGTGTTTTTAGCCTCCTTTTAAGCAAAACAGTGCCTGTATTAGGAGACTCCGCGCTTTCATATCATTGCCGTATATACTAACTATGAGTTACAGTTAGATGATGATGATTCATTCATTACAGATGGAGTTGGAACAATGTCGGGAGAAGCTGGAGGAGGCTACACTAGACCTGCAGCTGATGAAGGCTGAGATGGAGGCGGGCGGCAATATACGTGAGTTTCGTTTCACTCGTATTAGTAGGGATTCTTACATTAGAATAAAACAAAGATTTTTACAGAAATATTTCTATCAAAAATTATAATCTTGAAATTCACTGAAAAAAGATCTCTAACTAATATTCTAAGGCTTGTTTGCACCACAAATCACTAATGGGTGTAAAAATACCCGATAATTCTATTGTTCTGGACCATACCTGAACCTTCTAGTTACGGAGATATTGGAGGTTAAAGTTCCAACTTTTTTTTTAATACAAGTTTTTAATGTTATAACTCTAATTTAAATACCTCCAAGGCCGCCTCCAAGGCGTTACATTGAGTTCTAACGTAAAGCGTGATTTGTCAACCAAAAAAAACCATTTCCCAGCAATATTTTTTACGCATAGTTCCTTAGGTAGATGTACAGAATGCTTGGTTGACGGCTTCGTGAAGGGTCCGTTTACACCTTGTATGTTTCACAAAATCAGCCTATAACTATTCTAAGGACCAATTTTATCAATTAAATAGCAGATGCAGGAGCTGTCAGTGTCATCACTATTTCAGGTCTTGAACGCGATTAAGATCGGTCAGCAGATCTTGCTGATCGTTTGGTGAAATCCACCTTAGTGTTTCGTGGTGCAAGCGGTCAAGTTGCTATACACGGTGTAATAAACGCACAAACTTTCGTGTGGTGAGTCAGAGCATGATACTGAACAACTTTTGGAAATTCATAACTTTTACTTTACACTTTTACCATACATGTCGATCATCTGATCGCGTCAATTCCTATAGAAAGTACATTTTTTTTTATTTGCACACGATGAACAAAAAAAAAAAATGGCCGCCACGGGACGCACGGCAGATCTGAAATCCTGATGGGGATATCTTCCGTGATTGTTCATTATTTTGAGCTCCCGATATCACGGAAGATATCCCGTAAATGACATAAGTTTAGTTGTAAAACGTGAAAGCTTAAAACAGTATCTATGTTAATATTAGAATTAATTAATAAAAGAAAACCTGTAACGAAATATGGAGTAAAATAAAAAATAAATATTACATTTCATTTATATGATATCTATCGATCAAATCTGCATACGACCTAACTACATCATTAATGGAGTAGCGTGGAACTTTCGAAAACGGAATATGTAGATAAACAATAGTTCCAAAACACTTTATTCTAATTTAAAAAGGTTGATTTTACGTGGCATAGAGAAGGCATCACGCCATGACAGCTTCATGCCATCTTCCGTCACAGCATACGAGTCGGTTTTACTGCCTAGGCGTGCATATACAACATTAATTTTAGTATATGCTTGTTCTGTTATCTAGTTGTCGCACAAAATCGTGGTCACCACGCAGCGCGCGCCTCCAGCGTCGTCTTTAGCTCATTGATAATAATAATTTGGCAGTAGGTACCTAAATTATTGCGATAGGTACTTAAAGTCGCTCGGTGTCCAACTTTTAACTTTTTTAAATATTTTTTGGGAAAAAATATAACATGGTTTAAAAATTATTGGAATCGATTCAGTTACTTATTCTGAACAAACTATATTCAGGTTGCGCATATACTAAAAATAATGTTGTAGATGTTTCAAATCAAAAAGTTGTTCAGCTTCATAGTCTGAGTCGCCACTCGAGAGTTCGTGCGTCCATTATGTAACACCTTGTATAATATGTAATTAAAAATCCTGTTTTGCGGTTATTACGCGCAATAACTGGATATTAAGCATAAATATTTATAATTTGTGAACGTTACTTTGTATGATTTTAGTTGATATGCATTCCTCCCAGTCTTCTCGCGTAATGACCGGTAAATATACAAAGAC
Organism: Noctua fimbriata; assembly: GCA_905163415.1. Taxonomy (NCBI): domain Eukaryota; kingdom Metazoa; phylum Arthropoda; class Insecta; order Lepidoptera; family Noctuidae; genus Noctua; species Noctua fimbriata. Next base: position 3,688,753 of record LR990949.1, on the reverse strand, counting down.
TTGACATTTTTAACTTTTTAATGTAAACAGAGCAAAGGCACACACAAGTACAGAGTTCAATAGTCCTTGCACGAACGGGCGCCAAGTCACTTATACACCGTGTATCAGAAATGTGTGGTCTTATACAGGGTGGGACGGACACCGACCCACAAACGATTACCACGTGTTCAGTACATCATTCTGAGCACCACAACATAAAAAATCATCGAAAAAAAAAAACTGCTGTTTCCTACAAAAATGCAATAGGTGTAATCACGGACGTCTATACAGGGTGTAAACTTTCAACGGGGCAGTTAGGGGAACTACCTTAACCGTTGCTGGCTACACAAAAATGGTCTTAGGCGACTCTCCATAATTTTTTGTGTAATTTTAATCCTCATTCACAGATTTTCAAAAAAAATTACAGTTATAGTAAGAATTATACAAAACATTTTTTTTATATTAATCGTTCCTGTTTCTCATAAAAACTTACTCGAAATCTTTGCAGATAAGAAAGAATTTGTGAATCTGAAATACAAAAAATATAAAAGACAAAATGATCACTAAGATGGTATGTAACTTTAGGTTTTTGAGATTTATGACTGTTTTGTACTCCAACGATGGTTGGTTCAATAGAAGTTTTTGATCAGTATTAGAAACAGGATCGATTGGTACCAAAAAAATGTTTTGTGTAAAATGAACATTTTTTTTTTCTCTCATAGAGAGGAGGCCTGTGTCCCAGCAGTGGGAACATTATAGGCTGACTATGCTATGCTATGAACATTTTCTTGCTAACTGTACCTATTTTTTTTGGAAAATCTGTGAATGTGGATCAAAATTTCACAAACAATTTTGGATAATCTTTTAAGATCATTTTCGTGTATCTGCAACGGTTAAGGCAGTTCCCCTTACTGCCCCGTTGAAAGTGTCCAGCCTGTATACTACATCCTAAAATATGACCACACATTTCTAATGCACGTTGTATCATTGTATTAAGGTACAAATTGCATTGATGGTGGGCGTTCGTGCAATGTAACAGCTATATTTTTTTGTTGCTACTTATATTTATTTATTATTTTTATACAAAGTTAAATAAAATTGTTTGGTGAGACTTCAGAGATGGGTATCAGTATTCAATAAAACACAAAAAAAATGATTTTTCAAGTAACAATAGCTGATTAAAACATATCTACAAAGCTGAAAAAAGGCCTGGTCATAATATGTGAAGTGAAGTTTCGCTAAGACATTTTATTAATTTTGTATATTTTTTAATATATTTTCGCCTATATTTATATATCCTTCTATATTTATAGAGTTACATACACGACTAATGCGTGTACGTATTTTATTTATTTATTTATGTTTATTTTTCACACTTTAGCCGACATTTTGTTGCATATATTTTTATTTTAATGTCAGTTTTAGTTACATTGTTTGTTTTTATTTGGTTAAAGCATGCACTTGGCACATTCACTGCTTTTTAGGATAATTATGGGGTACTAGCCCACGGAATTGTACTTCCGGAATAAAAAGTAACCTTTGTGCTATTCCAGAATATAATCTATCTCTGCACCAAATTTAATCTAGATCCGTTCAGCTGTTCTGGCGTGATTGAGTAATAAACATTCATCCAAACTTTTGCATTTATAATAGTAGTGCGATAGCATTTTAAATAATCGAATAGTATGGGGTTTATTTCTATGCAAAATCAGCCTATAATGTTCCCACTGCTGGGACACAGGCCCCCTCTATGAGCGGGAATGGGCTATAGTCCACCATGTGGACCCGGTGCGGGTTGGTAGATGTCACATGTCTTTCAATTTTTGGTTCTAGGAATTTACCTGTAATGTAGGTAAAATATGCGTCAAAAGGGTTTACAAAGCTAACATCACGCCTGTAATCCCCGAAGGGTTAGGCAGAGGTGTGCCTTAGTAAGCTACACCAAAAAAAAATACTGCTTTTGACATATGTATCTATCAAAATTATTTCTTATTTCTGTCTTCTATACCACTATATTTATTGCTTACATTCCAAGATTTATTTTATTACAATCTAAAAAAACAAAACTATCAACTTGGCTCTGCACTACCGTGCATCTTTAGGTAACGTGTTACAATGTGAATGTGTTAAGTCTTTGTATATGTCAAGTGTTGCATGTTTTTTATTGTTTTTGTTTGTTTGTGTTTGTTTTTCTTGTGTATCATTTACGTTTATCTCGATGACGAGTATTTGACAGTTTTCTACTACCCATAGACATCGTTTTTGTTCCTAAATAATATTATACACCGTGACTTTTTAGTCGTCTTAGAAAAGTCATCCACTCAATGTACCCGACATAAAATAGCTCTAAGCGCGATTTTTTTGTATCTTCCATAATAGGTACAAAGAAAAATAATAATAAAAAAATAGAATAAAATTATGAAATATCCTGTTAATGATGTTTGCGTGTCAAACGGGAGAACATATACCTACCCAGCACTCGAGTCTAGTAGATCATCGCTCGCAACAGGGTGTTTTAACTACGTCATGCGTCATAATACTAAATAGTATTTTATTTTAAAATATCTCATAAATACCTATTTTTTTTTTTTGTGAATGTTTAGTATTCATTGGATACATGAAGTGGACTGCCGTTGTAAGACGACTAAAAAGTCACGATGTATTATCCATTAAATGGAAACTCACAAGAACGATAGATTTTTGGACACTGTTTTTGTCACAGCCTCCCTTTACACATATGTATCTATGAATGAAGGAGTAATCAAAATCGACGTCATGAAAAGAGTTAATTAAAAATGAACTAAAGTAGGGTATAATATTGACATGATAAAACCCGGCTAAGTGCGAGACGGATGGCCGATGGGGCCGAAAAGTTCTGGAGTGGCGACCGCGAACCGGAAGACGCTGCGCTGGAAGGCCTCCCACTAGGTGGACCGATGACCTGGTGAAGGTTGCAGGGATCCGCTGGATGCGAGTCGCACGGGACCGGTCAATGTGGCGACACTCGGGGGAGGCCTATGTCCAGCAGTGGACGTCTTTCGGCTGAAATGATGATGATGATGATGATGAAGTGTGAGTCGAACTCACGCATGAAGGGTCCATCGTAGTAGGGGAGCCCATTAAAACATAACATGATATGACGTGTAAATGTTTTTTGTAATAACAATTTACTGAAATGAAATATGATTTATCATCACATAACATAACGCCTGTAACCCCCGAAGGGTTAGGCAGAGGTGTAGTAAACTACCTAATAGTACACCCACATTTTGTCAATTATGTTTAAGTCCCATGTAATAGGGTACTAGCCTATTGGCATCAACCGGGCACAAATCCAGACTCCGTGGCTGCTACTGAGAAATTCCTTAGCTGAGAACCCAGGACCCAGGTATCGTTATTCCTCTCACTGTTGATCTAACCACGTGCAAGACGTATTTAAATTAGACTAAGTTTAGTGGTCCACCTACTCACTAAGAGCTGGATTGGGTAACTTAGACTTGGTCAGAGTAGCTCGAATCAGGGTAGGGTATTGATGGGCCATTACGGCACACGGTGGGCCATGACGGCACACGGTGGGCCATGACGGCACACGGTGGGCCATGACGGCACACGGTGGGCCATGACAGCACACGGTGGGCCATGACGGCACACGGTGGGCCATGACGGCACACGGTGGGCCATGACGGCACACGGTGGGCCATGATAGCACTCTGTGATCCACTGGTCATGATAGCAGAATGTGTTCAAACATACGCGTGTGAGGATGTGCTGTGACACTGACAGGTGTTCAGGGTAGATAGAGGCCGTACAGAGTAGCTAGGAGCTGGGTAGTGCGTGTGACAGTAGTTAGTAACGGCTTGTGTGTGCGGCGCTGTGACAGAGCACCCATACGCAGAGAGCGGCGCCACCGGCTACGAGATGCGCCAGCTGCAGCAGCAGAACGTGCGCCTCAGGGACACGCTCGTGAGGCTCCGGGATCTGTCGGCGCATGATAAGCATGAGATGCAGAAGATGCATAAGGTAGGTAGATACTTTTGGAACTAGAAAGTGACAACTGGTTTTCGATGTTTTTTTTAACCAGTGCATTTGATACCACATCTTCACACATGAAGAACGTTAAGCCTAGCCAACACGGCAAAAAAAATCGTAGCGGTATCTGTAAAAAAATAATCTGAGGATCTCAGAAACCGAGTGACCGCAAACGGAGTAAGACGGTCGACCACTTTTCACCCTTATGCCTTGAAAAATAAGGTTGAAAAATGGTCGACCAGTCAACGGTAGTACCTATTTAGCTTGTCTTGGCTTTAGATTGGAAAGAACCCTCAGTTCAAAATCTGGCGTCGACGCAAAGAGTATTATGAAGTCTTTAAAAAAACCAATGTGAAATTTTATTACAATGCTCAAGTCATTTATGCAGGGTGGAAAGGACACCGACGCTTAAACGGGTATTCAGTACATCATTCTCAACCCCCCCCCCCCCACCCTCCTATACCCAAATTTTTATTACCATTAAAAAAAAACCGGACCTGACCGGATAAGGAACACCACACCGCGCTCCAGAACGCAAATTGCCGACGTAGCTTATAAAGCTGCGAAACTAAAATAGAACTGGACTGGGCAGGCTATGTCTGCTGGATACAGGCACAGCTGTGCGTTCAAATATCGCAAGACTGGAGCCCTGAGACAGTTAGACGGGGTTGCGGCAGACTTAGGTGAAGATGGCGGGATATCTTGGTTGGCTTCCTCGCGAATTGGCAAGAAGAAGCACACCGTCATGCGAAGTGGTGGAGGAAGGGGGAGGCCTTTGCTCAGGAGTGGGACAATACGGGCTAACTAAAAAAAAACAGCTGTTTTCTACAAAAGTACACGGTCAAAATGTATGGAACAGCTGTTTTAAATGACCGATGTAGGGTCCTTCACAATGATGTATGGTCACGACTTCACGACCACAAATATATATACACTTTTCTAAATTTAAAAGAAATTTTGGCGAGAAATACCTATTGTAACTTGGAGGTAGGATCTTTTTCATAAAAATATGAGTTCTAGAATACTATGTTCGTAATAGCAAGAAATTTAAATCAGAAGAGTAGAAGAAAAACACTTTTGTTGTTAAAAGTTGATAAATGTATACATATTGCTGCTCGTGACCGCATCGAATACGTGGTCACCGTTTGTTGCGTCGATGTCGTTTCCACACTGTATACAACATTATTTTTAGTATATGCGAAACCTGAATATAGTTTGTTCAGAATAAGTAACTGAATCGATTTCAGTAATTTTTAAACCATGTTATATTTTTTCCCAATAATATTTAAAAAAGTTAAACAGTGTCAAGTTAGACAGTGAGCGACTTTAAGTACCTATCGCAATCATTTAGGTACCTACTGCCAAATTATTATTATCAATGAGCTCAAGACGACGCTGGAGGCGCGCGCTGCGTGGTGACCACGATTTTGTGCGGACAACTAGGTAACAGAACAAGCTTATAACTTTGTGATTTTTCATGATACAGTTTTGAAATTTTGTACATAGCCTTTACATAAAAATACTAGACACGTGTGTCAGGTTTCGCATATACTAAAACTAATGTTGTATATTGGTGCTCGTGTTGTTGCGTCGATGTCGTTTCCACAGTGTATAGATAAATTGTAATTCAATTTATCTATACACTGTAATTAAAAATTATTTGGTCTTATACCAAACAGCAACACGTTATCCGTAAGGACGGAATATTACTCGAGCAAAAAACGAATCAAGCATATACTTTTTCTATTTTTTGTTTAGGTAACACCACAAACTACCGAGTTGACTGACGATCTGCCAATTTTCACCCTTATGCCCAAGTAATAAGGTTGAGAAGTGGTCGACCGTCAGTGAACTCGGCAATACCTAATTTATCTTGACCAAAACTAATACCATCCCTCCCACCAGGACCTAGAACAATACAAATCAGAAATCGCTGAACTGAGTCGCACAAAAGAAAAGCTATCCCTTCGAGTAGACGAACTCGAGGCTCAGGTGGCTGACCTTCGAGAGCAAGTGGACGCCGCGCTAGGGGCAGAGGAAATGGTGGAACAGCTGGCTGAGAAGAAGATGGCGCTTGAAGACCAGGTAAGGAGTAAAAGAAGGTGGTTTAGAAGACCATGTAACATCATTCAGGAGTAGAACTTCGGAGGCAAGTGGACCTCAGCAAGGAAGGAGCCATTGAATAATAATACAATCATCCCTTTTCCAGGTGGAACAACTAAAACAAGATGTCTCTGAACTGGAAGCGCTGCAAGAGGTCCACGAACAGCTGGTAGAGTCCAACCGCGAGCTCGAGATGGATCTGCGAGAGGAACTGGAGATGGCACACGCTAACACTAGAGAGGTATGTACGGTAGTCCGTCTGCTATGTTAAACGGTCATCCGCGACGGATGGTCCGCGTGCGGATCAGTCAAAGAACACCGCTCCGCGTTACGGACCACTCGTCGTAGAAAGTTGAAAGCCCTGTCTTTATCAAGGATGGCCTTATATACAGGGTGTAAACAGACCCTTCACGAAGCCGTCAACCAAGCATTCTGTACATCAAAAGTTAATGCTGGGAAACGATTTTTTTAACGCCGGTAATGACGTCCAAAGTCTATGTGTCAAAGAAACACTTTTATTTGAAAAGTACTTAAAGTTTCACTAAGATTTTATTATAATATTGTTATTGAAATGTTTGCTTGAATAAAGCACATACAATTAGTAAAATTAATATATTAAGGGTATTAGAAGTAAACAAAGCAGATAGAGGTAAATGACGTCACATAACATGACATGAATGGCCGCGACAGTCACGGATGTTTGAACTGTCGTAGAAAATTGTAGGAGTTTAATTTTTGTTTTGAGCGACAAGCAGTAGTTGAACTTAGCTTTTGATTACGTCTTAGGTCGATAGTACTATATTTTATTGATTTAAGTGAAGAAAAAATTACATGCATATGGGCAATTTTTTTAAATTTTAGATTTCTTTCTCGTTCTGTATGTCTGGTTCGAAACCATTTGCTTTATTAAAATCGTTATTCGTCCCCAGGCTATAAGAGAAAGAGAAGCAGCATTAGAAACGATCATGGACCGCGACTCAACAATACTCAAGTTTAGAGAGCTCGTGCAGAAGATGACGGAGCAGTACAACGAGACGAGAGCTCAACTTGAGTCTAAGCAGGGTGAGTTTGCCAACGACACACGCCCTTGTCACTCGAGCCAAGTATATTAAAACTAAGGCCCGCTTGCACCACGAATCGCTAAACACGTTTAACGCTAAACATATTTAAAACCTCATTCTGTCTCTGTCATCTTTAAACGATTGATAGAAACAGAACGATGTTTTAAATGCGTTTAACGATTCGTGGTGCAAGTGGGCCTAAGACTTGCGTCGAGCGACAAGGGCGCGTGCGCGCTAGAGACATTGAACGGTTTTTTTAATAAATTTATTTATTTATTCATAATCTGTATAAAAATAACATGTAACAAGTCTGGCCAAACTCAAAACTGTCGGCGGTTGTTCTTGTTTCACAAAACATAACAAAAATATAACAAATTTCGATTTTTAATATAAAATATGGTATAAAAAAGAAAAAACAAGAAGAAAACGGGGTTAAATCGTGAAACACTCGCGCTTGTACAAGCTCTAAAATCTCTTAAATCCAGCCTGTATATATTCGACGAGCATTAAGTGTAGTTGCAGCTTGAAGATCAAAACAAATAATTGTTATTCATATGTTTAATTCCTTTATCATTTGTCTCCAGGTTCGCCAGCTCCCTCGGAACAGGAATCAACCCCGGAACCAGTAGCCGCCCGTACCTCACCGCCAGTAGACCTCGGCTCCCTGGTCCACGCGTCCAGAGCTTCTACCAGGTCTATAGACCTGCAGCTGCGAGCGCTAGAGCTGACACAGGCGAGGGCGCGGGCCGACATGCTGGCTGCCTGTCTGCCTGACCACTTCATGGCGACCGCTGGTAAGACCTGCTTTTGTCTGTGGTGTTTGAGTTTGACCTTCACCTCTGACTTCTGACTTTTTTTAATTTGACCTCTCATCCCAACATATGCCATTGTGTATTCGGCCATTGTCCATCACTGACCATTTTAGGGCTATTGCTGCTAAGTAAAGACCTTCACGCCAGGGTTCCACTCGGCACATAGACTTGTAGCTGCGGGCGCTGGAGCTCGCTCAGTAGCTCTAGTCGCTTCTCGTTCCGTAGTTGGCACGGCGATTCACCATGTGTGCCACCACGGCCCAATTGCCATCATGAACCGACATAGGCTATTGTGTACACGGCCACTAATCATTGGCCCTTATACCAATATATTTGGGGTCGGCGCAGCATGTCTTCTTTCATACTTCTCTAATACTTTCACAAAGTTAACTTAAATATTAATATTTATTCATCAAACAATTTGCATTGTGTTCGAATTTTACAAAATAGTTACATTTCAAATCACCACAGAAGCAATTAAACAAAGAAATAAAAAAATAAACACAAAATATTACTATGTCATCAATCAAACACCGTTTAAATGTCACATCATAAAAAGCACAAAAAACAACCAGCCCCCGTAGCATGACCACCGTAGACAAGGATTTCTTTGACGGAAGAATCGACAAAATGACAGATAGTGCAAAGAAATCTGTCATTGTGTCGACACAATCTGTCATTTTGTCGATTCTTCCATCAAAGAAATCCTTGTCTACGGTGGTCATGCTACGGGTTCTGGTCTATTCCATTTTACGTAAATCAACTAAGAATTAAATTACTATTTATATGTCCAACCATCAAAATCTCAAACGAAAAGTACAACCATGTCCATGCCAGCTAAAAATAATTAAATGTCAATTAAAAGCAAACTAAAATGAATGTTTTGTTTCAGGTGATCACGACGCAATCCTATTGATACTGCTGCTGCAGCGACTGAACACTAAAGCGGATATCATACTCGGACAGATTAGAGAGAGGTGAGTTTATGTGTCAATTTAGAGATATAATACAAATCAAGAGATATAATCCAAACTCAAGGTCTGCCAACGTGCAATGGAGCGCAGCATTCTAGGCGTCAAACTCACCGACCATGTACGCAACACCACACTGCGCTCCAAAACACAAATTACTGACGTAGCTCAAAAAGCCGCTAAGCTAAAGTAGGACTGGACTGGCCACGTCTGCCGCATGCCCAATGAGCTGTGGGCCAAAATAAACACTTTCTGGAGCCCTGACACAGCCAGAAGGCGTCGCGGCAGACCTCGCAGAAGATGGCGGGACGAACTTGACAAAACAAACAACCAGTGGCCCACATTAGCCCTGGATCGTAGCAACTGGAAGTCATGGGGAGAGGCCTTTGCCCAGCAGTGGAATGACGCAGGCTAGCAGTATCAGTATCAGTATCAGTAACACAAATAGTGCTTGGAAATTGTGGTAAATAAAAATGACATCACGCTATGCCTGATGTGTATCAGGCATAGCGTGATGTCATTTTTAGTTTGGTTTAATAAGAGGTAATCTCTAGAACATCTTGGAGCTCGTGGCTAAATAACAACAGCCGCTCGGGTCGGTCCGTGGATGGGTGACCATCCAAAGTTTCCTCCGTGCCTCGGAGAGAACGTTAAGCCGTTGGTGCTGACTGTCATTTGTAGATCTTTGACAGTCGTTACAGGTAGTCAGTAGCCCGAAAGTCTTGACGACCAGTCTTTACCAAGGGGTATCGTATTACCCAGCACTAACTGGGTTGTGGAGGTCAGATAGGCAGTCGCTCCATGTAACATACTGGTATTCAGCTGCATCCGGTTAGACTGGAAGCTGACCCTAACTTAGTTGGGAAAAGGCTAGGCAGATGATGAATCTCTAGAACGTATTCATTACGCCAAGTATGTTTAAATAATATATAATAGGAGCGCAAAAATTGGTATTTACCGGGCACAAATTTTGACTTCTTAGTGTGGAGTCCTCCATGCAATTCCTGGCAATGGATCAATCCAGGAATTGCATGGAGGACTTTTTGGAGGAATTATTTTGTCATTGTGTCCAATTCATAACTATAGGATCGCCCGTCAGTGGCGAAGGTTCCATACAACTCGATTCCTACCGGTTCCATTTGAAAAATGGCTCAGTCAGTATTCTATAGACAAATAATATAATCACATTAAAGATATGAACTTATGTGTTTCCTTGCGTGATCAAATCAGAAATGAGGAAATCCGCAAGAGAACCAAGGTTCCGTACCGACGTAGCCCGAAGAATAGCCAAACTTAAGTGGCAACGGGCAGGCACATTGCTCGCAGAACGGATGGCCGATGGGGCCAAAAAGTTCTGGAGTGGCGACCGCGAACCGGAAGACGTTGCGTTGGAAGGCCTCCCACTAGGTGGACCGATGACCCGGTGAAGGTTGCAGGGATCCGCTGAATGCGAGTCGCACGGGACCGGTCAATGTGGCGACACTTGGGGGAGGCCTATGTCCAGCAGTGGACGTCTTTCGGCTGAAATGATGATGATGAAAGATATGTACTCCGGCTTACCTCTTACAGAATTTGACCCTTCGCTACTGTCGCCCCTAGGGACAACCCTCCCCCCGTTAACTGGCAAAATGTGGGCGTTAAGATATCTGCTTACCCCTTCGGAAAAGAACAGGCATGATATAACATATGCCAAATCATTCAGCGCTTTTCTGGTGGTCGCCACTGTTAGTTCTGGCTTTCAGGTCTGTCCCAAAAAAATGCCATATAATGTTCAACTCTCTAACTTAAAATATTAACAATATCTTCCATTCCTCTTTAGATTCCCGCCGGTCAACGTGTGGGACAGAGAGGTCGTAACGAAGACGCATACGGCAGTGCAGTACAGTTTCCGCTGTCAATTGGAGTATCAGCTGCACATGATACAGGTAATTTTACATTAAACAGCATACAAGGTCACAACGGACCCTTCACAAATCCGTCGACCTTGCATTCTCTATGCATTATGTCAAACTAAGTAACTTTACGCAAAAATACTAAATCTTCGCCCTTGGTTTGAAAAACCTGAAATACGTCTAAGCACTACAGCAGCTCGCTCGTCACTCTGGCTAACAAACGCGCCCGTCGTCGCGCCCGCATTAAGGCGACATTAAGTGCCAGCACCCTTGAGCGAGTCGTCGAACCGTCGCCCGCAAGGGCTCTCGCTTCAACGCGCACCAAGTTTATTCGAAAAAACGACCCCCCTTGATTTATCAAACAAAATACAAATAAAAACCGTATACTAAAATATGGGTCATTAAATTGTCTTTTAGATGGTCAAAGTTTCATGCAAATACGCCCGATAGTTTTTGAGTGATTATCCGTTTATTGCCCGCGTTAGACATTACTTTACAAATTAATTACACTATGTTTTAAAAATATAATTTCACATTTTCACATATTAAATTATGAAGAAAATTGTCTAGTATAACATATATTTTTTTCAAAGAAATAAGACTAGAAATTTAGACGTGATGTTCAATTTAAAATCATTAAAAGTCGTGTATCTGCGCCTTAAGCCCTAGTCGCCGCGCATTCACTGTGGACGCACACTAAGGCTGCGTTCCCACCAGAGATGAGGCTGCTTAGCGAGGGATGTGTGTGAAACTAACCAATAATATCGCTTCTTTTTCACAGCTTGAGCTATTCTAGCTATGTGATTGGTTGGTTTCACACACATTTCCCCCCGTACTGACGAGCGTACCATCATTGGTGCCGCGTCTGTGCTGATAGATATAGTTCTTAAGGTTGACTGGTAGATGCGTATGGCATTAAGAGCGTTTATACAGAAAGTGTATAAACGCTCTGTTTGATTAATTTGGCAATATTACTGTATGGGAATAAGAAATATGGCTAACTAGTGAACTAAAATATTGATTGTGAAATACAATAATTAATATCGTAACACCGAATTTTGAGACTTAGATGTAAAAGAAGTATTTAGAAACTTTCGAAATGCCTTTTTTAATTGCAATTCATTATTAATATTCTAGTTCACTAGTTAGCCATATTTATTTATGTGTACACAAAAATACTTAACAAGACATTACATTAAGATAGAAGAGCACAAAGGTACTACTTATTTCATGAGAAATCTCTTCCAGCAGACCTGCGAGAGGAAAGTAGGATTAGAAATGTAGACACAGTGTGTAGAAAAGACAAAACAGGAAAATTTAAATTTGAACTTAAAACAAAATTATACCTATATAAAATAAACATACATACAAATATACACATATAAAATAAATAATAGTGCTGTAAATATATACCTATCCACCTACCCCCACCCACCTACCTACCTACCTATATTTCTTATTTTCATACAGTAATATTGCCAAATTAATTAAAACAGGTAAATATTTGACAGTTATTTGCGACGTTGGCAACTTTTTGGTTGAATGCTCTGAATTCCGGCTCTTGATGGGGTCGGATTTGTGTGCTTAAAGTGAATATATTTGTTCCCCAGTGCATAGTGTGCATGTGGACGTACGCGCTGGACGCGTGCACGCCGGAGCTGCTGCTGCGCGCGGCCAGCGCTCTGCCGGACGCGGCGCAGCAGGAGAGAGCTCTGGACGCGCTCACACACTTGCTCAAGACTAACGAGCTGGACGAGAACTGCTCGTTAGACGGTACGTATCATAACTACCAATCTCAGCTGTGACCAGCCATCCTCCAGGGAGCTAACAGTGCACAAATTTGAAGAGCTCGTGGTTAAATAAGCCGCTTGGGTCGATCGTCAGGTTAAGCCGCTCTTGCCTCCGTGGATGGGTGACCCATTACATACCGAGTTTCCTCCGTGGCTCGGAAAGCACGCTAAGCCGTTGGTCCCAGATGTCATTTGTAGATAGGTGTTATAGGTAGTCAGTGGATGGAAAGTCGGACATAGGGAGTCCAATTGGATGGTGGAGGTCAGATAGGCAGACGCTCTATGTAAAATACTGGTATTCAGCTGCATCCGGTTAGACTGGAAGCAGGTTCCAACATATTTGGGAAAAGACTTGGCATATAAATGATGAAGGTACGTATAGTGCCAACAGTGTCGAGAATGGGGTAAGCCTATGGCATTAAGTCCGCCTCTGTACTTTGTGCTTGAAGTGTTAAATAAATAAATAAATGGGGTATAGACGCAGGCTGCGGTGCAGGCCGGAACTGCAACGCAGCGCAGTATTGTCGTCACGAATAAGGTGCCAAGTAACGTCTCTTGGTCGACGTAATTGCGACCATAAGGCTGCCTGTTCATTGAAGCGGAGCGAGGCTGCGAAGCGGAGAAACTGGAAAAAATTAACCAATGGATTGCATAAAATCTCCGCTCCGCTCCAGTTTGCAATCCTATTGGTTAATATTTCTCAGTTTCTCCGCTCCGCAGTCACGCTCCGCTTCAATGAGCACGCCATGTCTTTATATTATATTGTATTTATATTTTATTTTGTTTAGCCTGCACACATACGTGTGTATTTTTTCTAGTGTTTATTATATTTCTTATAGGCAGTTGTTTTATATTATAACCCAAGTACTGTTTATTTTATTTTTATATTGATGTAAAAAATATTTATGCTGTCTTGGCTTCCGTACGTTTTTTCACGGGTGACCACTGAAAACCAGCGCTGAGCTGTGGGCCCCCCATAGCACAGCATCATGCTGAGTGGTAACCTGCTTGTCGCAGTCACGACGTGCAAGCTGTTGACTTTTCCTTTTTTTTTTCAGTCTTGTTATATTTTTATAATTTTTGTAATGCGTTGTGTGTTTATTGTTATTTTTATGTCATTTTGTATGATGCATGTCATGTCTCTACGACAAATAAATATTTTTTCTTTCTTTCTTTCAATGGACAGGCAGCCTAATGCTCACCTTACGGTCACAATGACGGCTTCTCTCAAAGTCAGCGCTGCCATTTTCTTTTAATTTTCATATCCTTGATCATTAACTTTCTTGCCCTTCATAGGTATCGAGCGTTGCTGGACCTACCTGTGCGCGATGTGGTCAGCCCTCAGCCTGAGCTCGCTGGAGGGCGCGGGAGTGGCGCGCGAACCTCTGCTGCACGCGTGTAGCGCGCTCGACGCGCTCGCACGCGCCCTGCACGCTGATGCGTCTGCTCTCACGCATATACTGCAGGTAACACACACAAATTCGAAGTCCCATGTTATTGGGGGCGAACCTCATCATCATGCCCCTGCCCTTATTCCAATTTATTTGGAGTCTGCGCAGCATGTCATCGTCTTCCTTACTTCTCTATTACTCATCGTCATGTTATTATTGGGGGTGAACCTATAATCATTTAAAGGTCATAAATGTAGCCTTCAAAATGATATTTTCTTACCCGAAACAGGGGTCTACACTACACTTGACATTTACCCAACGTCATATTCTGTTCGGCCTTGTGCTGTGTGCCTGAAAATCGTGGAAAGTCGCCAAATGCAATAGTTCAGCGATTTCACTCTATTTTTATATTAGGATCGCTTTTTGCCTTTTTTTTCTCTAACTACCCTGTACTATTTCTATTTAAAAGGCCTCTTAAGCTGCGTTTCCACCAGAGATGAACGAGAATGTGCAGCGAGAGATGTTCATAAAACTAACCAATAATATCGCTAGCTTAGCTCAAAATGTGAAAAAGAAGCTTTGCTATATTTCTTTTTTTTTATACTTTGCCCCACATTAAAAATTTCTCCTGTATCGTGGGTGCGTTTCCAAACATTTAAACTCACGTACACAAACAGCCACACCCGGAACAACTACCTGTAGATCATACAAATATTTGTTCCGTGCGGGGATCGAACCCGCAACACGCAGCGGCGCAACCGCTCGCTCAGCCACTGCGCCAGCCGTGCCGTCAAAAAATATGATTCGCGACCGTAACAAATATGTCTTTACTAGGTTTTAATCATTAAAATCATCAGTACAACCCCCAACCCCCGTAGCATGACCACCGTAGACAAGGATTTCTTTGACGGAAGAATCGACAATATGACAGATAGTGCAAAGAAATCTGTCATCGTGTCGACACAACCTGTCATTTTGTCGATTCTTCCGTCATAGAAAGCCTTGTCTACGGAAGAATCGACAAAATGACAGATAGTGCAAAGAAATCTGTCATTGTGTCGACACAATCTGTCATTTACTCGATACTTCCGTCAAAGAAATCCTTGTCTACGGGAGAATCGACAAAATTTTAGATTGTTCAACGAAATCTGTCATTGTGTCGACACTATCTGTCATTTTGTCGATTCTTCCGTCAAAGAAATCCTTGTCTACGGTGGTCATGCTACGGGGGCATGTTCATTTAACCCTATTGAATGACTATTTCATGAAAAGGCTAAAGTTACTATTTTCGATATATTTAAAAAATCTTGTTTTCCAGCAATCCGACCGCACTCAAGAACTAGGCCTGCTCCACGAGGCCGTCTGCAACTCTTGCTCATCTCTCCAGCTGCAACTCAAGTCTGTGAGGAGACGTCTCCCGCCTGGAGTGATGCTGCATGCTGTATTGGATCCTCAGGTTTGTTCGGCTTTTATTTAACTTGCAATGTTGTATGTTTGTTTAGCTGATTTTTAAAACAGTTATCCCCATCCGATTGAGCTTAAGTGGCAGTGGGCAGGGCACATTGCTCGCAGAACGGATGGCCGATGGGGCCGAAAAGTTCTGGAGTGGCGACCGCGAACCGGAAGACGTTGCGTTGGAAGGCCTTCCACTAGGTTGACCGATGACCTGGTGAAGGTTGCACGGATCCGCTGGATGCGAGTCGCACGGGACCGGTCAATGTGGCGACACTTGGGGAGGCCTATGTCCAGCAGTGGACGTCTTTCGGCTGAAATGATGATGATGATGATTAAGCTTTAATTTTTCATACACGTTTGGTTTGGATTTCATGGTTAGCTAAGTGACGTCATTCTAAATTCAATATGGCGGACTAGTTATTTTTTATGCACCCCATGATATAGGTATTAATTAAAAAGGTTTACGGAATTTGCAGAAAAGATTATTATTAAAAATGACTGCGCTTAATTCTAACTTAGCCGCCATAGAATGACATAAAGGGCACGCTATTTCCTTTCATATCAGATAGGTATTATAATTGTTGATTTTGTATATTTAGCCAGTTTTGTTGTTTGTTTAGAGCATTTATGATGCATATTTGCATGCATATATCAACGATTTTATCCTACTAATATTATAAATGCGAAAGTTTGTGAGGATGGATGGATGGATGTTTGTTACTCTTTCACGCAAAAACTACTTAACAGATTTGGATGAAATTTGGCACACAGTTTATAACCTGGGTTAACACATACCTACTTTGAATCCCGGTAGTTCGCGGATCTCGTGGGACATTACCAAACTTCACGCAGGCGAAGCCGCGGGGATAAACTAGTGTTTTATAAAATCCGGTCTGTTTTAGAAAATTCGCCATGTCCTCCCCCGCCTTTTATCGCTGCTCATACTATTTTTCTATACACACACGAGACCATGCGCTCGCGCCAGCACCCGCGCTAGTTTTAGCAGAAATGCGCCCTTGCAGTATCCACATTTGCCATGCCTTGTGTACAATAAGCTCCCTCCCCTCCGCAGCTGGTAGAGCGCCTCCGCGGCGAGTGCGCGTCCACGCTGTGGCGCTGCGCGCGCGCCGCGTGGCTGGCCGCGCGCGCCGCCTGCGCCTGCGCCGCCACGGCCGGCGAGCGGGCCGACGGCGCGCCCCTGCCGCACAGCACGCTGCTCACGCTGTGGGCGGCAGCTGTCGACAAGATATACCAGCAGGTATTGTATAGAATGGTGATAGAAGTCACCGGCAATATAGTCTACCCAGTTAGTTAAAGACATTAGAATATAAAGTAAAATGTGCGACTACCGAAGATATGCTAATTTTACAATATTCCAGACAAAACAAAAATGCACTTGAGCTTCCAAGAGAGCTTTAGAGCTGGGTGAGTATTGAGTATGCGAGGGATCTGATCTAATTTTTATTCTAAAGCGAAATATGGTAAAAATGTTTTGATACTACAAGTTTTGTCTCTTGTTGTTGAGCTCCTTAAGTTATGAGCAGAGGTCGGAATTAGATAGAATTATTTATGTACTTGCATCGAAATGTTGATATTAATATATCCAGTCGTTTTTACACGCGTTCGAGTACGGACGTGTTTGCGCTGCTCGATACGAATATTATATTCACGTGTCGCGCGGCTTTTGCCGTTGCCCGATTGACGTTGTTATGAGTTCACAACCTCTCATAGCCAACGAGGTCTTGGCGTTTATCAAACATGCCATCGACTATATGGACGAAGTCAGCATCTTGCAGATCTGCAAGTCCAGTTTCAAGGAAGAGGAGATCAGCAGTGCCAAGCTGCTGCTGTTCCAGTCGCTTGGCAAAGTCGAGCAGATGCAGTCCCGCCGGAGGGATGGTGGCCAGAAGTGTGCGCAGGACATCATCACGTTGATGAAGAGCACCGACCCGGACGACGTGCCCGCTTTTGTGGCGAAGGAGCTTCATAAGCTGCCCCCAGTCACATTTGACCACGTCGACGTTACCAGGTTGCTGAAGGACATCATAACTCTTAAGGCAGGCCTGGCCGAGGTACAGTCCAAGTTGGAGGAGTCGAATAACACCATTGGTGAGCTACGAGCCGAAGTGGAGTTGTTGCGCAACACTGTAACGGTAAATAGGTCACCTGATGCATCCAACGTGAGCGCACGTCGCGGAGCGAGAAACGCTAGCAACGGCAGTTTTGAGTCGGCGAGCTCCACTGCGTCACCCGCTGCTGAAACTGCACGCGTTGCAACTTGCGCCGCCGCCGTCGCTAACTCGATGCCGGTCGAGGTAGTGACTCGTGTGGGTACGTCGACCCCTAAACGTGCCTACGCAGCTATCGTCGACCCGCACAAATGCGTGTCGCGGACCGAGAAGGGGATTAAGAAGAGCTGCTGTGAACCTGCCAACAGGGGTTCGAAAGAGCAAGGCCCAGCTACGGGCACGTGTGACAAGGATGGCTTCGTGAAGGTGGAGAGAAGGAAGAGGAAGAAGCCCCCCTGTCGTAACCAGTGCGGGACCGCGCTGGTAGGACCCAATGTGCTGCGTCCGGCAATACCAACGACGCAGCTTTATGTATCCCGGCTACATCACACCACGAAGGTTGAGGAGGTCGTGGAGTATGTCCGGGTGAAGACCAACTGGACCTTGAGGGTTGAGAAGTTGGAGTCGCACCACAACACGAATTTCAAGTCGTTTATGGTGCGAGTTCCGACTCATCATATTGAGACCTTCCTCAAGGAAGAGTTTTGGCCGAAGGGTGTCATATATCGGCGTTTCCGCGGTAGGCTACGCGACACCACGCAGTGCAACACGACACCGTCACTTCGTGTACAATAGTTTATATTTCTTGTTTTTATAAAGTATGTATGATAGTCTATAAGGTATATATGTTATGGATCTTTGTTACCTGAAATAAATGATATATTATTATATTATATTAATATGGATATTCCCGGGATTTATAATACAATTCCGTGTGGCCAACAATATTACAAATAAATAATTTTTATTGTTTTCTTTTGTTCTTACAAGCTATTTTGTGCGAACTACAAATGTGGCAACATCGTGAGTGTGCGCATTGGAGTTTTGCAACTTCGGACATCCGATGTCGGATGGTTTAAATTGTGTAAAAGTATATAACTTTTTTATTTAATAAATCACGGGATTTTTCTGCTCTTTAAAATTAATCTCGGGATTTGAGGCATATCCACTTTATTTTTTCGCTGTATGAAATCAGTGTAAGTACATAAATAACTCTACCTAATTCCGATCTCTGGTTATGAGTCGAACTACACGATAACTGTCAAATGCTTGCACTGACTGGACAGGTCATATCTGTGTGGTTGTTTCTTCAAGAGACCATCTCGGACACTTATCTGCATATTCCTCATGTGAGTTGACCAAGATTATGTCCGGACCTTAGAAGAGACTATGACCTCTGAGTTTGTTCCGTTTCTTTTCAGATTAGTCAGGTACAGGCACTGCCAAATTAATAAAAAAAATGACGTGTAAAAGTGTTTGTCAAAACTTATTAGCTAAATAAACATCATTTATTTATATTTCCAGGACGATCTCGGCCCAGTGAAAACCATCAAGCACTCTCTGGCCGGGGTGACGGCAGAGGTCAACAAGCTGGCCACGTTCGCGCAGGACAGGGAGTATGACATGATGTCGCTCACCAACGTACAGGTGGAGAAGGTAGGATATGATATGATATGATATACATTGTTTGTTAGGGGTGGTAAACACAAATTCAGGTCGGCTAAATTCGGCACTGCAGGGCTGTTGAGGGGGGAGTATCTCCAAAGGGGGAAGGGAGAGGGCTTGGCGGGTAGCTCCTACCAGCGAAGAAAAGTTCTGGAGTGGCGACCGCGAACCGGAAACGTAAAAAACCCCCCACTAGGTAGACCGATGACCTGGTGAAGGTTGCGGGGATCCGCTGGATGCGAGACGCTCGGGACCGGTCAATGTGTCGTCACTTGGGGGAGGCCTATGTCCAGCAGTGGACGTCTTTCGGCTGAAGTAATGATGATGATATTGGAAGGGGAGAGGAGGGGCAGCCTAAAAACTCACAACGTATTAAAGGCTGTCCCTTAATACGTCCTGATTTTGGGGGGTGATAAAAGTGTCATGTGATTAAAAGAAGACCCCTTATCCCTTCATCTTCCACACTATACTACACATTCCCAATTTCACTTTTGCAGCCCATCCCACCAGTGGTGATCAGAGCCCAGTTAGTGAAGAAGCAGTTGGAAGAGACGAAGAGTCTCACCATCAAGTTGGAGAACAAGGAGGCCGACATCAGAGAACTTAGGAAGGCGCACAAGGTAAATAAATAACAGCCGCTCGGGTCGATCTTGCCTAGGTTGGTCCGTGGATGGGTGACCGCGCATTACATACCGAGTTTCCTCCGTGCTTCGGAAAGCATGTTAAGCCGTTGGTCCCGGCTGTCATTTGTAGATGTTTGACTGTCGTAAGGTAGTCAGTTGCCCAAAAAGTCTGAAAACTAGTCTTACCAAGCGGTATCGTATAACCCAGTACTAACTGGATTGTGGAGGTCAGATAGGCAGTCGCTCCATGTAAAATACTGGTATTCAGCTGCATCTGGTTAGGTTGGGAAAAGTCTAGGCAGATACTGTGCCTTCTAGATCCACCTTTTATGCTGGAAGCGCCAGTGTAGCCCGAAATATAAAATTTTCTTACGGTTGTGGCCATTTGCAAGTCAGTGTCAGGCTGTGTTGTCACATTTTGTTTAGAGGATTTAAAAGTTTTTTACAATATTTCCTTTATTAATTTTGTAAAAAATATTTCTTAAAAAAAAAAACATTTAAAAATATAAAAAATAGTTTTTAGGGCACCAGAGACAGGGACCTCCTCACAATGCGAGCCGTATCGAGGAGTACTGCCTTCTGAATCAGGCCCTTGATCCAACCGCCTAAGGAGAGCTTCGAAAGATGGTCGTTGAGGCTCTTGGCTATAAGGCCATTGGCCGTCACGACGATCGGCACAATGATAGCCGAGTTCACAATATTTATTATTATCAAGTTTTAGTTTATCAGACCTCTGCTTCTGCTTCCACAACTGCAGAAGTTCTGCACGATTTTTGACATCTGTTTCTGTTGCCGAAACTTTTATAACGCAACAATTGTCGGTTGAGGGGAAGCGCGGGGGCGCGGGCGTGGCGGACAGGTTATTAGGAGCAAAAGCGGCCAAATTACTTTTCATAAAATATAACTTACCACTAATTTCGACTATTTTCATTAAAAATTGTATTTGTAATAAAAAAACTTTTTTGCAAAAAAACCGACTTCAAAAACAAAAAAGTGAAAAATAACTTTAGCTTTAGAAGTAGGTGACTTTTGTTTGTTTGATGTAGTTTTTTTGTAACCGAACCGTTTTGAAGGGAAGATTAAATCTGTACGGTCTCATTGCCGTACATTTTTCTGCTTACTCGGTAACCTACTTTTGGCCAACGATGCGCGTTATAATTTAGCATAATAAAACAACATGACTAACGAATAAAAATACAGTGAACTTATAACTTGGTAGCTATCAACAACTGAGAGAAATAATCGCCTTCCACTCTACTACTGTAACTTACTCTTAACTTAGTGGAATTCCCTGCCTACGTCGGTGTTTCCAAGTTCATATGACCCCATTCTATTTAAATCGCGAGTTAATAGGCTTCTTTTGGGTTAGCTCGTTCCATCGTCGACCTCATCTCTGTCCTTGGACTAGATTGAGGTCAAGAGTAAGCCCATACAGAATTAAAAAAAAAAAAAAAAAACTTAAATAAACTTAACTACTTAGTGCATCTTAGTGGAACGTACCTCTATACTAACTAAACTTACAAACCTTCACGACAAATCGGTGTACAGTTAACTACTGCAGGCCGTACAAAATCCCTTTCGAACAAAAAAAGAATTTTGCAAATCCGTCTTTTTATGACAGAGTTAAAAAAAAATATTTAAAAAAATCTTTTTACATCTCCTGCATTCCAGGCTAAACAAGAGGAACTATCAGAGATGACGATCCGCCGCGAGCTGGGAGAACGCAAGCTGTCTACTGCGGCCAGAGACGCCGAGCTACGAGCAGAGCAACTAACGCGTAGACTGGAGGACGCACATAATCAGTTAAAGAGGTCAGTGAACATCTTAAGTAACAAGACTTGAGCTGATATTTTTATATACAGGGTGTAAGGGACAGCCCTCCTCAAACTGACAGGGTGCATTCAGCTCCTTATTTTGAATCATATTCCACCACATTATTTTTTTCAGTTACTATTCCTTCATTTCAATTTAAAATTACATTCCTTGTATGCAGCACTATACGGCTAAAATAAAAAATCCAACAATGGATGTTGAAATACTCTAACGAACGACGCGTGAAATCAGCTGTTCAATTCCTGCTTAGCTACAGAGTTCATCTCAGTCATCGTCGCGCTTGCCGTTCGCTACGTACGTTTTGCCACATGAACGATACATTGCGTATGAGGAAACAAAACAATCAAATTTATTGGATTCCCATAACATTCCTGAAAGAATTTCCTGTACCGGTCATCTTAGTATGATATACTGAATTCATCCCATCAGTTTGTGGAGGGCTGTCCCTTACACCCTGTATTTCGCCAAAATGACGAAGGCACCACCACCATCATACAACTACTAACCCCCGTACTATTGAATCCATTCATCAGCACAATGTTTTGAATGCGTTACATTGAGTCCTACCGTAAAATGTGACATTTCGCCCCAAAAAAGTCGTTTCCCAGCAATATATTTTGCGTAAAGTTACTTAGTTTGATGTACATAATGCTTCGTGGACACCTTCTTTAAGGGTCTTGTTACTCCCTGTATCTGTCTACTCATTATCCAACATTAGTTTTAGTATATGCGAAACCTGATACACGTGTCTAGTATTTTTATGTAAAGAATCTATGTACAAAATTTCAAAACTGTATCATGAAAAATCACAAAGTTATAAGCTTGTTCTGTTACCTAGTTGTCCACACTAAAACGTGGTCACCACGCAGCGCGCGCCTCCAGCGTCGTCTTGAGCTCATTGATAATAATAATTTGGCAGTAGGTACCTAAATTATTGCGATAGGTACTCAAAGTCGCTCAGTATCCAACTTTTAGAAACATAACATGGTTTAAAAATGATTTTAATCGATTCAGTTACTGATTCAGTTACTTATTCTGAACAAACTATATTCAGGTTTCGCATATACTAAAAATAATGTTGTAGATGTGAGATATACTAAAATCACCTCTCGTTCCAATTATAGAAAAGAGAAAGAGTTCGAGGAGACAATGGACCACCTGCAACAAGACATCGACTCTCTGGAGACAGAACGCGGAGCACTCAGGGAGAAACTGAAGCTCTACGCCAAGCGAGGAGGCACGCATCATGGTATGTCTACGTGTTGTGTTTTTGTTTATTTTTGGTTTAGAAGTGGGATAGTAGTCTTATGGCTCGTTTGTATCACAAATTATTGGTTACATTTAGTTGTAAACGTATTTAAATCAACGTTCTGTCTCTGTCATGTTCACACGATTGACATAAATATGAATAATATAAGGTTTATCTTTTCATACATGAAATATTTTAAGAGTAACTTCTATAAGTCGTAAAGTCGCCATAGCAACGAAAAAAAAATATCTGAGTGTTTTTTTTTACGAAATTATTGTCATTCTAAAATTTTTGAGACTTTTTGCATAAAACCTTTGCTCCCATATTCTAACAATGACAGTAGGTAAGTGCGACGTAGTAAACTAGCGTAATGGATGTTCAAAAATAAGGAGCTAGTGTTTATTTTGTGGGTCAAGTAATTTTAAATTATTTATTTTTTATAAAAATATACTCAGATAAAAAAAAAATCCCTTGAAATGGCTTCGTTATAGCCGTTAGATGATTCCCTGAAAATATTTCGTGTATGAATAGTTAGACCTTATATATCGTATGTCCTCTAAAAAACTGTCATAACAGAAAAACATCAGGTTTTTAGATAATACCCCACTCAACGTCATTTATCCTTGCTCTGTAATTGAATAAAGCCGACCAAGTGCGAGTCGTACTCGCACGCACACGGGGTTCCGTAGTACCAAACAATATAATAAAAATATTTTGAAGGCTCATTCATATGTTGTACTGTATTACATTCAACAGCAAAACTAAATTTGTTTTTCATAGTATGTTAATGAAAAACAAAATTACTGCTGCAGTTGGTGAAAAAGTCCCATATCTCAAAAACTAAACTGCAAATCTTATTCAAACCAATTTTCGTTGAATGTTTTTTTTTACGTTCTACAATCCCACATTTTTTCAGAATTATTTTAATTAAATTAGAGGAGGAGGGGACATATTTTACCACATTCAATTTTATACTTAAAGAGCAACACTGATATAGTGTTTTATTCAGTGACTACAAAATCAGCTGGAGGTGAATGTTTGTTTGTTTTTGAATCTTCTGCACGATTGACAGAAATAGAACGATGTTTTAAATTCGATCAGCGCTGAATATGTTTGATAATTTGTGGTTCAAGTCTGCTTTAGTTAATGTAGAATGGGTTAGTAGGTAATATAATACAGTTGTCGGGTTTTTTCGGATGTATCCGACTATTTTCGGACACGCACGAAGTTCTCGCACAACTATGTAGCAAGCTCCGTGCGAGTTCAATCTGATATATTATACACATATGTTAGTGGCAGCTGCAGTCATAAAATGTGGGAGCGAGATAACAAGAGATGTGTTTACTCTGTCCTGCTCGCACGTTTTATGACCGCGACTTTCATGACTAAAGTAGTTGAGAGGTATTGCTAAAAAACGTATTTTGAGAAGGGTTTAAATTGATTGGTATATCAAGATAATCTTAAGATTCACTAAAAATATGTATTTACATGTATCTAAATTGTATTATTTTCTCTTATAGACTTGGCGTTTTTGAGTAAGTTTTGTATGGGGTTTCAGTGATTTCAGGCTTGTTGTAAATGGAATTTAAATATTATTTTAATAAATTCAAAATCAATATTATATCTAAATTGTCCATCACAAAATTGCAAAGTAATTTTGAAAAGAGTATAGGACGCGGCCCCAGGTTTTATTTAGAGTGGTTTCAGACTAGCATATTTTGTAGCGCGTATAAGATCGTACCGGCCGGCTTACGCGGGTATACGCGCGTCACATTACGCGCTTCATATAATCGAACGCGCCTACACGCACTTATACGTGTTCGCGTGGCTCATGCTTATTCGAGCTTAAGAACGTGTCAACACTCGTAGGAGTCACGCGTAAAACAAAAGGCGCATGACTACGCGCGTACACGCATTTCCAAAAACGAGCTTGTAATCGCCGAAAATACTCTAATCTAAAACCGCCCTTAGGCACATATTATCGATGTGAACATCTCTAATTCTTTAGTGATATCTCCCATGTTATTATAATTTTTATTTTAGTGCTATTTTTAATAAGATAAAATAAAAAATATGAAACTAAATCAGATTTTATAGATATTACCGTTTAAGTTCCATTTGCAACGATAACAAATAATAAAACGCTTTCATTCCAGAATGATCTTGTTTAAATCACGTAACAGAATGATATCAGAATGTTTTATTTACAATACAATGTGTATTAATAAAAAAGGGTGCTTTCAATTTGAGTAGCTCATTATGTGGAATAAACGTCGCGTCCTTTACCACGTTAGTAATGAGGGCTATCGTTTTGAGACCACCAGACGGCGCCACTGGCGTGTAAGGTCCAGTCATTAATTCTATTTTATAAATGTCATAGTCCTCTGAAGTTTCTGAAGACCTTTCTCTACACGAACGCCTCTAGCGGCGAATTCATGCGCGATAGCCCCCTTGCTACATAAAAAAAAGAGCTGTCTAAATGAAATTGTTGCCATAGACACGCTGTAGAATGTAAAGAAAAGTTTCGCCGCGAGAGAGCGATTAGCGTTTGTCACTTGTCAAAATTATGTTCAACTAGATTATGCTCGTGGATTCGCCCGCGTGGAGTTCGCGAAGTGCCTACGGGATCGTACTTTGGCGATAAAAATTGTGCTATTCAGCTATTCTGTAAGCTAAGCTGAGCTGTTCTATCTGTTCAGCTATTCTTGCGTGAATAAAATGAGGAACATCCATCCATCCAAACTTTCGCATTTATAATAAATAGTATATAGTATAAAACAAAGTCGCCCCCGCAGTTTGTACGCTTAGATATTTTAAACTACGCAACGGATTTTAATGCAGTTTTCAGAAATAGATAGAGTGAATCAAGAGGAAGGTTATATGTATATAGCACACGTGCGAAGCCGGGGCGGGTCGCTAGTAATAGTGTAAAGATGAAAGTGACCAATAATCGACAGATACTTATCGCCATCTCGCGGCATAAGTTTTCAACAACGAACTCTATAACAATTAAATGAATTATTCCCATTGAAAGCACTCTTACACGACATACTTCAATACATAATAATAGTACATAACGATTTGTATGTGCGTGCAGCGCTGAGCACTCCGCCGAGCGTCCGGGACTACAGTAAGAGTCGTCGCTTGCTAACCGCATGCATTCCCTTTGCAAATACATACTATTATTATATACCTACTATTACTATGATAATACATGGTGTAAACGAACCCTTCACGAAGCCGTCAACCAAGCATTCTGTACATCAAACTAAGTAACTCTACGTAAAAATTATTGCTGGGAAACGACTTTTTCTTTTGGGATGAAAAATCACGGTTTACGGTAGGACTCAATTTAACGCACTTAAAACATTGTGCTGATGCGTTGTATAGTACAGGGGTCATGGAGGTATTTAAAGAAACGTTATATCATTAAAAAAATGTGAAAAAGTTGGAACTTCGACCTCCAATATCTCTGTAACTAGAAGGTTCCCAGGTATGGTCTAGAACAAAAAAAATATCGCTTCGCCTTTCGGCTTCGTAAAGGGTCTTTTTGCACCCATATTAAACCAAAAACCTTTGTACGCACGGACGGTTTTTTATCGTCCACCGGATTTCCAACTTTCGGTATTCAGCTGAGGATTGAGGATCCAACGCAGCCATAAAAAAAGCGCGCTCCTGGATGTTCAACTCTCAGTTGAGTATTGGAAATCTATCTAGTGCCCGATAAAAATCGACCGTGTGAACCACGGTTTACTTGCCTTATCAGTAATAAGTTGAAGATTCATTAGATAGTATGCAGTTTAATTATCTAAATATGTTAGCTGAAAACCCTTGTCTCAATAGTAGAATATTATCTTCATGGTTCATTTGATGTGGGCAAGACTTTCATCATCATTCTCTTGCCCTTATCCAAATTCATTTGGGGACGTCGCAGCATGTCTTCTTCTTCCATACTTCTCTATTACTCGTCCTCTCATCAGACACGTCCTTTCTTGCCATATCATTCTTTACACAGTCCATCCATCGTTTCTTTGGTCTTCCTCTACTCATATACCAAGACTTTATAATCAAATTAAATTAGCTAGTTAAGGGGTCGTCCATTAATCACGTGATAAATTTTATAGTCTGATCTACTCATGATCAGTAAAAAAAAAGGAAATATACAATTTCAAATCATCATCATATTCCTGCCCTTGTCCCATTCTACTCGGGGTCGGCGCAACACGTTTTCTTCTTCCATTCTCCCCTGTCGAGACGTCACGGCATCATTTACTCCTTTCTCTTTCATATCATTCCTCACACAGTCCATCCATCTTTTCTTTGGTCATCTCCTCCCTCTCGATTCATCAACATTTTATATTTGTTACCGGAAATGTATGAAACCTAATAAAATATATACAATTCCGAGCCTACTAAGGAAATGTGTAATGTGTAATATTTCACAGATTTTTTAATATACACATTTCCTGTGAAATGTATATATTTCCTTGGAATTGTATGCAATTCCGAGATGATACTAGGAAATGTACTAAAACGAATGTTCTCTGTGAATAAATGTGTCGGTGTTCCCAAGTTCATATGACCCCAATCTATTTAAGTCGCGAGTTATTAGGCTTGTTTTGGGTTAGCTCGTTCCATCGTCGACCTCATCTCTGTCCTCAGGACTAGATTGAGGTCAAGAGTAAGCCCATTTAGTATAAAAAAACACGAACAAAATCAACGTCAAGGGAAATATCAAAATGTTGTAATAGGCTCCTATTTCTGTCTGTAGGGTTTAAAGTAACCTAACCTGTCCGCAATCGGGGTGCCCCAAGACCCGAGCTCGCTTCGCTCGCTCTTACATCCTAAGTTTTCCTTACCACAATGCCTTCTGTGTGTAGGCGCTCTTCGCACCACTATCCCCGCTGTACAGAACATCAAGAATGTAATACATTCCCGATCGCTATTTAGGAAATTTATAGATTTCCTATGAAAAGTGCATATTACAAAATAGATCATAGATTTCCTATATATTTTAGGAATTGTACTCATTTCCTAGGAATTGTATACAATGACGGATTACGTACTTTTCCGTTAACATATTCATTACATAGTACATCATTCTGTTATAAGGTAAAATTGAAAGTGGAAATGGATATGCTTTCAAAGTTCTGCTCACACCACACAAATACCCACCATGAAGATATAATCCCCACAAAATATCGTAAAACAATTGGCTAATTTTAAGTCAAAATTATAAACAAAAATCAAAATTTATAGCGGTGGTGACGCCCGTGGCTCCCCCCAAGGAAGCTATGCGTAAGATAAACTGAGATATAATTTATATCATTCGGTGTCGCATGGGCTTTATTCTTTTTTGTTTTTTGAGTGTCTTCGC
Source organism: Noctua fimbriata (assembly GCA_905163415.1). Lineage (NCBI taxonomy): Eukaryota > Metazoa > Arthropoda > Insecta > Lepidoptera > Noctuidae > Noctua > Noctua fimbriata. Next base: position 3,660,454 of record LR990949.1, on the reverse strand, counting down.
ACTGAGCGTAGACGCTGCGTGAATGTATCATTCCGAAGTGGCTCGCGGTGGAAAATCACGGTTACATCGCGTAGACGTGTCTGTCACAAAGATAATGTCGCGTTCACACTGCGTTTACTTACTGTTTACGCTACGAATACGTTCGATTATTTTCTATACAGGATCAATGCCTTATGCGAAGGCACCTTTAGTGTTTTTTTTAATTATTTTATTTTCGTTTTGTGTACCCGTAGTTCTAGAATAGGATAACTTTTTGAGTTTGAATCCAAATTTTAATTTCTATAACTTTTAAATATCGGCTTTGGTAACTCTTCTACTCTAAAAGCAAAATATCATAATTTCTTACTTATTCACTTTATTTATAACAAAAAATATAAACAATAATTTAATAAACTAACGATTGATTGAGATTCAAAAAGTGGTTTATAAAAAAAAAATCTTATAAGTAAAGGGAATGCCTTCTAAAATAAGCTTAAAAATAAATGTGATTAATATTTTTTTTTTTTATTTATTTTTTTATTATTTAATTTAAGTCAATAATATGTATGTGCATGATTTTACATGGATGTTGTGTACTTACGTTTTAGGCTCGTTGAGTTGAAAGTTGCGCAACTGTTGCTCTCACTTTTTATATTAAAAACTAGTTGTATACCAGATCAGACAGCCTAGTGGTGTGACCGTCGGACTGCCAAGTCATAGGTCTCGACTTCAAACCCCAGATGCACATCTGATTTTTCGGATTCATCTGCGTATTGTATAATTATCACTTGCGTGAGGAAACCAGCATGCCGAGATATTTCTAGGCGGCATGTAAAGCCAAGTCAGAGAGCCATGGGCGGCATAAAAACTCTGACACTGGGTTAGGGACTAACGAACAGGCAATAAAGAAGAGCTGGAGAGAAGTAGCGGAACTAACTCCCCAGCAACACATCTGTCTGTTTAGTTGACCAACAGTAGCGCAACATAACTTCAACTTTACCAGTCTTAGCTTTATTTTTATTTAACATTATAATTTATCAAAACCTTTGCTTTTTTCATGTCCACAACCACGAATGCTGTTCAGTGTATTAATACTTACATTTTGGGATTGAAAGATCGACATAAATATTGAAAAAATATCTCCACATAATAATCTAAGAAGAAAATATTTTATTCTTAAATGGATATCCTCGAATCATTATATGCTCCTGCACTTTTCAATTAGGCCATTAAAAAACACTTTTGAACGTCAAATTTTAAAGTGGAAGCACTAGGGTACCCCGTGAAATGCAATTTTTACTTTTAGCAGGTCAGTGTCAGGTTGTATGTTGATTAAAATATGATTCGCGACCGAAACAAATATGGCTGTACAGAGATATAATCATTAAAATCGTCAATACATCCTTTTGAAGTTCATTTAATCTCATTTGAATGACTATTCCGTGAAAAATTCAATATTATAATACTGTAAATACATGCGTATTACGATACCGATTCCGTAAATCATGTTTTATTCAACAAACAGCCTGACACTGACCGGAAAATTGTAAAAAACTTAAGAAAATTTGAATTTCGCGGGCTACCCTGGCGCTCTTACCTTAAAACAAAGGAAATATAATTGATCCTATACAACATAATTTTTATTATATGCGAAACCTGAATATAGTTTGTTCAGCATAAGTAACTGAATCGATTCCAATAATTTTTAAACCATGTTATATTTTTTTCCAAAAATATTTAAAAAAGTTAAAAGTTGGACACCGAGCGACTTTGAGTACCTATAGCAATAATTTATTTATTTATTTAATGCACAATGTACACAACCAATTTGACACGCTAAGCTTAAACTAGTGAGTACATGACCCTGTTAGGGCGCAGCAAGATAACTTAAAACTAATATTGCAGAGTATGTATTATCTAATAATTATGACTTACAGAGATCATTAGGAACTTTCACATTTTAACATTATGTTAATTAAACTATAAGTTTGAAAATTCCAGTCTAGCATTTCGTTTCATTTACTTAATAAAATTAAAATCACAACAAAATCAATAAACATGTCACATAAAATAATAAATACAAATAGCTTTTTGACATAAAAAAGAACCTTCATTTAGGTACCTACTGCCAAATTATTATTATCAATGAGCTCAAGATGACGCTGGAGGCGCGCGCTGCGTGTTGACCGCGTTTTTGTGCGGACAACTAGGTAACAGAACATGCTTATAACTTTGTGATTTTTCATGATACAGTTTTGAAATTTTGTAAATATATTCTTTACATAAAAATACTAGACACGTGTATCAGGTTTCGCATAAACTAAAACTAATGTTGTATAATGGGCTAGAAATTCCATCGTTACTCTTTTATAATGTTTCTGTTTTAAATGTCTCCGAATTTTATTGACGTAGCAACACGTGTTTTTCTTCCATAATTGTCTATTAACTTTCATTTTTGAATTAATATCCTCCATTTTCTTGAATAGGAATACGGGGTGGAAAAGACGCCGACGTGAAAACGGTTACCACGTATTCAGTACAACATTCTGAACCACCCCACATAAAATTATTATGGTTCGGAATGGTGTGAAATGTGCTAACCGTTTGAGCGTCGTTTTCACTTTCACCCTGTATTTACTACTCCTAGCAGACAGTCTTTTCGGCTATCGCAATGTATAGCTAAGGTTTTCCTGATTTACCTGCTTCAGGTCGCCGATCCATTCGTCTGGTACAGGTAGAATGAATAGGAAATGTTGTCCCCACTAGTTCTACGATTTTGTAACATCTTATATCGTAAGATTAGTGGGAAAAAATCCCATTAGATCTACTGTAACCCCCGTAGCATGACCACCGTAGACAAGGATTTCTTTGACGGAAGAATCGACAAAATGACATAGTGCAAAGAAATCTGTCATTGTGTCGACACAATCTGTCATTTTGTCGACACAATCTGTCATTTTGTCGATTATTTGTAATAGAACAAATGACTGTCCGTCGTTTGACTGACTCTAAAGACAAATACTCAACTTTCAAAGCGATATTACGTCGATCTTTCAGTCCCCCGCATCCATCACCCCCTTCTATCTAACTTCTGGAATGTTCTATAACTAACTTTATAATACAGAGGAAACGCCAGTGAAGGTGACTGCGGGCGTCCCGGCCGGAGAGGTATACGATGCGCTGCAGCATCAGATCAAAGTGTTGAGCTGGTGAGTAAATCATTGAACAAAAGTTAGTTTCTTATTGATTTCTGATATATTAACTACCGGCAAAAGACTCACCGTCTATTACATGGGATTTTAACTGGCCGTATTACAGCATTCCTCTGCCTAATCTTTCGGGGATTGCTAGCGTACATAACTGGTAATTGTATCCCTCGCCTACCAGGACGGTGGAACGCGAGCGCTCGGCCCGCATGTCGGCGTGCCGCAAGGCGGAGCGCGCCGCCCTGCGCGCGCTGCGGCCGCTGGAGCACCCGGGCTCCGCCGCCGCGCTGGCGCGCAGGCACGCCGCCGCGCAGCTGGAGAGAGACCTGGCTAAGTTGCAGACGGTGAGCCATGAACATTTTTATCAAAAGTCCCGTAAACAACAGAACCCGAGCCATTTATGCTTATTTTTATGTTTTTATAGTCCCTATTGCAAAACTGACTTCCAAGTGTGTGCGGCAAAGCATCACCACTCTTGCGGTGAATCTTCCATCAGCTTACTTGGGGTCGCTACCATCTTCACCAAGCCATAAGTGGGTGGCAATACCTGGCTGGTTGGACGCTACTTGGAGTCAAACCACTGCAATCAGGGCCCCCACGCGACCCGATCGGGTTACGTTATCTTAGGTGGACCGTGGATGACTGATTGAAGACGAGCCGATGAGCCGAGGTGATGCTTACCCCTTGCAGTGATTATAACGATACGTTCATCTTTATACTGGGTTTACAAACATTTAAACTCACATTCACAAACTGCCAGACCCGGAAGAACTACCTGCAGGTCATACAAATATTTGTCCCGTGCAAGAAATATGATAGACACACACTGTTTTAAGCTTTCACGGTTTACAACTAAACTTATACTGTCACTTACGGGATATCGTGATTTTCAATTATCTTGAGCTCCCGATATTTCGATGCTGTTGCAAGCGCGATGATCGCGGGATGACTGGAGAAAAAAAATCACGGAAGATATCCCGTAATCGTATCCATATCTTCCCGTGGGTGTCGTAAGAGGCGACTAAGGGACTTACCAGAGAATGGGCAGCAGCGTTCTCTGTGATTTTCTAACAAACGTACAGCGATCGCCAACCCGCCTGCCAAGCATGGCGATTATGGCAAAATCCCCCCCTTGGGGAAGGCCTATGTCCAGCAGTGAACGTCTTTCAGCTGAAATGATGATGATGATGATCCCATAAGTGATAGTGTAAGTTTATGTTTTAGACCGACCGCTTTAGTGAGTCCTCGCGAAGGTCTCAATTTAAATGGAATATTCTGAAGGTTGATCACGTATTGGTTCAATTAGTATCGTAATACCTACGTGGATTATGGTTACTTTAAAGCAAATAACCTGTGGGATATTGTTAGGACTTTGTGAGCCTTTGATGGGGCAAGGCGGAGGACTCATTAAAGCGGTCTGTCTATAGACACGTTTTAGCTTTGTATATTAATACCTATTTTGTCTCCAGGAATGGACCATGTTCGTGGCTCGCTCGGGGCTGGTGAAGTTCCCGTCAGAGCCGGGGCAGTATGCTCACGCACTGCAGCTGCACAAGGACAAACAGAGGGAGCTTAGGAGACAGCTGGAGGTGAGCTATACTATCAGCTCCTGGCTAAGTAAGGGAACATATTCTTGGCTCGTTCGCTGGTAGAGTTCCCGTCGAAGCTTAGTCATCTGCCTAGCCTTTTCCAACTATGTTGAGGTCGGCTTCCAGTCTGACCGGATGCAGCTGAACACTCGTATTTTAAATGGAGCGTCTGTCTATCTGACCTCCACAACCCAGTTAGTATTGAACAATACTATACCCGTTGGTAAGACTGATTGTCAGACTTTCGTACCACTGACTACCTGTAACGACTGTCAAAGATCCAAAAATGACAGCTGTCGGAGCTTAGTGCGGGTTGTATAATAGTAATAAAGTTTATTTGACGTCAGTTCATCAAGCACACAGAATAAAAAAAGATACAAAATAAAATAAATTGTTGGGAAAAGGCAGATGATGACCCCTAAAAGAGCACAGTAGTGATGCTTTTTGTATTTTTGTATTTTTGTTCTTCACTTACAAAAGTACGTAGGTCATGCCCGCGGCTTCGCCCGCTTTGAGTTTGTTTAATCTCCCACGGGATCATGCTACCGAAATAAAAAGTATCCTGTCTTAATCCAGGTTAGAAACAATCTGTCTGTTAAATTTCATCCAAATCCGTTTAGTAGTGTTTGCGTGAAAGAGTAAAAAAACATCCATCCATCCATCTTCACAAACTTTCGCATTTATAATAGTAGTAAGATGAACTAAGGCTATAATTTATTTATTTTCAACAGATCCGTCTAGCAAATCTCCAAGCCGAGGTCCGTCAACAGTTGCTGATGCATCGTCCGTGGCGCTGTGTGGAGGCAGACTTCGCAGAGTTCCCGGCGCCAGAACTGGCTGCTGTAAGTATTTAGATTATAAAGTATCAAGATTTGAAGTGCGTAATGCAATAACATAACATTCAAATACCACAGCTTTTACGCCGAGCTAGTTTTCTAATTTTACCAAAAAATGAGAACTAAGTTAGTCAAAAAAGGATTGACATTTGAAGGAGCGCAGTTGTACAAGTAAATACCTGCTTGTATGAAAAGTGTACACTCATTCAATGCGTTCAAGACTCAATTAGACAAAGTCAACGATCTTTATTGTGAGACAGTGGTTACAGAGTTTGTCATGTTAGGCATACAATAGTTTGAACAAATTGTTATCTTAGACCTAACTTTATGTGATATACACATCTTGCTACATCGTTCTCACATAATGTACCATCTCAACATAAATGATGTAACCAAGTTATTGTAAAAGTATTCTGATTTAAAAGAGTGTCCATGGAGTTTCTTGCCCGTTCTTCTCCATAGAGATCTACGTTAGGGAATGGGCAACTACAGTACTTTCACAGTTTTTATGCCTTGTGACTGGGACCGTAGCTACATTTCATTGTTGTCTTTGTTTCGACAATTCAAAAGTGCCTGTAACTGGCCTATTTGAAATAAATGCTTTGATTTTGATTTTGATACAGGATGTAAATAGACCCTCAACGAAGCCGAAAGGCACTTGCTCTCCCCGTCTTTGTGATAATTTTTTTGTTCTAGACCATACCTGGGAACCTTCTAGTTACGGAGATATTGGGGGTCAAAGTTCCAACTTTTTCTCTAGTTTTTTTTTAAATACATGTTTTAATGTAGGATTTTTACTGTAAACACCTCCACGACCCTCGTACTATTCAATGCATCCATCAGCACAATGTTTTGAGTGCGTTACATTGGGTCCAACTTTAAAACGTGATTTTTCACCCCAAAAAAAAAGTCGTTTCCCAGCAATAATTTTAGCGTAAAGTTACTTAGTTTGATGTACAGAATGCTTGGTTGACGGCTTCGTGAAGGGTCCGTTTACACATTGTATATCTTTTTGTCGCATTTATTATGCGATCAGTGAATGTTCTTTTATGACGTTCCCAGCGTTTCATCAACATCCTTCTTATAATATGGTTGTGTCGCTTTTCATTCATGCTCTCATTTATTCGCCAGGTACTATCATCTAAGTCTGTGGACGTCGGTACGATCAGGTACCCGGCACCTTCGTCAGGGCAGACGGACGATATCATCTTCGTTACTCCGGCGCAGTTAGCTAAGTAAGTATTATATCCTACTAAAGGCTGATTTTACTAATGTCAGATGACTGTCAACTTCGAATTTTTAAAATACCGATGTAATGTATTCGTAAAGAATTATTGCATGAGTTAGAAGCTACGCTATGACGATTTATTTCATTGAAAATGTTCATAATCGCGATGTACGCAACTTCAAAAGCTTGCTTGACGAATTACTAAATAACGAATGTTCATTGAATCAAAACTTATACTGTCACTTACGGGATATCTTCCGTGATTGTTCATTATTCTGAGCTCCCGATTTCGACGCTGTTGCAAGCGCCATGATCGCGGGTTGACTGGAGAATGCGGGTGGATGGAAAATAAATTGTTGATCATTTTTATGAGTACTTTAGTCCCTGAAAGCCACGTTTAACCAAACACCCTGTAGAATAACAAATTCAAAACGGTAATAATCCACATTCAATTTAAAATAATTAATAATACAATAAAAAAGGTCAAAAAAAAAGGAGGAAAAACTAAAATCAAATACACCACTGTTTTTTAATTGGTACAAATACTTAAAGGGCTTATTAGAGAAGGTCTTGTTATTATATATGTAAAGTCTCAATAAATAATATTCATAAACAGCAAAGTTATAAGCGTTTGTTTATATCCCAAAATGTCACTCAATTTATGGAAATATAGTTTGCCGGGACCTATGAATGGCGACAGGAATGGAAAAGCACTGCGCGTAGTATTTTCTAGTGGTAATTGTTATGAATGATTGATTCAATTATGAATTTACCAGTTATGACAAATTTTCGTGGACAATTTTGGGATTTCGTTTTTTTGACTTTTGATTACACAAATATGATCAGTAACGGGTACGGATAGAGCTCCATTTTTTTTTGTACTAATTAAAAATAGTGGTGTATATGATTGTATGAACTATAACCACGATCTTTAATTGAAACCCATTTTTCCCCAGATTACGCGAGCTGGTATCAGAACTCCAGTCAGACGACGTGAAGCTGGAGCTGATGCCCCTGGACAACACCGTGTGTGCTGCTTAGGAGGGTAGGCAGAGAGCATATGCGGTACTGAGTGAGAGAGAAATATTTATAGATGGGAATGAATGAGGGAGAGGTATAATCGAAGAAGATATTAGGACGTTAATAGAAAAATAAATAATACTTCGCGTAGAAGTAATACTGAGCTTGTAAATGTCTGGAAGATTCAGTTCAATAGTGCAATGTCATGATTGACGACGTGGCATAACAGTATTTACATACTGTTATGCCACGTCGTCAATCATGACTTGTGCACCTCATTATTTAGACCAGTGTGCCATGGCCTTCAGTTTGTATACTGCACCAATTCTTTAATGACAAGTCAGTGGCGGAGGTTCCATACAACTCGACTCCTACCGGCTGCCGGCACAATCAGTATTCTATAGACAAATAATATAATCACATTAAAGATATGTACCCCGGCTTACCTCTTAGAAAAATTGACCCTTCGCTACTGTGACATGTTGTGATCCCTCAATGAAGAAAGCACTGAAAAGCACTAGATCACTGTGGTACGGAAGAATATGATTTTTCTATGCCATTGTGTAATAACCTCAGTCATCATCTGCCTAGCCTTTTCCCAACTATATTGGGGTCGGCTTCCAGTCTAATCGAATGCAGCTGAATACCCATTATTCTTGAAGTTACATGGAGCGACTGCCTATCTGACCTCCACAACCCAGTTAGTACTGGGTAATACGATACCCCTTGGTAAGACTGGTTGTCAGAATTTTTGGGCCACTGACTACCTTACAACTGTCAAAGATCTGCAAATGACAGCTGGGACAAACGGCTTAACGTGCTTTCCGAGGCACGGAGGAAACTTGGTATGTAATGGGCGGTCACCCATCCACAGACCAACCTAGGCAAGCACGGCTTAACCTAAAGATCGGCCCGAGCGGCTGTTATTATTTAGCCACGAGCTCCTCGCGTATAATAACTTCAGTATTGAAACTTTATCTTCCATACTAAGTATTATTTATTTATCTATTACAAAACTTATTTCAGAATTCCTTGATTATTTTGACGACAGTTAAGTTATCAAAAATCTTGTAGCAGAGACGCCTCACATCAAGCTAATACAATCTGTCAAATTTCTTTAATAGATTTTCAACTTTATCGCTATAGCGTATTAGGTTCAAGGTTGATTGGGTGTTAAGTTTTAAGTTAATATGACCCCAATCTATTTAAGTCGCGAGTTAATAGGCTTCTTTTGGCTTAGCTCGTTCCATCGTCGACCTCATCTCTGTCCTCAGGACTAGATTGAGGTCGAGAGTAGGCCCGTTCAATATTAAAAAAAATTACAATTTCGGGTAGCTTGATGTGCTGTACCTAAATGTTCAAAGACTTCGAATGGATAATTTGAAAGTAACTCAACTTTAAAATCAGTCAAAGTAATCAAGCAATGTTGAAATAGAAGGGTGCAATAATAAATGCAGTAAAATACATTTTTTGTAAGCGCATTCGAAATTATTTAATTTAAAAAGTTTTTAGTTATTATCCTGTTTAAATATAATACAGCTTGTTTTATAATCATGATCAAATGCAATTAAGCTAAGCCATAACTTAATACAGGGTGTAAGGGACAGCCCTCCACAAACTGTTGGGTTGAATTCAGTATATCATACTAAGATGACCGGTACAGGAAATTCTTTCAGGAATGTTATGGGAATTCAATAAATTTGATTTGTTTTATTTCCTGATACGCAATGTATCTTCACTGTGGCAAAACGCACGTAGCGAACGGCAAGCGCGACGACGAGTTGGATGAACTCTGTAGCTAGGCAGAAAGTGATACGAACGATGAACAGCTGATTTCACGCGTCGTTCGTTAGTTAGATTATTTCAACATCCATTGTTGAATTTTTGATTTTAGCCGTATTATTTACATAAATGGAGTGCTCCGTACAGGGAATGTCATTTTTACATTGAAATAAAGGAATAGTAACTGAAAAAAAAACAAAATTTTCCGGTGGAGTATGATTCAAATTAAGGAGCGGAATGCACCCTGTCAGTTTGCGGAGGGCTGTCCCTTACACCCTATGTAGGGTCAAATTGAATTATCTAGTAAAACTCTGCAGATGTATCTGAACATGATTAAACAAAAAAAAAATATTTTGATGAAAAGAAATGCCTTGTTGGTCTGGTACCAAACGCGACTGCTGAGAGGTCCTGGCTTCGATTTCCAGGTCGGGTATAGCGTTAGTGGGTTTTTCCATCAGGATTTTTTTAGTAGAGACCATGGAGCCTGGATGTGTACCTTGTTGACGGAAATAGGCCCCCATGGGACTTAAAAAAACATTACTTCTCTTCGGGGATTACAGGCGTGGTGATATGATAAATTTAAAAAAAAAATGAAATATGAAAAAAGCTTTTTTCGATTTTTCATGTTTAGATATTGAAATAATAACAGTGCTTATTTATTTAAAACAAATATATAGCCCAGTATTATATTAATTGCAATAACAAATTAAATATAATCATAGATAGTAGACCAGGACTCGACGACAATAACCTTGTACTATACTTTTATGAAAAAAAAATCTATCCGACATTTGCTTAATTTCAACCATTGAAAGAGTGATAAGTACCTTGATTTTTAAAATCTACACCGACTTTGAAAAGAGCTATTTTCACCAAAACCGCGTTCAAGAGTGTCAATACCAGGAAGGGATACCGACGCTAAAACGGTTACCACGTATTCAGTACTTCATTTTGAGCCCCCCCCAAGAGAAATTTTTGTCATTTACATAAAAAAAAAACAGCTGTTTTCTACAAAATTGTAATACCTACACGTTTAAAATGTATGGAACAGATTTTTTTTTAATAACCGATGAAAAATGTCTTTATGGGGGGGGGGGGGGGGGCTCAGTATGATGTACTGAATACTTGGTAACCGTTTTCGCGTCGGTGTCCCTTCCACCCTGTATAACACTACAGTGATGTTGACATGACAGTTCTTTTTTCCGCTATGAAGCATGCAAAAATGGTCTTAAATGCGCCAAAAACAAAGGTCATTTTTAAGATTATGATTTGCGAATGTCGGCTGTAATTATCAATCATGGACAAACTTCTTTGAAAGTATCTTCTTTCTGATAGAATTGGCTAAATCTATGGCACTCTAAATAATAGTGAGGTAGTAAAATATTGAATTTAGGCTGATCTCTAATGATTTAATCGTAAATAAATGATTTACAACTTTAGAAATAATTCGTAATTTCCTTCTTGGCTAGTTGACGTTGAAGTATACAGGGTGGCGCCGATTTGATTTGAACTCTGTAGCACCTTTTATGTTAAAAAAAAAATCTAGATTTTAGCCAAAAAAACCCGGCTAAGTATCTCGACTAATCCCGCAAGAGATTAACCCTGATGATACTATTAAAATAATAATAACATATACGAATTTCTCGCCCCCTGGACTTAACATAACTGGCGAAATGTGAGTGTACTATTAGGTACACCTCTGCCTAACCATTCGGGGCTTACAGGCGTGATGTTATGTTATGTACGTATAATAATAGTTGTAGAAGTTATACAGGGTGTAACAAGACTCTTAACGAAGCCGACAACGCAGCATTTTTTTTTTGGGATGAAAAGTGACGTTTTACGGTAGGACTCAATGTAACGCACTGAAAACATTGTGCTGATGGATGGATTGAATAGTACGGGGGTCGTATAGGTTTTTACAGTAAAAATCTTACATTAAAAACATGTAATTAAAAAAATACTTGTGAAAAACTTGGAACTTTGACCCCCAACATCTCCTTAACTAGAAGGATCCCAGGTATGGTCTAGAACAAAAAAATGATCGCAATGACGGGGACAACAAGTGCCTTTCGGCTTCGTTAAGGGTCTTGTTACACACCCTTTATATAATTATTATAAATAAACTATTATTAGCATGTTGATGGCAGCTGAGTTTTTTCGCACACTTTTTGTAAGTTGGTGTTTAAATTATCAGCAAATTAATACTATCGGTTAGTGCAATAATACAGGTCCTGGATTCGATTCCCAGATCGGGCATAGCGTTATTGGGATTTTATATCGGGAATTTCCTCAGAGTCTGGATTTGTGCCCGATTGATGGCAATAGGCTCGCCCCTTACTTGAACATAACTGGCAAAATGTGGTTGGATTATTAGGTACACTTCTGCCGAACCCTTCGGGGATTACAGGCGTGATGTTATGTTGTGTTAAAAATATAAACTTATGAATTGATTTTAATCATCGCTCACGCAAGTTATATTTTCATAACAATTCTACATTAGCATATCAATATGACATTAACGATAGTTTTGCTGATAATTAAAATCATATGCTTTATCTAATATCAATGTACACGCTTGTTATCTGTATATAAGGATTATATTAATGTACTTACTAATAATAAATAAAGTATTATTTATTGATTGAATGTTTTATTTACTTACATACCTTGAATCTGATTACCTAACGGACAAGGCGCTTACATGGCGCTCGCGCACGCGCTAATACATGGGCTATCTTCGGATACTCCTGAGCATGAGGAACCTATTTCTAGGGTTCCGTAGACGAATGGCAAAAAACGGAACGCTTATTGATTCGTCATTTCTGTCTGTCCGTATGTCACAGCCACTTTATTCCGAAACTATTTCGACTACACAGTAGAAACTTGGTAGGTAGATGTATTCTGTGAACCGCTTTACAATTTGTATACAAAAATAAAAGATGAAGGGGGCTCCCCATACATGGAACTGAAACTATAAAAAAAAAAACCTCAAACCACTACGTGCGGGGTGTCTATAGATAGGTCTTTAAAAATGACATTGAGGTTGCTAAAACCACTTTTTCTCAAAGTCAATTGTTTGAATGATAGACACTTCTAAAATGGTAAAATGTGTGTAGTAGTAGTAGTAACAACTAGGTCATCATAACTTCATCCATAATTGCACAGACAAAACCTTCGGTTTCTCCGAAGAGGTCCCCTGAACGGAGCCGAGGTACGGACGCTGTTAAGTCTACATCGTGCCCATGCAGGGCCCGGAAAAACCGTCTTTTTTTTTTTTTTTTTTGGATGGGAAATCATCAAATGACCCCCCCCCCCGCTCTGGGCGGAGCGGAAGGGAGTGTCAGACTTGTACTGACTAAAACCCATCCATGTTCCTTCTATGCCCTTTGTGTTCCAGGGCCGCGGTATCTCTTTCGAACAGTCCCGCAGCCCTGGCAGGCATCGGCCCGTGCGGACCCCTACGTGGTTGCTGACATCTCTTTGAGGCGCGCGTGGAACACGAACGCGCCGTCGACACGGCCTGTCGTCATAAGACGGCCGGACGGCGAGCTAGCCCATAACTCGCCGTCCACAGGCCCGCGCCTACGGTGGCCGGGGGCCACCACGTGACCCCCGACGTCTCCTGGGCGTCTCCCGCGGCGGCTGGGACGTGAGGCTCTTTCCCTCTCACGTTCCGCCACCTCCTTCACTAGCATGACTGCTTCGCAGAAGGAGGTGACGGCTTCCCATTCCCTCTCGCTCCGGACCATGGCTTGAACCAGGGCCGGGCGCGAGAGGTCGCCGCCGCTGCCATACCTCCCTGCGGTCGTTAGTTTCAAGCACAAATTTAATGTTCAAGTGTTTATTAATATTTGCATGCTATTTTTATGGTGAAATGTGTCATTGCAGTTTATGTTATTTTTACCATCTATAATACCACATTTACCACAAATAAATAATTTTGACTTTGACACTGCAGTGGCCACCATAGACAAGGATTTCTTTGACGGAAGAATCGACAAAATGACAGATAGTGTAAAGGAATCTGTCATTGTGTTGACACAATCTGTCATTTTGTCGATTCTTCCGTCAAAGAAATCGTTGTCTACGGTGGTCCTGCTATGGGGGCTGGTTTGTATCAGTTCTCTTTAGCCAAGGAGATCGGGGTGAAGCCCTTAGTATTGATATTATTTATACTCCTTATCCTTCTGGCTTACATTGCTTTATCTTATTCCATTTTAACAATAACCAACAACCAATCCGACATTTAAACAGCTATAATTTGTTTCTTATTAGTTTTATTTGGATATTTTTTTTTTATTTTGTCTTTTGTTTTGTTTTGTTTTGTGTTTATTAGTGTAAGTCAGTTTTTTGATCTCTTCTTTAGTTTAAGTCAAAGATGTTTTGTTTTCTATTTTATGTTACATTTTATTTCTTTAACTTTACGATAATATAAAGGGTGTAAATAGACCTTTAACATAGCCGAAAGGCACTTGTTCTCCCCGTCATTGCGATATTTTTTTTTGTTCTAGACCATACCTTTTTTTTTTTTTTTGGGAACCTTCTAGTTACGGAGATATTGGGGGTCAAAGTTCCAACTTTTTCACAAGTTTTAGAATCTATGTACAAAATTTCAAAACTGTATCATGAAAAATCACAAAGTTATAAGCTTGTTCTGTTACCTAGTTGTCCGCACAAAAACGCGATCACCACGCAGCGCGTGCCTCCAGCGTCGTCTTGAACTCATTGATAATAATACTCTGGCAGTAGGTACCTAAATTATTGCGATAGGTACTCAAAGTCGCTCGGTATCCAACTTTTAACTTTTTTAAATATTTTGGGACAAAATATAACATGGTTTAAAAGTTATTGGAATCGATTCAGTTACTTATTCTGAACAAACTATATTCAGGTTTCGCATATACTAAAAATAATGTTGTATATTTTTAATGTAAAATGTATGTACTATTGGCGTACCTATTATAAATAAATAAACCCATTTTAACTCTAGCTCCATAGTAACTATCTCAATCAATCAATCAACTAGGACCGTCTCTTAATAACCTGTAGTAATGACCGATGTCCAGAGTTACACTACTTTAGAAGGGGATTATTCCTTTGATTAGGAACCCTTTGTGATTAGCGGAGATTGTATCTGTTACTGATAATAGATTAACTGCTTACTTGATGCTGTTATGGTAGAACGGTTTTTGTTGCTTTAATTAACCAGTAAAATAACTGCAAACGTGTTGATCTATCATCAGAGAGAAACGGCGAAGCTTCAACGTTATGTGGTTGGAGATCCATGGACCCAAACAAAGCGCTCGGCTTCCACATTTATTGTGCGAACCGCCAGTCTGTGGAATTCACTGCCGGCTTCTGTGTACCAGTAGCGAAGGGTCAATTTTTGTAAGAGGTAAGCCAGAGTACATATCTTTAATGTGGTTATATTATTTGTCTATAGCATATAGACTGTGCCATTTTTCAAAGCGAAGCCAAGAGGAATCGAGTTTTATGGAACCTTCGCCACTGCTCTGTACCCTGATCATTATAATCTGAATCTATCCAAAGTTCGAGTGAATCGGTTCCTTCTAGGCAAGCGTGCTCCACCCTAGGCCGCGTCATCGCTTCACATCAGGCGAGTTGCGGATAAACGCAAGCCTATTTACTATAAAAAATAACTCTTTAAAACATATGGTATGAATTACATTAAAAGCTGCTTTGCATTTGTCAAAATCGAAATCATAGTATGTAAGTGGTGCCTGTTTACAAAAAATGTAAGTTCAGAAAATAGACTAGGACCCCGGGCTACGAAGCTCTTTTGCCGTGCTACGTAACGCTACGACGTGCTACAAAACGCTACGCCATGCTACGACGTCCTTCAAAACGCTACGGCGTGCTGTAACGTGCTACAAAACGCTACGGCGTGATACGACATGCTACAAAACGCTGCGACGTGCTACAAAAGGCTACGGCGTGCTACAAAACGCTACACTATGCTACGATTAGCTACAAAACGCTACGCCATGCTACGACGTGCTACAAAACGCTACGCTGTGTTACAACTAGCTACAAAACGCTACGCCATGCTACGACTTGCTACAAAACGCTACGCCATGCTACAAAACGCTACGCTGTGTTACAACTAGCTACAAAACGCTACGCCATGCTACGACTTGTTACAAAACGCTACACCATGCTACGACTTGCTACAAAACGCTAAACCATGCTACACATCGCTACACCAAACTCAAACTTATTATTATTTATTTCAATTGGACTATTACAGCCACTTTTGAATGTCTTAAAGACGAAGCTTCAGTCCCAGACACAAGGCATAATACCTTGTGAAAGTACTGTAGTTGCCCTTTCCCTAACATAGAACTCTATGGAGAAGAACGGGCAAAAGAGACTCTAAGTTCAAGCACACTCTTTTAAATTAAAATATTGTTACAAAACCTTTGTTACATCATTCATGTTGAGATTGATTTTACAGGATGCGATACCGTGATACGTTGAGCAATTTTATTAACATGTTTAGCGCTTTTTTATTAGGTATTGTTATTGTATGAAACAAACCAATACATTCCCAAACTAAGTGGAGCGCAGAAGATCGAAAAATACTTAAAATAAATCATAAAAATCGTGTTACTGCGTAACATCTTTATTTTCGAAGCCGACAACCGCGCCATGCATCGCAAAATGTTTTTTTTTCCAAAAATAATTCTAAAACAATAATTAAGGTCTAACTATTCATACACTAAATATTTTAAGAGTAACTTCTATAAGTCGTAAAGTCGCCATAGGAACAAAAAAAAAATATCTGAGTGTTTTTTTTTACGAAATTATTATAGTTCTAAAAATTTTTGCGACTTTTTGCATAAAATCTTTACTCCCATATTCTAACAATGACGAATAAATACGACGTAGTAAACTAGCGTAATGGATGTTCAAAAATAAGGAGCTAGTATTTATTTTGTGGGTCAAAGGATTTTAAATTATTTATTTTTTATAAAAATATACTCATATAAAAAAAAAAAATCCTTGAAATGGCTTCGTTATAGCCGTTAGATGATTCCCTGAAAATATTTCGTGTATGAATAGTTAGACCTTATATTATTCAATTCCTAGACATCCTCACAGCATCCAAACTAAATAGAGATTAAGGAATAAACATCGGAAAAACATAATAAAAGTTACTCTCACTGAGGCATGAGGCACAGGCACCGAGGTATAAAGACAGTCGCAATCGGGCGCCCCTTGCTCCGATTAATTTAAATACCGAGCATTCCATAGACTAGGGGACGGATTTGAAATTGGAATAGAAGATTTTAATCTTTCTTTTTAGTGATCTGTTTGCTGATGGATGGACGAAGATGTCAGAAGTACTGTGAGAGGAATTTATAGAAGTGTTGTAAAACTTGTAAACCTTCTTTCATTGAAGTGTCAAAAAAATAAATTTTTGTTTTACTTTGTTATTTTGTATAATATTTTAATATGTGTGTGTATTGCCACTTTTATTTTTATAATTTTAGTTACTGTAATTGGTTGTAACCACAACCGTTGTAATCAAATAAATAAATGTTGATTATAGTACCAGTAACCACTCTAAGCGTGCAGTTCAAGGTGGCGTTGTCAAGGAAATTGGCATCGATATGTCAAACTTGATACATTTAATTTAGTTCTGTGTTTTCCCGCCGGCGCAGATAATTTGGTTGAAGTGTATCTCCATTTTTAAGATTAGCTGGAATAAAGTACTTTCTCAGTTTTTCTAAGCTCAGTATCATCATCTGCCTAACCTTTTCCCAACTATATTGGGGTCGGCTTTCAGTCGCCGACGCAGCTGAATACCAGCATTTTACATGGAACGACTGTCTATCTGACCTCCACAATCCAGTTACTACTGGGTAATACGATATCCCTTGGTAAAACTGGTTGTCAGACTTTTGGGCCACTGACTACCTGTAACGAAATGAAAGCCATAAGTGTGCTTTCCGAGGTACGGAGGAAGCTCGGTATGTAAGGGTGGTTACCCATCCACGGACCAACCTATGCAAGCGCGGCTTAGCCTGAAGATTAGCCCGAGCGCTGCGCTGAGCTGTTATTATTTAGCCACAAGATCCTCGCATCCATTCCAGAACAATAAAAACATGTGCACAATAATAAAAAAATAATCTATCAGCAGGACTTCCCAAATCCGTCCCCTACACAAAGGAGACAGAAATTTATAACATCAGTAATGTAGGCCCGCGCCCTCCGACGCGCGACGCTCTCTCAACGCCAAGTAGCAGCCAATGGACAATCTTATTGCAGGAGCTACTATTAACTAATAATAGTTAACTGGCGTTACAACGGATAATGAAATGATCGAGTAATTTCCTTTTTGAATTAAAAATTATACAAGGTGGAAGGGACACCGACGCGAAAACGGTTACCACGTATTCAGTACATCATTCTGAGTACACACATAGAAATTATTAATAAGTAATTTTAAAAAAAATGCTGTCAAAATGTAAAAAAAAACAGCCGATTTTTCTTTTAATAACCGTTGAGTAGCAGTCGTGTTCACCAACGATGAAGTAAAAAAAAAAATTAATTATTATTCGTTTTATTTATTCAAGTAACAAGGACTCATTTATATACTAATGACTGATGTAATAAAAATTTAATTGACTTGATATGAATTATTAACACTTTGAATAAAAAAAACAACTAAAAATATTCATCACCGCATACTAACCACAAAAAGACAAACTTGAGTCTAGTCCCCCAATTCATAACGTTTTGTAATAAAAACATAATTCCCCCATATTATAAAAGCATGAAGCCCCATTAGCAAAACAGGTGTCTTGTACTGTCCCCCTGTTTGCGTAACTTTTGACTTCGCTGTCACGGGGAGGATCGGAGACCTATTGTCACAGATTATAATGGGTTTTTATTTTGAGAGGGAATTTTTATTATGAGCTTTAGTCATACGTTCAGCCGTTTTGGAGATTAGCCGGAACAAACAGATAAATAGAAGACAAAAATTAAAAAAAAAATGAGTTTTTGTTATAAGTACCGTATATACTTTCATATGCATTCATTAAAAAGCTGTCAATTTGATGTTACAAACAGACACTTCAATTTTATTTTTTGTTTAGATGTATATTTATCAGACTTCGATAAGGTACACTGTTTCAGGAACAATATAACTTAGCCTATGTTAGTACTTAATAACTAGAACACATCGGGTGCGATTAGGTGCGAGGAGCTCGTGGCTAAATAATAACAGCCGCTCGGGCTGATCTTTAGGTTAAGCCGTGCTTGCCTAGGTTGGTCTGTGGATGGGTGACCGCCCATTACATACCGAGTTTCCTCCGTGCCTCGGAAAGCACGTTAAGCCGTTGGTCCCGGCTGTCATTTGTAGATCTTTGACAGTCGTTACAGGTAGTCAGAGGCCCAAAAAGTCTGACAACCAGTCTTACCAAGGGGTATCGTATTACCCAGTACTGGGTTGTGGATGTCAGATAGGCAGTCGCTCCATGTAAAATACTGGTATTCAGCTGCTGCTGCAGCTTCCGGTTAGAGTGGAAGCCGACCCCAATATAGTTGGGAAAAGGCTAGGCAGATGATGATGACATCGGGTGCGATTAGTTGGCGCCCACACTAGCGGGCTATCTGCCCGGGTGGTATCGATTGCAGGATAGTGTTGGGACTGCCACGCAGCCTGTGGACAGATTTCTTACGCCACAACGCATCATAACTGTCATTGCGTGCGTTGGCAAACATCGCTGAGGTACTACAGAAGCGTTGCAGTCGCAACAATGCCCTGATTTATTGATTAACTGATTATATTGGATACACAGACCATTATAAGCCTTTTGGGTATATGTGTACCACAGGGCTCCCGAGTACAGGGATGTGCAGTATGCCTTAAAACCTAGACCTTCAGTAGCGTCCATCAGTTCTGACACGATTTTTAGCTTCCTGAGCGATGTCAATGAGACCGAACCTAAGGCTTCCATCTGATTGATTTCTTCAGTGATTTTTTTTTTTTTACGATGGGAAACCATCAAATGACCCCCCCCCCCACTCTGGGCGGAGCGGAAGGGAGTGTCAGACTTGTACTGACTAAAACCCATCCATGTTCCTTCTTTGCCCTTTGTGTTCCAGGGCCGCGGTATCTCTTTCGAACAGTCCCGCAGCCCTGGCAGTTCTTCAGTGACTAATGTTTAGATATTATTATGATTCTATTGTTTCTTCAGCCCATGTAGTCCCAATTAGGATCCCAAAAGAATCCAGATGTTAATTTTTCCCAACTCTAATTTGGCTTTCAACATTCATAATGGGTCTAGGTATATCTCATCAACATTATGAACTTGCTGTATTTCCCTACTATGATGGGATCGGCTTCCAGTCTAAGTGGTAGCAGCAGTATTTTCTTTGTATAATATGTCACAGTCAAAACTGTTAATCAGTCAAAACTACTTTTGACCGGTGAAAATAATTTTAACAATAACTAACATTTACTAAGAAACTTATTAGGTTTGTTAGGTTGTTTTTTGTGACCCTTTGCAAAACCTTATGCTGTAGTCATTCTAGGACTACAACTAATTACAACAATCTGAAAAAACATATTCTAAATGGAGAAAACGCATTTTAACATAATATGGATTTTGACTGACATCTGTCAAAAGTGGTTTTGACCGATTAATAGTTTTGTCTGTGACATAAATACCAGTATTTTTATTCGTATACATATAATAACGTAAAATTAATAACAACACAATTGAAAAATACCTCCAATATCAAAATAGCCATAACAAAAATGTTGAAACAAGAAGCTTGTTCAATTTGAACATAGTTATTGTGGAGTTCACATCAAAGCGCCAATATTAAATTATTTCATAAACTGATTCCCTTTGATCTCGGTGCGGGGGGCGAAGCGCGAGCCGCCTGTAGATGGGGGTTCTGCACTATGATGACACAGAGCTGATATCTATGATTCTCAATATACAATGTGTCCAGTCATAGACTAGTGATATCCTATGTACATATATAGCAACTATTTTAATACACAAATACACTGCATACTTGGGTCCAATCCACTTCCCCGCTATTTGGCAGCCATTTTGTTTTTTTTTTCTTGTGATAACGTCTACTTGTATAGGTACAAACAATCATATCTCTCAATGTTTTAGTCTTACTGAGATAAAAATAGGCTTATTCAAAGGGCAAATTATTGTTTATCGTTAATATTACGAAATAATAGGTTCACATTTTTTCAACTTTCAGAAAAATAGATTAAACTCCAAAAAACAAATAAAAAATATTCAAACATGCGACATTTTTTTAAGAACAAACAAATTTTTAGTGAACATTTTACACATAATTGTTTGTCAACAAATTCTTTGCAAGTCAACAAATTTGTGTAATAGAATAGTTATTACATATGTAAGTACCTAGAATATCGCTAGTCAATAACCGGACACATTGTAGAAGGTGTACCACGGGACACGTCTTAATACGACCACTTTGAACAGTATTTTTTTCCACAAAATGAATAAAATTTAGTAAGAGTGTGTACCGATGAAAAAATATGTAATACTAATCATCTTAATTTATGTGGTTAACGAAAGTGCCAATGGCAAATACTACTAATTTCTACAAAATATTGACGTATACTTTTCGGTAGTTTATTAAATGTCAATGTAGTAGGCATGTACACGTACGCGTTTGGCAGAATAATTTCGGTTATTATGTTTTTGTCCCAAGAATATTTATAAAATTTGAGAATAATTTCTTTTTGACTTATGTTGCTGACGGTACCACCTGTGAACAGTTCAATGCATTCGATCAGTTATTGAAAATTACCTTTCTACTTGAGCGGATCTGTGATTGGTTCATAGAATCTCCGTATATCTCCGTTCCTATATTGAATTTGTAATTGGCCTAGGAAATACTAACCCTATCTATATCTGTTGTAGGTACAGAACTTGTATCCGAAAGGTGTGCTCATAAACTCAAACTTAATAACTTTTCCATGGGACCACCATAATCGTGAAAAAATTATCAACTGTCTCATACAAAACTTCAATACTATGTATGAGTCAGCTGTAATTTATTCGCAATTAATTTTCAGATTTTTTGTTGAAATGATATTGGGTAGCTATTAAAAAAATGGTGTCTTCTTATCATAGCTTACGGAACCCTAGAAATATCCAATAACAGGCCGCGTCGCGGCAAAGCATACCGCGGAGCTCAGGGTTGCCATCATGATTTGGTTATTGTTTTTTTTTTAATATTTATTGTGTTTTAGTTAATAAATCTATTTCAGGAGGAGCTCGTGGTTAAATAATAGCCCCTCGGGTCGATCTTCAGGTTAAACCGTGTTTGCCTAGGTTGGTCTGTAGAAGGGTGATCACTTACATACCGAGTTTCCTCCGTGCCTCGGAAAGTACGTTAAGCCGATGGTCCCGGGTGTCATTTGTAGATTTATTTATTTATTTATTTAACACTTCAAGCACAAAGTACAGAGGCGGACTTAATGCCACAGGCATTTTCTACCAGTCAACCTTTGGGTGATGCAGAGACAATCAGTGGCAGGTGTAAATATATCTGCAAAAATTTAATTTATTACTAAGATAAACTACAAGGATATATAAAATACTATAACGATATATCAAAATACTATAAATATATATCAATATATTATATATTTGTAAATAGAAATTTACACGGATATCCTAAAATAAAAAGACAAACAATGAAGAAACCATCACCACCACGATCATCGTCACCATCCATCATCGAGATCTATGACAGTCGTTAGTTAGTCAGTGGCCCACAAAGTTGTGGAGGTCAGATAGGCAATCGCTCCATGTAATTACTGGTACTCAGCTGCATCCGTATGGACTGGAAGCCGACCCCAACATATTTGGGAAAAGGCTAGGCAGATGATGAGTTAATAAATCTATTTTAGTTTCGTGTGTTTTTCTTGTTGTCGCTTACGACACGAGTGATCCGGTCACTTAACCAAGTATAGTGATTTAGCTCATGCCTAATTCCAGCCCATTTAACATTGATTAGTCGATTACAAAGGAATCCAACAATCAATTAACTCAGCCTATCGCAGTTATATCTACTGGACATAAGCTTCTCCCAAACTGCAACACTACAATGAAAGAGGCTTGTTAAAAATGGCAACCAGGGGAAATATCATTAAGAGCGTTAAAGTCTTACGGCATTTCATACAAACTTTCAAGTGATTTTTTTTCAAAATGACTCGATTTAATGAAACTTCGTACGCATAAGCAGGATACATAAGTCTAAAAACTCAACTGAGAACTATTCGAAAGATCTTTTAAAAAAAAAAAGATAATTTAGAAATATCTGAAAATCTAAAATCGGTCTAATTTAGCTGTAACACAATTTTTCGAAAATGTTCTCTGTCAAGTTTTTAGACTTATGTATCCTGCTTATGCGTACGAAGTTTCATTAAAATTACTTGAAATTTGTATGAAATGTCGTAAGACGTTAACGCTCTTAAGTGCGACAGCGTTTTCAGAAAGTTACCTAAAAATTAAAAACCAGTCGTCTTGCTGCGGTCTGCCATAGCGAATACGCGGCTGTGTAGCTGCGGTTTCGGTCACGGTCAGTATTGTATCTCCAGTTTATTTATTTTTATTCAAATTAAATGTGACGAGGAAATATTGAAACGTATGATCTATAGAGTCCTCGCGAAGGTATCAATTTAAATGAAATATTCTGAAGGCTGATCACGTATTGGTTCAATTAGTATCGTAATACCTACGTGGATTATGGTTATTTTAAAGCAAATAACCTGTGGGATATTGTTAGGACTTTGTGGACGCTTATGGGGCATGGCGGAGGACTCATTAAAGCGGTCCGTCATATTATTTTAGTAGGTACAAAATCCGTGTTAAACAGGCTATAATACGTTGTAAGACTACTTTCACATTAACACCACACATAAAACTCCACTCCCCCACAAGTAAATATCGCGTGTGGCAACCCCGGCCGGTAATTATTACATTCCGCGGCATTCAGGCTGCATTCACTGGCAATATGATTTGTAACGAGCGTCGTTGAAGTACTTTTGTGGCAAAGGCGCAACATTTCTATATTATTATTTACTTGTTAGGTCCTATATGTAACCTGCCCCCGTAGCATGACCACCGTAGACAAGGATTTCTTTGACGGAAGAATCGACAAAATGACAGATAGTGCAAAGAAATCTGTCATTGTGTCGACACAATCTGTCATTTTGTCGATTCTTCCGTCAAAGAAATCCTTGTCTACGGTGGTCATGCTACGGAAACAAATCCGACAAGGATTTGTTTGTCGGTGGTCATGCTACGGGGGCTGATGTATCAAAATAATTGTTCGGTTAAAAACTGTGCCTATATACTAGGCTTTTTTATATTTATCTGTACTTTTTCGTTCTATCTATCTTCTCAAGAAATAAAAAAAAAAACAAATTGCCCTATGTCACACGTATTTATAATGGATCATCATTTGAGGACGGCTTGACCGATTTGGCTGTTTTTTTTTTGGTTTGTTTGAATTATCAGGACAAGGTTTGTGTGAAAAAAATGGATATTTTGTTTGCTAGTCTTCTGATTTCCTGTATTTGAAAATTGTACTCGTTCGAAGCCGCTCGCTAATGTTTTATAGATTTCAGTGTCTAATACAGCTTTGTATAGACCGCACGGTGTTTTATTAATAAAATTACCATCAAACTAATCTAAGCTCTAACACCCAAACAATAATAATGCAAAACCGTATTTTTTTATGGTTCTGTCAACCGCACACGTTTTCACTGCTTTTGGGCAACTTCTTCTCAGACAGCAATATGTTTGGGTCGGCTCCCAGCCTAACCGGGTGCAGCTGAATACCAGTATTTCAGATGAAACGACTGCCTCCTTAACCAACTCACTGGGTATCGAGATACGGTTTGGCAAGACTGGTTGTCAGACTTTTAGGTGTCGAAAGATCGACTAATGACAGCGGGAACAACGGCTTAAGGTGGAAGCCCCAGGGTAGCCCGCAGATATATTTCTTACTTTTTTTTTCAATTTAAAATATTATTCGCGACCGTAACTACTACCTATGGCTTTTTTTTATGATGGGAAATCATCAAATGACCCCCCCCCCCCCCGCTCTGGGCGGAGCGGAAGGGAGTGTCAGACTTGTACTGATTAAAACCCATCCATGTTCCTTCTTTGCCCTTTGTGTTCCAGCGCTGCGGTATCTCTTTCGAACAGTCCCGCAGCCCTGGCAGGCATCGGCCCATGCGGACCCCTACGTGGTTGCTGACATCTCTTTGAGGCGCGCGTGGAACACGAACAAGCCGTCGACACGGCAACTACTATGGCTAACAGTTATAATCATCGCGAATCATATTTTAATCAACATGTAAACTTTCATTTCGCGGGCTACCCTGGCACGTGCCCACAGAGGCAGGCTTTGTTTAATTTTGAAGATAGGCCTGTGCAGCTGTCAATATTAAGCCACAAATCCCTCAGATTAGGTGGAACTTGTTCCTTAAAAATGCCTCCTCCATTCCTCCTCGCTCTGTGGCCTCATTCAGTGCTCTCCACCGGTTCATGCCGCCATGACGCTATTAATTATAATGTTGTTACAGAATTAATAACGCTTGTTGATAATAGCCGGCTCTAACAGATTGCTACAAATTGCGCAGCTCTAAAATTATTTGAGGGCATTCAATTATTGTATTGAAAATACGATTTTCGTTTTTAATTTTAGGTATTTTGTCTGTGGATTTTTTTTTGGATAATCAAATTAGGTTACGTTATTTGTTTTGTTTTGTTATATAATATTTCTGTTTTTACTTTAATCTACTAAACTACGCTGGTCGAGGTAACTTCAGGTGACAAAAAAAGACAAAGAATGACAATGGGATCCTAGAGATTTGATTCAACTGATTCCGTAACACTGTAGTAAAATTTCCACCATACCACCATTTTTTTTACTAAACTTATCTCAAATTCACAAGAGTGTGGCACGTTCATCATTGTCATCATCTGCACAGCCTTTTCCCAACTATGTTGGGGTCAGCTTCCAGTCTAACCGGATGCAGCTAGTATTTTAAACATAATTTTATGTGATATGACCGATGGGGCGGAATATGCAGGCCTTCTGCCCAGCCGCACGATATGATAAAGTCAAAAAGTGAACCGATTCAACGATCTACTTCATGGAAACTGATTTAAGAGACGGCCGATTGGCATAAAGAGGTCTACTTATTCTTCGAGACACAGATATTTAGTTTAGTAATATTCTGTCCTCGTATTTGAAAGCACAAGTAACTTCAATTAGCAAGCAACTGAAGCTATTGAAGTAAGTGTATTATCAGTTACATGAGCAGTTTCAATAGCCGTTAAAAAAGAATAATACCTAGATACCAACATCAAAGCTCCAAATAAAAAAAAAAACGAAATCATTCTTTCATCCCTTCTCGCCATGACACTTGACCATAGACTAAAATGTAATTGTTTTCGCGACACGTGTTGCCACTCTCGCAACATGTTTTCGCCTATTATCGGGGTAATGTTGCCGGTACGAAGGGAGGAGGAACGGGGAGGGAGGGATACAATGGATGACAAATTGCCTGACGACAAAGCGCTACGGTTTATTGGGCTCCGTTATGAGGGTAGCGGCGTATTTGTGGAGTAGGAGTGCGGTGGAGAGGTGTTAATGCTGAAAATGTTTGGGCTAATTTACATAAGGATGGAAAGGATTGGTCCGCATTAGCAGTAAATAGATTTTTTTGAAAAAGGCCTTTGCTAGAGTGGGGCAATACAGACTACATAACATTACGCCTGTAATCCCTGAAGGGTAAGACATTTCGGGGCGAGCCTATTGCCATCAATTGAGCACAAATCCAGACTCCGTGGCTATTACTGAGAAACACCTGATGGAAAAACCCAATAACACTATACCCGACCCGGGAATCGAAACTAGGACCAACGAGCAACGAGGTATAGTTCAATACAGGCTAGTTTAGACATCAAGAGCCTTATTATCTGCCTAGAAGAGATTAGACAAGATTTTTTCTATGTTGGGGTCGGCTTCCAGTCTAACCTGATGCAGCTGAATACCAGTACTTTATATGAAGCGACAGCTTGACTTCCACAACTCAGATATCTGGTAACGACGAGTCAAATTGACAAGTTGTCATACTTTTCGGAATTTCAGACTAACAAAGGTCTACCTACACATGGCAGCCGTGAACAACAGCTTGAAGTACTTTCTGAAGAACGATTACATCTTATTTTTCAATGATCGCTTTAATTGCTACGATTATTGTAAAGTCAATGCCGTGCATAGACCAGTGATAGCCTAGTGGCGTGGCCGTCGGACTCCCAAGGTTCGAGTTCCCGAGTTCGAACTCAAGACACGCACCTCTGATTTTTCGGATTCATGTGCGTTAGTATAATTATCACTTGCTTCGGTGAAGGAAAACATCGTGAGGGAACCAGCATGCCTGAGAGGTATCTTGATTTATTGTATTCTAAATATTGAAATTTTGTTAATTTGTATGTAATATTGATTTTAAATTTCTTATATTGTTAAATAGTGTATGCGCTAATGGGTAATTTTTTGAGTTAACATAACCACAACTATAAGACCTACTGCATCACCAAAAATCACACTAATAAATATTGATTTTGACTTTGACGGCATGTAAAGCCAAGTCCCATGTGCGGCATAAAACTCTGACACCAGGTTAGGCACTAACCACACGATAAAGAAGTAGAAAGTGCCGTACATTACCTACCTGATCTCATTTCCCTTCTCATCTTCTTTTTTAAATGGGTCAGTTGTTTATGTTTTCGAGCGTACGGCACTCGTCGACTGAAGCTGAAAATCAGACACCTTGTGTTGCCATCTGGCATTATGCTGAGCTAAGGCCCTTTTGGCATGGGCTGCGGGACTGTTGGGCTGCGGGACTGTTCGAAAGAGATACCGCGGCCCTGGAATACAAAGGGCAAAGAAGGAACATGGATGGGTTTTAGTCAGTAGAAGTCCGACACTCCCTTCCGCTCCGCCCAGAGCGAGGGCCCGACCTTTGATCATCCGTCCCTTTTGTCATTATTAGTTTTGATTGTTTATTTATTTGTATAATATTTTTTAAAGTGTTTTTAATGCCAAATAAACTCAATTTTCTTTCTTTCAATTAATGCACGGTTCTGACTGTACAGAAATATTCGCACTGACATCGACTCCACGTCTCTCCCTGTGCCCGCCATGATACAGTAGGTGGCGCGCGCCACATAATGAGATAGTAAGCTGGTTATTGCTTGCCTTAATAACGCTGATCATACCTTATGTTTCTCGATTTACATAGCCAGTCAATATAGCTAAGATATAGTGTAGTTTAGATGGGTTTAACTTCATCTTTGCGTGTCGATAGACTCTAATAATACCCGACCAGTATATTGCCACCTGCACAGTTCTATAGTTGACTTTGTTTAGATCCTGGAAGGTGCAGGTGGCAAGAAAGGAGGTGGGGCATATCCTGCAGAGGGGCTCCACACTGACATTGTATTTGGGACGGGTCGTTGATACCCCATTTGGCCAAAAAACAATATCTAAAAAATCTATCTGACATGTAACGATGGCAGATTTCTATTTACCATACATAACATAATATCACGCCTGTAATCCCCGGAGGGTAGTCAGAGGTGTACCAAATAGTACACCCAAATTTCACCAGTTATGTTTAAGTCCCATGTAATAGAGAGCGAGCCTATTGCCATCAACCGGGCACAAATCCTGACTCCGTGGCTGCTATTGAGAAATTCCTAACGGAAAAAATTAAATAAAACTTTTGCAGAACTGGGAATTGGACCCACTTGACCTTGCTTGCGAACACTAGACCAATGAGGCGATCAATTTCAATCTTATTTTAATCATGTGTCACTATGTGCACACGCTAATCTCCCAAACTGCCCAACCGATTTCAATGAAATTTCGTGAATTGGTATTGTTGGTTCTGGCTTGAATGATAAGATAGCTGTTGACCGGTTAGCTGGCGCCGTGCGAGTAATGCAAAGTAGATAATACAGGGTGTAACAAGACCCTTAACGAAGCCGTCAACCAAGCATTAGGCGATTCTCCCACTGCACCGCTCTCCGTCGCATAGCGCTGAAAGTCATTGTACGCTGACGCGTGCCGACGCGAAATACAATGACTATTCTGCGCTACGCGACGGAGCGCGATGCATTGGGAGAATCGCCTTATACAACATTAGTTTTAGTATATGCGAAACCAGAAACACCTGTCTAGTATTTTTATGTAAAGAATTTATGTACAAAATTTCAAAACTGTATAAACTTGTTCTGTTACCTGGCTGACCGCACTAAAACGTGGTCACCACGCGGCGCCGTGTTGAGCTCATTGATAATAATAATTTGACAGTATGTACCTAAATGATTACGATAGGTACTTAGTTTCGCTCGGTATCCAACTTGTAGCCTTTTAAAAAAAAAGGGACAGAATATAACATGGTTTAAAAATTATTGGAAATTGATTCAGTTACTTATTCTGAACAAACTATATTGAGATTTGGCATATACTAAAAATAATGTTGTATACATCAAACTAAGTAGCTTTACGCAAAAATTATTGTTGGGAAACGACTTTCTTTTTGGAGTGATGAATCACGTTTTACGGTAGGACTCACGCATTGTGCTGATATATAGATTGAATAGTACGGGGTCGTGGAGGTTTCTTGCATTAAAAATATGTATTTAAAAAAGTTGGAACTTTGACCCCCAATATCTCCGTTACTAGAAGATTCCCAGGTATGGTATGGAACAAACAAATTATCGCAATGACGGGGAGAACAAGTACATTTGGTTTCGTTAAGAGTCGTATTACACCCTTTGTGTAAAGGGAGGCACAAAAACAAAATATCTATACATAGTTTTACAATTTAATATAACTGTATCTCCTCTCTCCAAACTCAAAAAGCGAAAAGATTACTACCAGATAAAAATAAAAAGAGCAGATAAAATCAAATATGCACTACTCACTATAAAAAAGCAATATAGTCGAACTGTCAGTTACACCGATTAGGGCACTTAATATATGATCACAGATATTAGCGAGCGGAATTTTAATCACCGCGTGCAGCCCTAAGTAGAAAGTTGACAAGAATTGTTAGTTAGGGGTGGCAGGAGGGAGAAATTGATTTCTTTTTGTCATTTTATTTATTTATTACCTATATTTAGTTTTAAAAAATTACTCGTGTTGTGGTTACCGGTACACTGTCTGCTGTATTTTGCCATGGTTGGCTTCCAGTCTAACCGAATTAGATTGGAAGTCGACTTTGGCAAAATTGTGCAAAAGCTAGGCAGATTTATGTGTGTGTTATTGAAGACAAATGAGATAGCCAAATTAAAAAAAAATGTTAAATCGAGTAGGTGTCTATCATCATCATCATCATCATTTCAGCCGGAAATGTCCACTGCTAAACATAGGCTTCCCCCGAATGTCGCCACAATGACCAGTATAACAATAGAAAATGAATTAATTTAAAATTGCGCTCTAGTTCACAAAATCTACAGAATCAATTGAAAATGAGCACAAAATAGGTATTAAAAGGGAAACTTCGAGTATATTAGGCACAGATAATATAATACTTCGTAATATTAAGTAAAATCAGTATTTTTTTTTTAATTTTCCTTATACACTCGTAGTTTTAAAAGAACGCACGTAAAGTGTAATATTCTAGCTTTAGAGATAATTTTACAACTAATTCATAACGCACTGACAACCCTACCCGACTAGGGGTGCCACAATCAAAAGGCGCATCATCCGATTGCGGACTACTTTTTGTCGACTACACTCTCCCCTGCCGTCGCAGATTCATTATATTTGCCAGGGGAAGTCAGGGGAAACAGAAGGGCACCATTTTAATATTGTTTTCTTGCCCACAGGTAGGGTTGCCAACCATAGGTCCTCTAATATAGATTTAATAATATAGTATTGTTTATACTCTGGAACCGTCGAAGTTACAGAGAACGCTAAAATAAACATAATTTGCTAGCCCATCCCAACCATGTCGGATTCCAGTCCAACCGGATGCAGCTGAATACCAGTATTTAAAAAAAATACTTTTGTATAATTGAATGAGTTTCTGCCAATACAGCATTCACTGAGAGTCACTTTCATTATCATAGAGTATTTTTTCATCAATTTGAATAATGTATAAAGGTTAATGTATTTAAAACATGAAACCTTGCAGTTTCTCAAAACGTACAAAAAATTGGTAATTTTTGTTAAAATGACCAATCAAAATAATAATATATTTTTTTAATAATCTTATTGTAAAAGAGTAACAACAAAATAATTGTTCTTTTTTAATAAGTCTGTACTTGGTGTACACACGGCAGCACATTAAGCTATACATTACCAGTATAACATGGCCTTGTTTTCTATGAGCCTTCCGTATAATGAGAGATCAGCTTAATTTGTTATTGAATAGGTTGATTGGCCGTCGCGACAGCAAATAGATCGTGTCGTGCGTCTATTTGCCCTGACTGAAATCAGAAGTAACATATTCGTTCTAAAAAAATGTGGCAACCCTGCCTACAGGGGACACGTCATTGACTTTGACAATTATTGTAGCGTTTAATCGTTAGGGTAGATTAACAATTGATGTTTTTGCATTTATTACGTACTTGTTGTTTGTTA
The DNA here is from genome assembly GCA_905163415.1 of Noctua fimbriata. Classification (NCBI taxonomy): domain Eukaryota; kingdom Metazoa; phylum Arthropoda; class Insecta; order Lepidoptera; family Noctuidae; genus Noctua; species Noctua fimbriata. The sequence goes on along the minus strand of LR990949.1, from coordinate 3,629,103 downwards.
TGATTTTTTAATAAAATAAGGGTTGGAAGTTTGAGTGGTTATTTGCTCTTTTTTGTCAGGTGGGAGAGATCACTGAGCTTTGATCGTGCGTCAAGTGCATTTCTCTAATTCATGATATGCCTAGCCTTTTCCCAATTATGTTGGGGTCGGCTTCCAGTCTAACCAGATGTAGCTGAATACCAGTATTTTACAATAGCAGAATACCAACGTGTTATTTTATTTGCGCCTCGTCTTAGAAGAGGACTTCTGGTAGCAGGGAGTGGTGTTCTGTCGCTTCCATGAGCAAGTGCCACATGAACGCACAGTGACATAGTGCACAAGTGAAGTGTTACTAACATAGTTTTAAGGTTCTATTTACTAACACAATCTGTATTTTATCATTATTTAATTTTATGTTAGTCTGTAAGGTGTATATTTATGGCCTAAAGTTGTCTGAGAATAAATGAATGTTATTTTAAGTTTACATTGATCGACTGAAGTGCATTTGCCTAAGGAATATTTTTCAGAGCTATAAACTTGACGATCTGCGGGCCTTTTGGAATTTTTCTCTATAACGAAATGCACTCGATCAATGAAATTAAAGTTTAGTTTTGATCGTGAACTTGGCTTTGTCAATGACAAATACTCACACTAGCCTACTGAAATGTGTAAAACCATGCCGTATAACACAACATTACATCCCGTCTGTATCCCCGTGCGAAGGCAGAGGTGAACCTAATAGGACATCACATCATCATCACCTGCCGAGCCTTTTCCCAACTATATTGGGGTCGGCTTCCAGTCTAACCGGATGCAGCTGAATACCAGTATTTTACATGGAGCGACTGCCTATCTGACCTCCACAACCCAGTTAGTACTGGGTAATACGATACCCCTTGGTAAGACTGGTTGTCAGACTTTGGGCCTCTGACTACCTAACGACTGTCAAAGATCTACAAATGACAGCCGGGACCAACAGCTTAACGTGCTTTCCGAGGCACGGAGGAAACTCGGTATGTAATGGGCGGTCACCCATCCACAGACCAACCTAGGCAAGCACGGCTTAACCTAAAGATCGGCCCGAGCGGCTGTTATTATTTAGCCACGAGCTCCTCCTAATAGGACACCACATTTCGCCAGTTATTGAGAGATGAGTCTCATGTAATAGGGGCGAGTTTATTGTCATCCGTGGTTGCTGCTGAGAAATCCCGGACCTGGGATTCGAACCCAGGACGTCCTGTTCAGCATTCACGCTTCCATCTATCAATTTTCAGGGTGATACAAACTTCAGTCAACACTTCTATGAAGATATCCCTGTCCGTAGTAGCTTGAGACATTGCATCTTTGTCCATACCGGTTCGACATAGCCTTGAAAGTATGTAGTTCCTTATATCTGAGCCGTTTAACCATTAGATACCCATTATGTCATACAGGTACAAACATGGCGATGTAATCTTCAAATGGGTGCAATCACTGGCGCCTAATAAATCAGTGGATATTAAAACCTGCACGGTTTAGAATTTATACCTAGACGTGATACAACTCGCTGTTATTGGACATTTTGATAGATATCCATGGCGTCTATGGTTACCATAAACTAGGGGCAACCTAGATGTCTATGGCTGAACATAGGCTATTGAGTATATAGACAGATAAAATAACTGCAAAATCCTGAAAGGACTGTAAGTACTTTATTGCGCATCAAAATAGTTTTTTACATAACTTGCTGGAAATTATATGGGTACAATGGCGGTATTGGTATATAATTATATATTATCGCTGATAGCGATATCTTCTGAACAACCTTTAGATGAACTGACTGACTCCAGTATTTTTGACACCTTTAATTTGAATTTATTTTCGCTCGTTTAAATACTACCCAATTTGCATTTTCAAGTCGCCGTTTTAAACATTTGTATTCGCCCACTTTTTGTCACCAACATAGTATTTCATTCGCCCATAATGAGTATTTTGACACGTTTAATTTGATTTTATTTTCACTCATTTAAATACTACCCAATTTGTATTTTAAAGTCTCCGTTTTAAAAAATTGTATTCGCCCACTGTTTGTCGCCAACTTAGTATTTCAGTCGCCCTTTATGAGTATTTTGGACACCTTTCATTTGAATTTATTTTCGCTCGTTTAAATACTACCCATTATTAATTAATTTCCCTTACTGCAGATTGTGATTTGGTTTTGGTTAAAGAAATCAATAGTCTCAGATCATCCACAATCCGTATTTTTAAAGAGCTCTTTGACAGAGCTTCAGTCTTCAGAAGCTCACTAATCTAACTTTCGGATATCCGAAAGCTGAGTCAAATCATGCATTGTCAGGAAGATCCACATGAATATCTCCCTACTTGCCAAACTACGGATCGCATTATAGGTACCAATTTTGTTATTTTTTAAATAAACTAAAAGGAGGTCACTGAGAGGCTGTGATGACACTGATGACGACTAAGAAGAAGAATTATAGATGAAGATGACATGCTGCGCTGACGCCAAATAAAGTGGGATAAGGGCAGTAGAATGATGATGTAACTGAAAAGCACAAATTGAAAATGTCTACTGTTTTATTTTATTTATTTATTTTTCCGTGCTGTTCCTATATAGCATTTAAATTATTCATAAACCTATGCATAACTTTTGTGTTCCGTTAAAGCCTGTCCAAAGGCAGACGGGTCAGACAAATTGACATTACGTAAGCGAAAACGATCATAATAGTTTGGGTCTGACATAAGTCATCGAAAGGAATATGTCAATCGTGTTGAAATACGTGACAGATTGTCAGTTTTCCAGGCCTTCAGGTAATTCCTGTGTGGGAAAGAGCCAGAGCTATACAAGTCTTCTAGCGTCATCTCTTTCCCACACTGGAATTACTTCTGCTTTAAGACCACCAGCCACCATAGGCCACCAGCCCCCGTAGCATGACCACCGTAGACAAGGATTTCTTTGACGGAAGAATCGACAAAATGACAGATTGTGTCGATACAAGGACAGATTTCTTTGCACTATCTGTCATTTTGTCGATTCTTCCGTCAAAGAAATCCTTGTCTACGGTGGTCATGCTACGGGGGCTGGTGTAAAATGTCAGACAGATACCCACTTCTTTTTTTTTTGAACAAACACTTCTACACCCTAGGTATCACTGACATTCCCCTGTGCAGAGCGTGCATGGAGGCGGAGGTAACGGTGGCGTAAATACTCCTCGTGTGCACCAGCGTCACCCAGATCCGCGAGGAGACTCTTGGAACACCAAGATCTCTTGCGGATGTCTTGAGAAGACCGGGAAGTTGAATCTGCTTCTGGAGGGAGGTGGGCTGGTTGGAGTAACGGCCACCATGGCTTACGCACAATTTTGGTCCACTTTAAGGACTCAGTGCGGAAACCAAAACCCTTAACATAGAACATACCCACTTTTTTTCAACCAAAATTGTTCTTTGCCTCCTCCATTTTGGAACAAACTCCTCGTTTTCACAAGTATCAGACGCAGATTATGATATTAAATTGTTTCATGAGAGACGGCGGAGGGTGCGGGGTGGAGGGGAGACACAATGGGGGACGGACTTGGGAAAAGGGTAATAGAAATTTTAATTAAGTGTTAAATAATATTATCCTTTGTCTGGAATTCTGATAAATAGTTCCTTACATCAAAGCTCGGAGGAGCTCGTTGCTAATGATAGCCGCTTGAGTCAATCTTCAGGTTTAGCCGCATTCGCCTAGGTTAGTCCGTGGATTGTTTCGGGAGGTTCCTGCACCGAATCGGGCGGGAGGAAACGCCCGGGTGTTTTCATTGTGAGGATCGTCCGGAGGACACGGCAGCACACTGTGGAGGCCTGCCCCGCTTGGGCGGAGCAGCGCCGTGTCCTCGTAGAGGCGATTGGCGGCGGCGACCTCTCGCGCCCGGCCCTGGTTCAAGCCATGGTCCGGAGCGAGAGGGAATGGGAAGCCGTCACCTCCTTCTGCGAAGCAGTCATGCTAGTGAAGGAGGTGGCGGAACGTGAGAGGGAAAGAGCCTCACGTCCCAGCCGCCGCGGGAGACGCCCTGGGCGTCGGGGGTCACGTGGTGGCCCCCGGCCACCGTAGGCGCGGGCCTGTGGACGGCGAGTTATGGGCTAGCTCGCCGTCTGGCCGTCTTATGACGACAGGCCGTGTCGACGGCGCGTTCGTGTTCCACGCGCGCCTCAAAGAGATGTCAGCAACCACGTAGGTGTCCGCACGGGCCGATGCCTGCCAGGGCTGCGGGACTGTTCGAAAGAGATACCGCGGCCCTGGAACACAAAGGGCAAAGAAGGAACATGGTGTGGTCAGTACAAGTCTGACACTCCCTTCCGCTCCGCCCAGAGCGGGGGGGGTCATTTGATGATTTCCAATCCTAAAAAAAAAAAAAAAAAGGTTAGTCCGTGGATGGCACCCATTACATCCTCCTTTCCTCCATGCCTCGGAAAGCACGTTAAGCTGTTGGTCCCGGCTGTCTTACTAAGGGGTAGTCTTTTCACGGTTATTTGGTAACCCAATATCAACCTTAATGTAAAGACCAGTATGATTTTAAAATACTCGTCAGAGGCAGCTAAGTTTCTGCAATAAACCTTTTTATTTGTTATTATTTTACAGCTACCTAACATATATTATTATTGCAATGAACTTGAAGAACAATAATATTTAGAGGTAAAATAATTAAAAAGACTGTACATCTCTACCATTCGAATTTCGCAATTTCACTACTGGGTGGTGCTATTTTCGTGTCTACATTAGATTCCTTGATCTTTTGTAATACATTTTGACAGTTCCAGATTGTGAGTACAGAATTTCGAAGTTTAAAATTATACCATCTTGAGAGCTGTCATAGGGACTCTCGATAGAATGCCTAATTCTTTCAGCTAAAGCATTTGCCATTAACTTCTCAAACCTCGTCTGCTTTTATTGAAAACTGAAAATACTTGCTCCCAAAACCGTACCTGCGTCAATCAAAGGCTTTTACCGACCGCAAATCACTGCTAAACCACACCCCTCCAATCTGGTCCCGCCCCCCTCGACGCATGCGCCTCACCAGCCAATCAGAACGCCCCAAACTCACCCCCCACAAGGGTAGCAACTACACTCCCCAATTGACCGCTTACGATGTCATTTTTTGCGCGCCAAACCGATCGCTCGTAGCCACGCCCTAACAAATTTAAAATTGTGCCCCTTTTTAAATCAAAAACCACAGACCAATATCGTCTAGCAAGCCGAACTGAGCAGTCGCATTATTTAAGAAATTAACTAGCTAATTAACCATTTAAACTAATAAATTAACCCATTTAAATTAACTGACGGGATAATAACAGTGAGATGTGCAATAAAAATAAAATAGTGATTAAAATAATTAATAAATAATGAAATTTAAATACTTCGAAGTCAATTGAAGACTACAATGATGGAACAACGGCAGAATTCTAATTTGTATCCGTCGAATTTGACAGACCTGCTCGCAGTGTCGGCGTACCAACAGAACGTGGACCGACTGTCGGCGATCTCCGACGGCGAAGACAAATACAATGCCGACGGCTACACCGACACTGTCGACCGTTTCGCCGAAAACGCCGACAGGTCTTCATCACCAGTATCAACCCTAGATGACGGTGACAGCAGCCAGTCAGCCTTCGGCGTCGATTTAACAGGCAAGGGGACAAATTTAGCGGGGAAATCTTTCACAATCGCCGCCATATTGGGTTTGACGAATGCTGATGAAGACGTGATGAACTTGAGTGTTCAGGAGAGGTTACAGCAGAACCAGAGACAGCTGCAGAACTACTTGTATGCTGGACACGATGTGCAGAGGATTAATGAAGGATTTTGCAGGAGTATGGTTGGAGTCCCGACGGGGTTACGACAAGGTAGGATTCAAAGATATAATAAGTGATACCAACTTTAGGTACGTACTATAGTCTCCTCTGGAGTATTAAAATATAAATATAGTAAATACTGGGAAGTATTTCACTAAAAACCATTCGAAATTCAAACGGTGACGAGGTGTGAATCCGCGACGAACAAAAGAATTCACTTTCAAATTGTGTGAGTGTTTCAAAGTGAACTTTACAGGATAAACGTAAAGCTCTAAACCGTAAAACACTAAAGATTAAGTCACTTTGTGTTTTTGATAGCGAATCATAATTTAAATTTTCAGCATATAGCATACACTTCTATCTGCGAGAATAGCCAAACTTTTAAATAGTTACTAGTATTCCTAAAATAAGAGCTAAGACGAAATCACAATATTTTATTGAGATTTATCAATCTCAGGAACTTTAAACCTTTATTATTTAAAGTAAATTATTTTAAAAATAAATAGATTATTACAATAATTCTTAAGTTAATTTTGGGGGCAATATTCCGCCTTGAAGAACTCCTTTGAATTTAACACTGTGAAATTATGATCCAATAATTATAAATTCTGTTTAACTTCGACGTAAGTCTGACACAAAACGCGGCGCTACTAGACTAACATCAAAATATTAATTAAATAACTTTAGAAAAAAATATTAAGAGTAACAAAATTGATTGAGTTTATCGAAAGCTTTACTTGATATCTTTATTGATTTTCCATGCTGTCCGTTTTAATTAGGAGGAAATTGAATTAATGCCTGTCATCATCATCTACCTAGCCGTTTCCCAACGATGTTGGGGTTGGCTTCCAGTCGAACCGGATGCAGCTCAATACCAGTATTTTATGTGGATCGCCTGCCTATCTGACCACAATCCAGTTAGTACTGGGTAATGCGGTACCTCTTGGTAAAACTGGTTCTCAGACTTTGGGCCTCTGACTACCTAACGACTGTCAAAGATCTACAAATGACAGCCGGGACCAACAGCTTAACTTGCTTTCCGAGGCACGGAGGAAACTCGGTATGTAATGGGCGGTCACCCATCCACAGAACAACCTAGGCAAGCACGGCTTAACCTAAAGATCGGCCCGAGCGGCTGTTATTATTTAGCCACGAGCTCCTCCTAATAGGACACCACATTTCGCCAGTTATTGAGAGTTGAGTCTCATGTGTTCTGTATGGTGTCCGGACGTAAAGAATAGCACCATCCCATATCTTCCCGTGGGTGTCGTAAGAGGCGACTAAGGGACTTACCAGAGAATGGGCAGCAGCGTTCTCTGTGTTTCATAACACCATACTGCGATCGCCAACCCGCCTGCCAAGCGTGGCGATTATGGCAAAACCCCCCCTTCTTGGGGGAGGCCTATGTCCAGCAGTGGACGTCTTTCGGCTGAAATGATGATGATGATGATGATGAGTCTCATGTAATAGGGGCGAGTTTATTGTCATCCGTGGTTGCTGCTGAGAAATCCCGGACCTGGGATTCGAACCCAGGACGTCCTGTTCAGCATTCACGCTTCCATCTATCAATTTTCAGTGTGATACAAACTTCAGTCAACACTTCTATGAAGATATCCCTGTCCGTAGTAGCTTGAGACATTGCATCTTTGTCCACACCGGACACACACAGACGACCAGTAACGACTGTCAAAGATCTACAATTGGTAGCCAGGACCAACGGCTTAACGTGCTTTCCGAGGCACTGAGGAAAATCGATATGTAATGGGTGATCCACCCATTCACGGACCAACCTAGGCAACCTAAAGATCGACCCGAGCTGCTGTTATTATTTAGCTACGAGCTCCACTAACTGAAAAACAACAAACAACACCCCATTTTAGTTTCCAAAATATTCTATTGTACAAAACAAGTATTAGAATAATTTCCGTGCCATTCCGGTGACATTTAATGGGGTCACAAAAGGCACAGTTTAATTAAACAGACATCACAGCCGGGACCCCTCCGTAGCCTCGGATTAATAAAATTATGTCCTCTCTGCTCTCTTTGAGTCGAATTTAACCCCACCGATTTTGTCCACCTGCATGGTGGACGTAACTGACAGGATTATCATGTCAAAGGATTTTTATTTTTTCAAAATTTTATCGAATTGATATTATCTGTTGTTTATTTTGTTGTTAATTAGTAGAGGCCGGGTTGTATGCTAATACATACTGTTTATACATATATAAGGTCTAACTATTCATACACGAAATATTTTAAGAGTAACTTCTATAAGTCGTAAAATCGCCATAGAAACGAAAAAAAAAAAATTCCTAGTGTTTTTTTTTTTACGAAATTATTATAATTCTAACAATTTTTTAGACTTTTTGCATAAAATCTTTACTCGCATAATCTAACAATGACACCAGGTAAATACGACGTAGTACACTAGCGTAATGGATGTGCAAAAATAAGGAGCTAGTATTTATTTTGTGGATCAAGTAATTTTAAATGATTTTTTTTTATAAAATATACTCAGATTAAAAAAAATAATCCCTTGAAATGGCTTCGTTATAGCCGTTAGATGATTCCCTGAAAATGTTTCGTGTATGAATAGTTAGACCATTTATATATTTTTTTAATTATATGATCTAACTGGCCCAGAAGGAGATGGCGGGATGAACTCGACTCTTTTCACAAGGATTGGCGAATAACAGCACTGGATAGGGAATAAGTAGAAAGAGGGAAGGGAGGCCTTTGCCCTGGAGTAGGTTAAAATGGCTGATAATAATAATAATCTAACTGGTTAGGCTCTCGTTAGGCAGCTGGATCAAGGGCTTGATTCAGGAAGCGGTACTCCTGGACACGGCTCGTATTGTTAGGAGGTTCCTCTCTTTGGAACCTGTTCCCGATACCGGTGTTTTTTTTTATTTAAAATTGTATTAGATTTGTATAGAAATAAATAAAGGAAATCTAACTGGAAAAATGCAAAAATGTGTCAGACACGATAAAAATGCACCTAAACTCAAATAGTGCCCATTGACCTAAATGGAAGCTCATTTCCAAGTTACAAGAATATTTTAATTAATAGTATTATACCGACCAATATTCTAGAAAAAAAATATGGTCGAATATTTGTAAAAAATAATAATTTGTAGTACTTATTTCCATTTTGCGTAGTTTGGCACTTTCGATGCATATTTCGAGCATTTAGAATGCATATTTCGATGATTTTAAGTTGCATATAAGCCGGTCTCTATAAATTATTGTCAAGTGAGTGTCAGTGCTGTATTAATCTGGAAAAAAAACTAAAATCTACGGTGAACCACGTGAACCGTTTACTCAAAAGTGACTTATTTCGTCTTTAGCTCCAGCTCTATTATTAATTTAGGTATTTTTGTATCACTCTTAGTACTTTAATCATCGCTGATTCACACCTCGCTCATACTATAGTTCTTATTCATAAACATAACATAACATCACGCCTGTAATCCCCGAAAGTTTAGGCAGAGGTGTCCCTAATAGTACACCCACATTTTGCCAGTTATTTGTAAATCCCATGTAATAGGGCCAATTGCCGTCAACCGTCTAGACTACGTGGCTGCTACTGAGAAAATCCTGATCAAAAAACCCAATTACACTTTACCTGACCTGGGAATCGAACCCAGGACCTCATGCTCAGCAGTCGCACTTGAGACCACTCGACCAAGGAGGCAGTCGATATAAATAAGTTCTTACTCAAAGAGGACCAATTTCACACTTCCACACTGATTCTGTCCGGGATCAGCGCATCTAAACCGCATCATTATTCCACAACAGTGATAGATAACGCTGATAGGTCTTGATCGGGGTTTAGATCTAGTGATCGGTTCAATAGTTTCAATGTTGAATTTGGCATCTCGTAATTTGTCTCCTAATTTCTTCATCATTTTCGTAACTTCTGTTACTAAAACGTCAAAACCGAGGTATTCACCTCGGTTTGAATTTTGAATTGCTAATCTTCATATTCATGAACATTAGCAATTCAAAAAACCAGTTGTTGAACTAGTAGTTGAACTCAGTTCCTAGTGTGCTGAAATATAAAAAGAGCCTCCATTAATTGCGATACCTACTTAAATGTATCTACGTCTGGCAAAATCAGAACAGTGAGCTCTGTTATCAATTGCCATATCTGCTAATTTCTACTACCTTTTAACGTATCGATGGCAAAATGTTCAAATGTGTTTAGCCCAAAACTCAGCCACGCGAACTCCGCTCAAATCTTTAGCTCCGCTCAAATAGTTCTTATTCATAAACATAACATAACATCACGCCTGTAATCCCCGAAAGTTTAGGCAGAGGTGTCCCTAATAGTACACCCACATTTTGCCAGTTATTTGTAAATCCCATGTAATAGGGCCAATTGCCGTCAACCGGGTACAGGTCTAGACTACGTGGCTGCTACTGAGAAAATCCTGATCAAAAAACCCAATTACACTTTACCTGACCTGGGAATCGAACCCAGGACCTCATGCTCAGCAGTCGCACTTGAGACCACTCGACCAAGGAGGCAGTCTATATAAATAAAGTTCTTACTCAAAGAGGACCAATTTCACACTTCCACACTGATTCTGTCCGGGATCAGCGCATCTAAACCGCATCATTATTCCACAACAGTGATAGATAACGCTGATAGGTCTTGATCGGGGTTAAGATCTAGTGATCGGTTCAATAGTTTCAATGTTGAATTTGGCATCTCGTAATTTGTCTCCTAATTTCTTCATCATTTTCGTAACTTCTGTTACTAAAACGTCAAAACCGAGGTATTCACCTCGGTTTGAATTTTGAATTGCTAATCTTCATATTCATGAACATTAGCAATTCAAAAAACCAGTTGTTGAACTAGTAGTTGAACTCAGTTCCTAGTGTGCTGAAATATAAAAAGAGCCTCCATTAATTGCGATACCTACTTAATTGTATCTACGTCTGGCAAAATCAGAACAGTGAGCTCTGTTATCAATTGCCATATCTGCTAATTTCTACTACCTTTTAACGTATCGATGGCAAAATGTTCAAATGTGTTTAGCCCAAAACTCAGCCACGCGAACTCCGCTCAAATCTTTAGCTCCGCTCAAATAGTTCTTATTCATAAACATAACATAACATCACGCCTGTAATCCCCGAAAGTTTAGGCAGAGGTGTCCCTAATAGTACACCCACATTTTGCCAGTTATTTGTAAATCCCATGTAATAGGGCCAATTGCCGTCAACCGGGTACAGGTCTAGACTACGTGGCTGCTACTGAGAAAATCCTGATCAAAAAACCCAATTACACTTTACCTGACCTGGGAATCGAACCCAGGACCTCATGCTCAGCAGTCGCACTTGAGACCACTCGACCAAGGAGGCAGTCGATATAAATAAGTTCTTACTCAAAGAGGACCAATTTCACACTTCCACACTGATTCTGTCCGGGATCAGCGCATCTAAACCGCATCATTATTCCACAACAGTGATAGATAACGCTGATAGGTCTTGATCGGGGTTTAGATCTAGTGATCGGTTCAATAGTTTCAATGTTGAATTTGGCATCTCGTAATTTGTCTCCTAATTTCTTCATCATTTTCGTAACTTCTGTTACTAAAACGCATTGGCTAATATTTTTACTACGGCATGACCTTTTCTGGAAATGTCTTTTGCCGCTTGTTATTTGTGTGATGATTGACTCGTACTCAAGTACAAACTAGTACTAATGTCCTGTGCTTCAGTACCTGAATAGCCGTCCAACGAAACCTTCCTGGACAGTTCTGTCATTAGCCTCGCTTAAATCTAAGCAAGGAAAGAAGATGAGGTGTTTTGTGAAGGGGATTCACTCTATCACTTTGTTTGCTCGAACCGCTGATGGTGCTAAAATATTTGAAGTTGAAAGAACCAGCCAGAATACCCTAGGTAGTATAAAATATTACCTTGGGCTATAATACCCTGGATTATAAAAGCATGGTTAGGTAAACCGTAAATTACTTTACCCAGGAGACATAAAGGTCCTAAGTCATTGTTTTATGCGAATTCCCACAAGGTTTTTTTTTTTTTACACACCAGCACAAGCCACAAGCACACACAAGCCTACACAAGCCACAAGCTACAAGCCATAAGCCACAAGCCACAAGCTTATTGCTCGATAACAATATTATTTTCTTACAGACAGTCCACGACCAGAGATGAGGCCACAGGTGGGACAGATGAAGACCTCCAGGAGTCATTCTATGACGTGTTCAAACAGGTTAGTTCTTTACTAATTCTTTTTTTTTCTGTGTGGTTCGTGCCTAATCTCTAGTGTCAGAGTTTTTATACCGCCCTTGTCCTCTGACTTGGCTTTACATGCGGTCGAGAAATATCTCTCAGGCATGCTGGTTTGGTTTCCTTACGAGCAAGTGATAATTATACAATACGCAAAAGCATCTTGAATGATTTTTTCATGAAATAGTTATTGAATGGGGTTAAATAAACTTAGAGGGTTGTATTAATGATTTCAATGATTATAATTCTGTAACTACATTCGTTTTACTTACGCGACTCATATTTCAGCAACATACAACCTGACACTGAGCTGCAAATTGCAAAAAAGCTAAGAACATTTGAATTTGGCGGGCTACCCTGGCGCTTCCATCATCAGACGATGGACGTTGTAGGTGGCCGCGTTGTTTGTTCATCTGTTGGTTGTTGCAAATTGTACGAGAATAAATCGTTCATCGTCTGCTCAGCGGTTTAGATGTCGAGCTCGAGAACCATTTCCCGACGGCCGTTAGCAAACCGCATAAAAGTTTAAGCTATACAAAGTGTTAACAGACTCTTCACGAAGCCGTCAACTAAGCATTCTGTACATTAAACTAAGTAACTCACACACAACACTTAAAACATTGTACTGATAGATGGATTGAATAGTACAGGGGCCATGGAGGTACTTAAAGTAAAGTTATAACCTTAAAAACTAGTATTTGGCTTCCAAAATCTCCGTTACTAGAAGGTACCCTGGTAAAAAAATCATCGCAATGACGGGGTAAACCAGTGGCTTTCGGCTTCCATAAAATTACATAAATACAGACATAATAATACATTCTGTGTTCCTTAGTTCTGGCAGAAGTAAGAGGATACGAACGATATTCACGCCGGAGCAGCTGGAACGGCTCGAGGCCGAGTTTGAGAGGCAGCAGTACATGGTGGGTCCGGAGAGGCTGTACCTAGCTCACGCGCTGCAACTTACTGAAGCACAGGTGAGCATATTTCTTTGATCTAAGCAACATCATCTGCCTAGCCTTTTCCCAACTATGTTAGGGTCGGTTTCCAGTCTAACCAAATTCAGCTGAATACTAGTATTTTACATGGAGCGAATGCCTATCTGACTTGCACAACCCAGTTAGTACTGGGTAATACGATACCTCTTGGTAAAACTGGTTGTCAGACTTTCGTCCCACCTGTAAGTAACGACTGTCGAAGATCAAAGATCAAACGTGCTTTCCGAGGCACGGAAGAAACTCGGAATGTAATGGGCGGTCACCCACCTACGGACAAACCTAGGCAAGCGCGGCTTGACCTTGAGATCGACCCGAGTGACAGTTATTATTTAGCCACGAGCTCCTCACAGCTTCTTTGATCTAAGCAATGATATTATTAAAAAAAAGATGTAGATATCCCACTAGCGCGCGCAAATTGTTGCAGACAAATGAAGACAATTGTCGTAGTTTTAGGTACTTCAAGCTCAATAGCTGTTTCTTTCTGTATCATACGTTCCGTATTATCTATCGCAATCGTAACAACGCAACGATATTTGATCGCCGCTCAGTATGAACGTAGCGTATCTTTCTTTATAATATCATTGGATCTAAGTATCTTCGGGGGTCCAGTATCCCCTCATACTTAACACTAATTCTGTAACATAATAATATTGTAAAACCAAATAATTTTAAAAGAGTAGTTTTTTGTCGGTTCTTCTCCTTAAGAAACGACCGAACCGTGCACCTTTTCTCGACGTTTTATAAGTGCCCATGTAGGCCTATGTGAAATAAAATATACAGGGTGTAAACGGACCCTTCACAAAGCCGTCAACCAAGCATTCTGTACATCAAACTTTACGCAAAAGTTATTGCTGGGAAACGACTTACATTGTGCTGATGGATGGATTGAATAGTACGGGGGTCGTGGAGGTGTTTAAAGTAAAAATCTTACATTGAAAACGTGTATTTAAAAAAAAGTTGTGAAAAAGTTGGAACTTTGACCCCCAATATCTCCGTATTTAGAAGGTTCCCAGGTATGGTCTAATACAAAAAAAAATATTACAATGACGGGTCGAACAAGTGCCTTTCGGCTTCGTTATGGGTTTTGTTACACCCTTTATTGATTTTGAGCGATTATTCTCATGCAAGGCCTAGTAATTATGATTATAATTACAAGACCCTGCATGGGGCCAGCACCAGCACCGGTGATACTTGAGCCGTTCAGGATTCTTTTTATGAAACTCCATACTGTCTGTAACGCACATTTTTAGACACCGGAGCGGTACCGTCTCGAATCGGGATCAATTTGTAAAAATGAACTGAAGTAGTGCAGATCCGTTGTAGTACTTATAAGTGGGCTTCAGCATCGTCGATTGGAGAGTTCTATTCTATTCCTGGAACTTCACCGTTAACTGTCCACTGTATTTTTCCTTCCAGACTATACTCCTTGAAGACTACATACATGTAAAATGAACTTTAATAGAGGTATATGTACATAATATTGAACTTGGGTGACCACTCATTACATACCCATTTTCCTCCGTGCCTCGGAAAGCACGTTAAGCCGTTGGTCCCGGCTGTCATACGTAGATCTTTGACAGTCGCTACAGGTAGTCAATGGCTTGAAATTCCAGGGGCATCGTATTACCCAGTACAAACGGGATTGTGGAGGTCAGATATGCAGTCGCTCCATGTTAAATACTGGTATTCAGCTAGATCCATTTTGTCTGGAAGCCGACCCCAACATAGTTGGGCAAAGTCTAGGCGCATTGATTGTTGCCAAAAACTACTTCGTAAAAAGATTATTTGTAAACTGCTAACAGGGCCCCATTCCATATCACTTACTTCAGTTTATTTAAAATCCTTTTTTTTTCTGCACAGGTGAAAGTGTGGTTCCAGAACAGGCGTATAAAATGGCGGAAACACCACCTGGAGGTGACACAACAGCGACTAGCGGTCCTCCAAAGACACCAACCACATGACAGAGATGATGACATCTAAGCTCACACCAGAAGCCTACAGGGGATGTACAACTAAATACACAGACAGTACAATTGAAAAACAATACGATACGGGAAATCCATAAACCGTAACTAGAAACCGGGAAAGTACTGCAGAAAACTGCGAATGTGCTACTAAGAATCAGACAAAGCATTCGGATTTCTTGATCTGCTCTTAGAAAACGTAACTGGTTAACAGATATAGTGCAATTGGTTATCAGAAAAGTGCAAGTGTGTACCAAAAAAGTGCAAGTGTGTACCAAATAAGTGCAATTGTGTACCAAAAAAGTGCAAGTGTTTTTCAGAAAAGGCAAGGCGGCTTCAGAAGAGTAGGAATAATGCAACTGGGTATCTGAGAAGTGCAAGTGGTAACAGCAAACGTGCAATTGGCTTTCGGAAAAGTGCATCTCCAAAGACGAATTAGTGGAATTGATTAAAATTATTGGAAACTCTCAGTGGTAGTAGTGTTAAGTGATTTTAAGTGATCGGCGATGAAGATCAAAAACTAATAATTCTAGTGATGATTTGGACTTCAAAATTGTGATGACGATAAGCGGTGATTGAAAAATTTTTATGTACAGACCTGAAAAAGCTCTCGTTTAGCACTTGTTTTATAATAAGCATGAGAATGAGAGTTAATTTTCCGGATAGCATTTTAAACTGCTTTGCAGAATTATTTTACAGGTAAGAATTTAATGATTTTATTCTGACTCCATGAGAAATGCATGCATACAGGGTGGAAGGGACACCGACACGAAAATGGTTAACACCAACTGAGTACAATAATCTTATTTTAGCCTCACATAGAAATTTTTCATCGGTTATTAAAAAAAAACGAGCTGTTCCATACATTTTGACCGTGTTGGACTGTAGGTATTGCACTTTTGTAGGAAACAGCTGATTTTTTTTTTAATAACCGGTTAAAAGTTTATATGTGGGGGCTCAGAATGATGTACTGAATACGTGGTAACCGTTTTAGCGTTGATGTCCTTTCCACCCTGTATAACTGCCCCCGTAGCATGACCACCGTAGACAAGGATTTCTTTGACGGAAGAATCGATAAAATGACAGATAGTGCAAAGGAATCTGTCATTATGTCGACACAATCTGTCATTTTGTCGATTCTTCCGTCAAAGAAATCCTTGTCTACGGTGGTCATGCTACGGGGGCTGGTCAATTAACTGTTAATTCGCTAATTAACTCATTGATAAGTCTTGAAGTAAATCAATATTTACTCAGTATGATTGACTCTTAGTTTATTGTCTCTGACTCTGTATAAAGTTATTTATGGTGATGATTTTAAAACAGACTATACGGTTCAAATGTAGACGAATGGGGAACGCAATATTGGCTCAAATAAAACATGAGTATTTGATGAACTCAGCAATATTAAAAGTTACTGTCTTTATTTTGCCCTTCCGAGTTTTTTAGCAAACGAGAAAGTTATAAATTATAATAAATAGTGAACTGGAATTATTAAATTACACATGTTAAACATTTGTGAGAGACTGGTGCCCGAAATAGTCATACAATACCCGTGTTACGGCGTACAGTATTGGTTTTTAACAAGTGGTATACTGTCATTTTTGACCCAAAAAATAATAACTACCCTATATTAGGTACTGTTAAGGACGATAATTTTTATTATTGACTTACCTGTCTATGGACACCCGTGACAAAATATTAACACCATGTACTCTTCAAAGCGGTAGTGAGATGTGTATGGTATACCTACCCCCGGCTTAAAACAAAATCTCGCTTTTCGCTTACCTACATGAGAACCGTATCTTCATTCAGTATTAGTCAGGTCAAGACTTAATGTAGAAGCAAACAACAGATATTGTTATAAGTGTGTATTTTAAATCTATCTCTAAGTGTACATTGTCTAGTTACTAAATAAACTCAGTTTTAAATACAGTTTTTGTATTATTTTCCTTCAAAATGCCTGTACTACAAAATGCTAAAGCAAGATAGTACAAAATGTATTACAGCGCCATCTATGACACAAATGAAGATACTAATAACAAAAATTCTAAATCGCGCTATTAAAGTTTTCCGCGACTTATGACCATATAAAAAACCCGACAACAACGGTCGGGCAGTAGCCTACCAGACAAAACACCCGTCTGGTCGGAGGATCCTCCCTTTTCTATGGGGGATGAAGGAGTTGTGCCTGAGCGTGCTGCCGCGTGCGATATCACTCCCGCTATGCTTTTCTTTCTAGCAAAAGACGGTTCTAGGCGACAGAAAAGCGGTTGTTCCCGCTGGTTAATACTGGGAATGAAGGGTCGTAGCGTGACGTTATATAGCCTTCCTCGATAAATGGACTAACACAAAAATATTTTTTCAATTCGAACCAGCAATTCGCGTTCAACCAAACAAACTCTTCAGCTTTATAATATTAAGTATAGAAATAGATTTCTTTTTACTTTTCTTTAACCTGACTCCTGAACTATTCGCGAGACGAGGGTATTAACTATTGGGAAAAAAATGTCGCGTTCGTCAACACTAGAACGCATCATTCCCAGTAGTTAATAGTGTTAACCACGGGGTATTAACCAGCGGGAACGACCGCGGAAAAGGATCGGTGCATTGGAAAATACAATACCTAGATCTACTTATTTACACTTCTCGTCTCCGCTAAGCTTTAGTGGAAACAGCTGAGCAGAGAGGAGAGGACATGTCTCGTAATTGTTTAGGCCAGCGGAAGCGGCCGAAGAAGAGAAGTTTGCTGTGTGCGTTCAGCGGTGTGCGGCGTGCGGTGAGCAGTGTGCTGTGTACGGCGTGCGGTGGGCGGTGAACTGTGTGTGGCGTGCAATGAGCGTCGTACAATGAACGGCGTTCTGCTTTGCACATCTCCTCTCTTCTCCGCTCTGGTAGAGTCAGAGCCTAACTCCTATCTCGGTAGTACAGCTCTTTGTAAAAGAGCTCGTCCGGGAAAAGGCAACGTTAGTTGCGGAAGTCATATTCCTAGACAGTTGCTCCTTGTAACCAATTCCAGCTGCATCCGGTTGGACTGGATGCCGACCCCAACAAAGTTGGGAAAGGGTGGCAGATGATGAGGCACTGACTGACCTTCAAACGAGACGTGTTGTTTGCGATTTAGCGAATAGGTGTTACAAAAAACTCTGATCAATAAATCTTCAAAATCAAATCTCAAGTATAAAATGAGCGAAATACTTACCTAATACTTTTTTGTTTTGGTTCAAAGTGCAAAGTCTTTTGCTAGTCAATTATATGATTAATTATTCCAACAAAAACATTTAAATAATCGCACCTAGATACATGATATCTCAGATACTTAGCAACTAATTACACAAAGAGATTATAAGTAGTTATAATTGTTGTTTTTTTTTTAATTTACCCTTGGCTATATTATCGGTCAAGTTCTTGAACGAAAATTATCTTTTACTTTAATTTGTTTTCAAAAGATTATCGAGATGGATTAATGTTTTCTTTTAGGGATTATTCAAGGGTCTTATTCTTTTTTGTTTTCATTTTTATTTTTATGATAATGCCATGAAATAGTAGAAACAAAGAAATGTACTTTGAAGTATGTCATGGTGTTACTGTAATTCTTTCGTAAATATGTATGTTTTTCTATATTGGCACCTCGTCAAAAAAATATCAGCTGTATCTGTATTTTTTCGCATATACGATATTGGACCCAAGGAGAAAGTTGTTCAGTTTGATGGTCTGCAGCATATCCTTTCATATGACTATACCCCTTCTGTTACACCCTGTATAGGGATAAAGTCGTATAATTTGTATTTGTGCTTCTGTGTGTTTCTATGTCTTCTGTGTGCACTAAATAGAGGGTGTATCTATCTATCTACTATACGGGGTGGAAAGGACAAGTGGAATTATATAATTAATTATCGATTTATTATACCACCCCGTATAATAAATTTGTAATTTATGGTTTTCGTTGTCAATGAACATGTTTTTTTCTTCACATAATGATGTCGACTAGTTGACCTTCATTAAATATGCAGTACGATTTTAATTGACTCCGGTTCAGGTGAATATGATATTTCCGGATGATTGGATGCTGATTCCGAGAATATTGAAAGTTTTTAATAATTCTCTACTTAAATTGGCCAATCTGGGAATCCCCAGGAGACGAGTATGGCATACCTAATAGATGGATTCAACATTTAAACGAACATTTTAGCCAAAAATGAGAATCACCTTCAGAAGTGCATAAATCGTACCGTGCAGTGCCCTCCGTGTTCAGTATAATAACGCGTTTAGGATGCTGATGGGGCTGCCCCGCTTCTGTAGTGGGTCCGGGATGTTCGGAGATGCGCATGTGGATTGTTTTTAGGCAACAATGCGTAAAAGGTGCGCTTCCCTAGTGCGCAGGTTATGGGGCAACACCAATACTATCTAAGACATGATTGCCAGTCGCCTGGACTGTGTTTATGTGGGTCGCTGTTGTACTATCACTCATGGGTCGTCGCATCAGTGATCCAGCGTTATTTGTTGTGTTGTTTTGTTTTTTATCAGTGCTTACTAACATAGTCGTAAGTTTTACTAACAGTTTTTGAGTCATTGACACTCGAATAAAGAGAAATTCTATTTTATTCTATAAATCTTCTGCCAAAACTTGAACGGAGGTAAAACCCAATTTAATATTACTTGGCTCGACCAGGTAAGGTAGGTCTCCAGTTTTGACGATCTAGGGCTCATGTGGACCGCTGGTTGTTGATTTTGTTCAGCTCGTCTCGCTATGGGGAGAGGTCTTTGCCCAGCTGTGGTATGTCGCAGGCTGACAATAACAGTACCCAAGGTATCAAACCAACAAAAACAAAGTTTAATGTTCCTGTTGGGTGTGTTTAATGTATTATTTGTGCTGTATATTAAAATCTGTGTATATTAATGAGTCTTTGTAACTTGAATAAATAAATGAATTATAGAACGGTTCTTTGTGGCTGAAATAAACCCTCTATCAATATTTTAGTAACTGGCCAAATACAAGTATAAAATGTACAAACCATTGACAAGCAAGACGAAGAAGACATGTTGAATGATTCTAATTAAATGGTACATGTTTAAAAGTCTTTTTACGTACTGCGCCAGAATACAAACTTTCTAACATTCGGCCTATTGCCAAACTCGATTAGAAATACTTATCTATCTCGCGTACATTCCCTATTAGTTAATTCTTGAGGGCATGACGAAACGTGTTACAAAACGTAAGACAGTGACGTAAACGTGTGTGTCTCAGCAACTCTTGGCTAACTTGCGGCTAGTGAAACTGAGGACCGGTTACAGAATACGGACGCGTGACGATTGCGCTAGGGCTGTGTGTGTCGATGTTTTTATATCGATGATTGTAAATAAGTGAGGTAGAGTCACAAGCATCAACATGTATACACTTACCTAAATTCAAATACGATTCTCTCGTGTCATATTGCAACTTTGAAATAAGACCGATTTCATAATAATAATATGGGTTCAACATGAACTTACAATCAGTACCATAGAAGATAATTTCTTTTAAAAGTTGCTAAATGGATACATGTAGGTGCTCATGACTGTACAACAATTATTTGTAATTGTATTGGTGTCTGCTGAGATGACGAGTAATAGAGAAGTATGGAAGAAAAAGACATGCTACGCCGACCCCAAATGAATTGGGTTAAGGGTAGGAGAATGATGATGTATTGGTGTATATTAAAAAGCATTGCTGTCCATAGAATTAAATGACTTAATCACAGATTGTAGCTGAACTCCTTTAGTAAGAACTGTTCTTTAGAAGCTTCATTTAGAGAAACTGGAAAGAGGTTATATGGAGACCCTTGTCTTGCAGTGGGACCGCACAGCGTTTTAATAATTGAATTATAGCTATCGAATCGATTGTGACCATGACTCAAACAAACCCTTTCTTAGTTAAATAGTAGGTATCACAGTTTCTTCGATTGTGTAGTGGTGGAGTCGATCGTTGGGCTTCGGATTCTACAGTTTAGTCTGAATTTATGCCCGATTTGTTGCCAATAAGTTCACCACTAACGAAAAGTTTACTAGCGATATGTAGGTAAGCGTACTTACACTGTACCTAATTATACACATTTGCTTTCAGATACGACAAGTCTAAAAAGCAATTCTCAAACTTTATCTTCTGATAGACAAAGAAAATTACAACAATATACCTTTTTTATCGATACCACACAGTCCCATCACTACAAGATAATCGTTGTACTCTCGCTATCGACGCGGGAGCACGTCAACACTATTTGTTTACACGCCGACTATCAACAACAATATTATTCTTCTATTATTTAGTGCGCAGCCATTTAGTAGATCGTGTACAAGGAAAAGTGATGTGTCGATGTTTTTAATGATGGATAGTTATCGAGTGAATGGTAAGTTATAATTAAATTAGTTTTTTAATTAAGATATGTTAATAATAACACTCGAAACGGGATATTTACCATGTTTACTGTTTTCATTGAGTTCCCGATATTTCGGCGCTGTTGCAAGCACAATGATCACGGATAAACTGAAGTTATTGCGGGTGGGTCCCGTTTCGAGTGTAAATATTAATGTTAGTGACCATGATAGTATACAATTTTAAAATATGTTGTTGCGTGTTTTGTGTGCGTCTGAAGTGTCGGTTTTTTTTTAATGTAGATCACATTTTATTATTCTACTTATACTTTGAGATTTTATGAGCACTTAGTTATTTAAATTATTTATGTTTGTATGCATAGATTATTAAATTGTTGTGTAGTGTGCGAAACATCGCGTTTTTTTATACATACTAAGTAATCCAAGGATGAACCTTTTTCTTGAAGGGCAACAAATAATTAAGTATTATTTCGCCATACATTGCATACACATATTTTATTCAATTTTGACTTTTAAGATAGTGGGTTCATAGTTCAATCCCCGTTGTAAAAATAATGCGTGAAAAATACCCGTAACGAAGTCCAAAGGCACTTGTTCTCCCCGTCATTGCGCTACCTGGGAACCTTCTAGTTACGGAGATATTGGAGGTCATAGTTCCAACTTTTTCACAATTTTTTTTATGTTTTAGGTATCTGTACTTTAAATACCTCCACGACCACCATACTATCAATGCATCCATCAGCACAATGTTTTGAGTGCGTTACATTGAGTCCTAGTCCTACCGTAAAACGCGATTTTTCACCCCAAACAAAAGTCGTTTCCCAGCAATAATATTTGCGCAGAGTTATTTAGTTTGATGTACAGAATGCTTGGTTGATGGCTTCGTGAAGGGTCCGTTTACACCTTGTAGGAGGTAGTCAGAAAGGTGGAAGCTGGGCTGATAGCTTAAGACGTTACAAAAGCATAAGACACATTTAAGATATTACCGCCTGTGGATTTCTAAGTATCATGAAGGAAATGGATATGACCTGTCAGATTAATAAGTGTAAAAAATTGCTTGAAGTGTTAAATAAATCTGTGGACGGTGAGTAATGGGCTAGCTCGCCGTCCAGCCGTCTTATGACGACAGGCCGTGTCGACTGCGCGTCGTAATGAAGGGGCCCGCAAGGGCCTGCCAGGGCTGCGGGACTGTTCGAAAGAGATACCGCGACCCTGGAACACAAAGAGCAAAGAAGGAACATGGATGGGTTTTAGTCAGTACAAGTCTGACACTCGCTTCCGCTCCGCTCAGAGCGGGATTCATTTGATGATTTGTATTCCGAAAAAAAAAAGTGTTAAATAAAGAAAGAAAGCGTTAGGCTGAGGTATTAGAATTATTTAGGTATTTCGCCAGTTATGTTTAAGCCCCATGTAATAGGAAGCGAGCCCCCTAGTTACATCACACACATTCTTGTCATGAATAAATTTTTCTTCCATATCATTCCTCATACAATCCATCCATCTTTTCTTTGTTCTCAAAGATGATGTCCGTTACTTAAATAATAATACAATAAGAGTTTATGATAAATATTATGTTAAGGTTTTAATAATAGGTAGGTATGTTTTTGTGGTATTGTTTTGCTTTTATCAGTGTCATTGACTGAGATAAACAAAAGATTACCATTTAAGTGTCAAAGTGATTTTAATGTCATAATGGATATCGGGCAAGGCACTTAGTAGAGGGCATCTAGTTATACCGACTGAACCGCAGTCTATGGTATAGTCATATGAAAGGATATGCTGCAGACCATCAAACTGAACAACTTCCTCTATAGGTCCAAAATCGTAAATGCGAAAAAAATATCAACTGTCCCATACAAAATTACAATACCTACTCAACCCAAATGTAAGTATCCTGCTTATGCGTACGAAGTTTCATTAAAATCGGTTCAGTCATTTCGAAAAAAAATCACTTGAAAGTTTGTATGAAATGCCGTAAGACGTTAACGCTCTTAATGCAACCACTTCGCGTAGGCAGACCGACATATATGGCATTAGCGAGTTGCTCTATAACATATCAATCCGTAGTAGGCCATTTAGGATATCATTACCAAAAATGTCGTGAACTACCGTAATACCTAGCGTTAAAGCTCAAACTACGTTTTAAATTGCATTATAGTATTTACCTTTATTTATTTCAGAACCGTCAGACCACGGTGTTACCAGTCTCGAAGGTTTATACACAGATTTTGACGGATGGGTTGCCAGATACAATTCATGTTATAAAAGGTAAGCTAAACTATTCATCATCTGCCTAACTGTTTTCCAAGATTGTTAGGGTCGGCTCCCAGTATAATCGGATGCAGCTGAATACCAGTACTTTACATGGAGCGACTGCCTATCGGACCTCCACAACCCATTATACTGGGTAATACGATATCCCTTGGTGAGACTGGTTGTCAGACTTTCAGACCACTGACTACCTAACGACTGTCAAAGATCTACAAATGTCAGCCGGGAACAACGGCTTAACGTGCTTTCCGAGGCACGGAGGAAACTCGGTAGGTATGTCGGTAGGTCACCCATTTACAGAGCGACCTTGACAGGCGCTGCTTAACCTTGCTTAACCTTCATCATCATCATCATATTCCTACCCTTGCCCCATGTTACTTGGGGTCGGCGCAACCTTGGTGACTATAACTCGTAAAGATCTTTATCGCGGTGGAAATGATTCAAATAATGTAATATTGCAACTATTATTATTGTGAGATTGTATAAGAAAAACACATGAAGTTTTGTATTCTTAAGAAAACATAAATTGTCTTTAAAAACTTGTAGATCTGTGGTTTTAAAAATTCAAACTGACTGGCGATGGCGAAATATGAGTTTAAAATTTTACAATAGATTCATCTATGCTATTCGCTACCTAACCTTACGGATACGTAATGTTATACAATAATATATGTACAATAATGTACTCACATGTATTTAATGTTCTCTTCTTTCTGATTCCAGGTCCACATATTTCTCAAAAGAAATAAGTGCGAAAAACCCCCAAATTGATTCAAGACAAAACAGAGAATCGGACGTCTTGGAAAAAGATGTTTTCTTCGGCGACTCACTATTGAGGCACCGGCATTTACGACGTTCAGCCAAGAAGACGCCATATTTAAATTTTTATAAAGAGAATGACGGATTTGTGTCCTTCGATCATGTATTTTATAGGCTTGTGAACAAAAACGGTGATAGAAGAATAGTTTTTCAATATATTCGCTCAAAACTGTAAGAATAGTAGACTTTATTAATAATGTTAGGTGTACAAAATTAAGCCCTTTTTTGACTAACTTAAGCTTCCTAATTACAAGCCTAAACAAAAATGTGCTGTTGCATTAAAATGTTCAACTTTCAACGCTCAGTTAATAGGGGTGAAGCGCCAGGGTAACCCCGAAATTCAAATTTTCTAACTTTTTTTGCGATTTGCCGGTGAGTGTCAAGGTGTAGTGTGTGCTGTTGAACAAAATATGATTCGCGACATTTTATTATTATTTCCTTTATTCGTATTTACACATATAATTTACATTTTTAAATATTTTTATAGAAAGTAACATAAAAAAAACATTTAAAAATATAAAACATTAGCCCACCGGCATCAGGAACAGGGTCCGAGCTACCGGTAGTCAGGGCTGATAAACGATCCATACTTGAGTTAGTAAGTACACTCAAAAAATAATGTTAGTTTTATAAGTTTCAAAATAATCAGAGATAATAATACACACCACACAATGATATTAAAACTAAGTTGTACACAAAATAAAATTTAAATTAAATTAACACAATCCTTCCTTCAAATAAAAATATACAATGTAAAAAGTCCGTAAACAAAATTAAAAAAAAAAAAATCAAGCAAATAAATCAAGCTCATTATTTAATCCCACTGAGTGACTGTTTCATGCAAAAGTCATTCAATTTGGATTACATGAACTTAAGGGGTTGTATTTTAATGATTAACTCAGTAAAGCCACATTTGTTGGTCGCGAATCATAATTTTTTTTCGACATACAGACCGGTAAATTACAAAAAAACGTAACAAAATGTTGAATTTCGCGGGCTTTTTTGACCCTTCCACCAGTGCGTTTTTATTAAGGCTTTCATCTAACTAAATGCCGTCTTGTGATAGTCAAAAAATTTTTTGCGACTTTGTTTGTTTCATTGACTTTTTTGCAATCGACTTTTTTATTGCAGAAATATTTTTGTTTTACCCTTTTTAGTTGTATACCACACAAATTCTTGTCATGAATTAATTTTTACATTGTTATGACTGGTACATAATTGTAAGGCACCATCACGCGACGTCGCGTGAACGGCCATAGCTTAACAGACCACTTCACGCGACATCGCATGATGTGCTGAACCAATTTTGATGAAATTTCTATGGAATCAATCGGGAAGTATATCCTTCCACATAAAAGAAGAATTTTTAAAATTGGTTTAAAAATGACGGGATTTTTTTTAACGAAACTTCTTTTTGACGAAAGTCGGTTAAAATCAGACATTAGTACCTACCTATATTTTTCTCTAAACATCGCTTTGAATTAGGTAGTTGACACCATTAAACAATAATTCCAAGATAAAAGTTCTCTAAAAAATACTTCATTTTAGACCTGAAAACCCGATTAATTTTCAATTAATTGCGAAATTCGATTTTTAAGTTGCTTTGAAATCAATAAATAGTTGAGTCTTTGAGTTGATTAAATAGTGACGTCATAGTGTGCTATTGCCATTCAAAATTTAAGGGGGAATCAAGTTTTGACAGCTCTTAAAAAGTATGTCAATTGATTGGTTTGTCAACTACCCTATTGAGAACCATCATCAAAATCAATCTCCTGCCCTTTTCACAATTTATTTGGGATCGGCGCAGCCTATTATCTTCTTCTTCCACTCTTCTCTATTACTCGTCATTTCAGCAGTCACTTCTTTTGATCCTTTCGAGCCATATAATCCTTCACACATTCCGTCCATAGATTCTTTGCTATTTCCTTACTCCATATTCATGCTCAAAACTTTCCTCAAGTCGTCTTCCTCAATCCTTCTTCCTTGTAAAGAATATTCGATAAATATTACAAATTAAGTTAAAAGATTATGAAGTATTGTGATATTTTTGAAAATAAAACCTACTATACAACATTAGTTTTAGTATATGCGAAACCTGATACACGTGTCTAGTATTTTTATGTAAAGAATCTATGTACAAAATTTCAAAATTGTATCATGAAAAATCACAAAGTTATAAGCTTGTTCTGTTATTTAGTTGTCCGCACAAAATCGTGGTCACCACGCAGCGCGCGCCTCCAGCGTCGTCTTGAGCTCATTGAAAATAACAATTTGGCAGTAGGTACCTAAATTATTGCGATAGGTACTTAAAGTCGCTAGGTGTCCAACTTTTAACTTTTTTAAATATTTTTGGGATAAAATATAACATGGTTTAAAAATGATTGGAATCGATTCAGTTACTTATTCTGAACAAACTATATTCAGGTTTCGCATATACTAAAAATAATGTTGTTTAACGTAATTACAGGGTGTAAACGGACCCTTCACGAAGCCGTCAACCAAGAATTATGTACATCAATCCAAGTAACTTTACGCAAAAATTATTGCAGGGAAACGACTTTTTTTTGTGGTGAAAAACACGTATGTAACGCACTCGAAACATTGTGCTGATTAATGGATTGAATAGTACGGGGGTCGTGGAGTTTATAAAAACATGTATTTTAAAAAAAAAAAACTTGTGAAAAAGTTGGAACTTTGGCCCCCAATATCTCCGTAACTAGAAGGTTCCCAGGGTATGGTCCGGAACAAAAAAAATATCGCAATGACGGGGAGAACAAGTGCCTTTCGGCTTCGTTAAGGGTCTTTTTACACCCTTTATAATAAGACTGTAAAAAATATGGGAACGAGATAGGATAGGTATTATTTACTTAATACATAGCTAAGATTAATGTAAATATGCAAGTAATTATAATACCAATTGTAAAATAATAGTCAAAGCTGGTGCTAATAAAAAATGTATTGTTATGTATGAGAATTTGTCGTTTTATTAATTGAATATTGAAACTACTTACTGCTAGAAAAACTGAATAACGAAAATGAATATAATCAGTAAGGATAATCTCCATCGATAGATCGCACTTTGGAGTTGCATCTAAGGTTCATATTTGTATAAAATGCTAGCTTCACTTTTAACAAAGTTAAGTCAAAATGATGAATGTCAAAGAAATCACCTAATAATACAAGCTAACTGAACAATAGAAGTCTAAACTCAAAATTTGCCAGCGTGCAATGGTGCGCAGAGGCCCGGACTACACGAAAGACGTGCGGAGATGTGCGAAGCGGAAAAGAGAGGAGATGCTTACGAGCTAGAGTGTATGCACCGAAGCTGTGTGGAGATGGGTACTGGCAAGACCGGAGCAGAAATGTGTGTGTACAGGCTACCCACGGCTAGTTTAGAGCGGAAACATGAAAATCAGACGCCGCTCACCGCACGCCCGCGCGCTCTCGTGTCCGCTGTGCGCTGGCTGCTTGGCCACCGAGCGCGGACGCTAGCGCTATCGTAGCCCTCGAAATTTTTGACTTTTTCATGAAATAGACATAAAATGGGATGATAAGAACTTAGAGGGTTTTATTGATGAGTTTAACGACACTAACTCTGTAAAGCCATATTTTTTACGATCGCGAATCATGTCTTAATCAACATACAACCTGACACTGACCAGCAAATTGCAAAAAA
This sequence comes from Noctua fimbriata, assembly GCA_905163415.1. Lineage (NCBI taxonomy): Eukaryota > Metazoa > Arthropoda > Insecta > Lepidoptera > Noctuidae > Noctua > Noctua fimbriata. The sequence continues at coordinate 3,600,949 of LR990949.1, read as the reverse complement.
CCTAAGAAAATTGGAATTTCGCGGGCTGCCCTGGCGCTTCCACATCTCCTCTCTGTTAGTCAACCGTTTCCACTACAGCAAATCGGAGACAACTGTAAATAAAGAAATTCTATTGGTGGTTTACAACACATCTCCTCTTGTCTCGTCTCCGCTTCGGTGGAGTCCGGGTCTAACAGGTGCCAAGCAAACGAATCGCGTAGGAAACACCACCCGGCGTTTCATAACTCAAATACCTGATATTGGAGTTAAAACAGCCAGGCTGAAGTGGAAGTGCGCTGGCCATGTAACACGAAGGCAAATATGCATCTGGAGAGGCGGGCAACGATCACTCACTGTATGCCTGAGTAAAAATCTTACATTAAACTAATTGCTTCTATAATTTAAGAAATATTATATACATTAATAAATTAAAATAACCTATATTAACTAACTAACTTAAAAATAAACTTAAAAAATGGCGTCAATAAACTCCTCCTCAACGTAATCAACTGGTAATGTACCCAAAAGACTGGCGGCGTTGCCACGTTGTATGGCAACGCTAAGCCTTTGGCCAAGGTAAAAGCCATCCCTTGGGTCACGGGAAGAGTCAACTAAACGTTTAGAAATGTCCTTGAAAAGGCTGTGAGCACTCGGACCCCACGGACCTAGAGTTTCAACCCCAAACGGCTCGAAAATATAGTTACCAATAAGGTTACTATATTTACGCCGCTTGAGGTTCTCTGCAGCCGCAGCCGCAGCCCCAGCACAGCACGATGAGCTAGGAAGATGGGATGGCGCAAGAGTATCGACACAAGTTGCATCCCACACTAAAGGCCTACCCATCTTCCATGGAAACAAAGACATGCCGTCCGGTCTCTTGTCATCGTCGCGTGCCAAGCCATTTGGTTCTAATAAAGCTGGAACGCCGACGGTGACAAGAGCTCGACGGATGATATCATTTAAGTTCGCGTGCCGTGCAAATCTAAAAAAAAAAACTTCTGAAAAAGTTAGAACTTTGACCCCAATATCTCCGTAAGTAGGAGGTTCCCAGGTATGTTCTAGAACAAAACAAGAAAGAGAACAAGTGCGTTTCGGCTTCGTTAAGGGTCTATTTACACCCTTTGTAACTTTTTAAATGATTTATTGCAATACAATACGGACATGGCAAACAAAGAAATGATTTGTTGATTCAGAATGTTCAGATATAAATAGTTGTATTATCAATGAGACTGGAGCCAGGTTAACCTTCGCCTACGTTGGTATTTATACTATCTACCGGTAGAATGCAATGATTCATATCACAAACCTTTCCCTTTGGTCAACGAACGCGTTTTATAATTCACATTCTACATATAGTTACCTACAATCTCTGCCTTGCTATCTGGTCGTCTTAGATAGGTAGGTAATACCTAGGTTGTGAAGATGGTCGTCCTCACAGATATAGATAGACTGTCGTACTATACATATACAACATTAGTTTTAGTATATGCGAAACCTGAGACACGTGTCTAGTATTTTTATGTAAAGAATCTATGTACAAAAATTTCAAAACTGTATCATGAAAAATCACAAAGTTATAAGCTTGTTCTGTTACCTAGGTACTTGTCCGCACAAAATCGTGGTCACCACGCAGCGCGCGCCTCCAGCGTCGTCTTGAGCTCATTGATAATAATAATTTGGCAGTAGGTACCTAAATTATTGCGATAGGTAAGTACCTATCGCAATAATTATAGTATCGCTCGGTGTCCAACTTGTAGCCTTTTTTAAATATTTTTGGGAAAAAATATAACATAGTTTAAAAATTATTGGAATCGATTCAGTTACTCATTCTGAACAAACTATATTCAGGTTTCGCATATAGTTAAAATAATGTTGTATAAGGTCTATCTTTTCATACACGAAATATTTTCAGAGAATCATATAACGGCTATAACGAAGCTATTTCAAGGGATTTTTTTTATCCGAGTATTTTTTTTCATTTAAAATTACTTGACCCACAAAATACACCGTAATAGGTTGAAACTTTCACAGAAAGTGCATTTCTGTTGCCACTATAACAACAAATAATAAAAAAAAATAAGGGGGTTCCCCTAATACGCTGGTCGCACTTGGCCGGTTTTTGCGTAATTATCTTTACACTGTGGGGTTTTCTTGAAACTGTGAGAGCTACTGGAAAAACGAATGTCAATCAAAAGTCAGAAGATGCTTTTTTGCACAGTTTAATGTATTTTAAAGATGGATATTGTAGGTACCTATCTACTAACTGAGGGCAAGTGGGCAATGTCCTCTTGTCCGCTCATGGGGTCATCGGGCCCGGGTACAGTCACATCTTATCGTTTATTTTACATAATTGTATATTTTTATTGTACTTACCTACTTAGCATAACATGCGTTGATGGTTTCTTAGTCGCAAACGCGATAGTTTATTTATTTATCACAAACACTACTAACATTACAGGGAGTTCCTAATGCGTTAGCGTGGTCCTAAATTAAACTATCTTATATAACTATGTTAAATAACATAACGTAAGTTGGCATGATTAAAACAAGTTTTTTTAAAACACATATTTAAATCAGTGTTTAAAACAGTTTGACTATAAACCGTGTTTTTATCACACGTTTAAAAACACAGATTTTTTTTTTTTTTTTTTCTTTGTGCATCCTGCAATCGGTTGTAAACCTTTAGCAGATTTTTTGTGCGGTTATTGAATGCTGAGGTTCATTCTTCCAGCGAAGAATCTGCCTCTACATACTGTTTACTTTGCTTTATTCTATAAAGTCCCATATGTGGTGGCGTTTGAGCCTTTTCATAGTTATTGGATCACTTAGGGCTACTGCTGAGGTGTTGGTACCTATGTGCCTTTATTCGGTTTTTGTATGTCTTTAGTCGGTGTTCTACTTCCTCTTTTATCGTTCTGATTTGTAGATGCTCGTGTAATTCTGAGATCTTCATAAACCAAGGAGCATGTGTTATGGTTTTTAGAGCTTTATTTTGGAATCTCTGGAGAATTTCCAGATTTGAGTTTCTTGCAGAACCCCACAGTTCAATTCCATATGTCCAAACAGGTTTTAATACTGCTTTGTAGACAAGCACTTTGTTTTCTAATGAAACGTGTGATGTTCTTCCTAAGAGCCAGGTCAGTTTTCGGAGCACGCTCGAAAACACAGATTAAAACAATTTTTAAGCATTGTATAAAACAATAAGAAAAAAAACAAGCTTTAAAAATACTTTTCATGGCGAATGAATGGTTTTAAAATGAAAATATTTAAGAGTCTAAATATCTTGACATAAAAACCAGTTGAGTCTATGCTATTGCTGTGTTATATTTTTGCACTTTTATTGCATTGTAATTAAATAAAACATTATTTTTGTGATAAGTAATTTATTCAATCAAACAAAAATCTAAGTACCAGGATTTATATGGGACAAGATAATACCTATTTTTGAAACATGCATCAGAATATTCAAAATTTCAATTTCAAATCAATCAAAAATATAACAATTTTGATTGATTTTTATTTTTTTAATCAATAGGCTTGCCCCCTATTATATGGAGCTTAAACATAACTGGGTAAATGTGTGTGCACTATTAGGTGTACCTTTGCCTAACCCTTCGAGGATTACAGGCGTGATGTTATGTAATTTTTATTTTTAATTGTTGATATGGTATGAAATGAAAGATCGAGTAGTTCATCATCATCATCTGCCTAGCCTTTTCCCAACTATATTGGGGTCGGCTTCCAGTCTAACCGGATGCAGCTGAATACCAGTATTTTACATGGAGCGACTGCCTATCTGACCTCCACAACCCAGTTAGTACTGGGTAATACGATACCCCTTGGTAAGACTGGTTGTCAGACTTTTTGGAAGATCATGATTTGATGAGATTTGTTGTTATAGTTATAGGTTGAATTAATTTGATATAATGCCCTAAACTAAAAAGAACAAAAAAAAACACTTGTTTAAAACACTTGTTTAAAACAATTGGAACTGTTTGTTTTATGAAATTAAAAAAAAAACTATTTTTATTCCAACCCTGACATACAATATTGTTTTTGTGAATTCATTCAGAGAGTGGGAAAATAAATCGATCCAGTCAGCAGTGTCATTTAGTGTGTGCAAGGCGCGCGTCAGTGGCGCGTGGACTCGTGGAATCCTGAATTCGTTTCCCCGTTCAGGTATTGCGATGAAATCAAGTCGGCCGGCAGGACGACATTGTATTGAAATAAAATAAAATACGTATTAAAGGAGCTAATTCTAAAACGGCTCAAGCAAACTGAATAAAATTTGTGTGGGACCAACACGCTTCCTCTACCAAATGAAAAAGGAATCACGTAAATCGGCTCAGCAATAACAGACAAATAAATAAAAATATCGTCTGAAAAAATAACCTCCTCCTTTTTAAAAGTCGGTTAAAAACAAGGTCTTTTTGAGTGCATTGTCGTGACATCTAGCGCCATTTTATTGTAACACACCTGAGAACTCAAAATCGTCGCCACAAGATGTCGCTGTTATCAGTTAAATATAACATTATTATTTCCGTGTTTTCATTTCGCTCATTCCAATATTAATTTCTAGCTTATTTTCTTCTCAAAATCTTATTATGACACCTACCTTCATGCTGAACTGCTAAAATAAGTAGTAAAGGCGTAAAATCTCGCCACTCAAAAAACACTGTTTTTATATCAACGAATCTGGGAAAAAAACGCGAGACTACGTAGGTATAGAAAGTTGGTAAGACGACTAACAGAGATCAAAGTTCAAACCATCAAACCAGTAGTTAGGTAAATTCCTATCACGAGACATATAATCATAAAAAGTTGTTTATGTTACTACCTACCTATTGCCTACCAGCAAAAAGCCAGTGAGTAATAAGATGGAGTTTAGACTTGACGTATGTCTATTGTAGCTTTTCTTTACATAACTTGTTAGCATAGTAAATAAAACAAACGTAAAATAGTTGTGCCTAGTATTTTTTTATAAAATTAGCTTGATCTTTTTTCTGTCTCATCATTATTACTAGGCTGTGCATTTATCTATTTAATCATGCTGTTTTATGGACAATATAATGATAAGAAAATTCGATTTTATGAAGAATAAAGATAATAAACACGAACTTTGTATTGATTGTGATCAAATAAAGCAAGTTCATAGTTTAATTGTGTGAAAATGAAGAAGGTAATGAAGGAATGGACTGTCGACGCAACGTGGGGGAAAATTGCAAGTAAGTCAAACAATAAAAGATTTATTTATTCCTAAAAAACATTATATTTTGGTCAAAAGTTAAGTTGAAATCTAAGCATTTGCCTGCTGTCAAAACTCTACAGAACAAATATAAACTGTCTAGTCTTGCGGTAAGGTCGAAATTTGTGTATTCTTCATTTGCAATAAACTGGGACAATGTCATCGTTAGATAGTGTCAACAGGCTTCAATCAAGGCTGCTGACTTTTTAGTTTCAAATAAGCATTTTATTGGCATAGTTTTAAAGTAGAAAGTCAAATGGCAAATAAGCAAACTTTCAATATTATGTGTAGAGATGGGACATGCAGCTGTCACAGTTGTCAAAATGTTATCGATACGAATGTAGATTTTATATTTAATGTATTTTTAAAGGTTCACGGATTTTTTTTTGGCAACGTTGCCATTACTTTGTATTATACGAATACCAATTTAATAAAATTGGTTTGATCTCTACATCTCGAACTTACCATTTTTAATCGTCTTTCAGTGGTTTCCTGGGGAGATCCAGCAAATCCACCAATACTTTTAGTACATGGGTACATGGACAGTGCTGCCACCTTCATTCTTTTAGTGGAACAGTTGCCTGACACTTTCTATTATGTTGCTTTCGATATGCCTGGTAAGACGTTGATTTTGTATTGATTCATTATCAGATACAATAAGATGGGTGATTTGGTGGCGCGGTGTGTATAACTGCCATACTAATATTATAAACATGAAAATAACTCTGTAAGCCTATCTGTCACATTTTCACGCCTTAATGGCTGAACGGATTTTACACAGGTAACTTTCATTCATTTTTATGGCCAACACACACTTGTTCTCTCTCAACTCACACCCAAAATTGTTTTCATTAAAATGCGGGACGGCCAACTTTTTTTCACTTATTTACGAGTTCTGTAGAGCTTCTAAAAGATGTATTAAATTATGTTACAGGCCACGGCAAATCAGAACCCTTTCTTCCTGGACCTATTGTATCTCATCTGGGCATTGTGGAAACGGTGCGTTTGATAGTGAAACATATGAAGTGGAACAAGTTCGTTTATTTATCGCATTCGATGGGCTTTAGTATAGGTAAGTGAAATTCGTAAAGGACCCATGAAACCGATATGGTAGAAGAAAGCGGCCTTTAATACCCAGCACTGAAATGATGATGATGGTAAAGTGACATTTATTTTCTCATTGAAAAGTTGGGACCTTAAATTTAACTCTGGTGCCGCCACTGTTTGTCACTAACAGAGCTACAATACGTAATTTGTTGTTAAACATTGTGACGTATTTCAAATCTTTTACAAATTTCAACTCACTGCGCACTGTAACTGCGATTGGTTAACGTTGACGCTGGCCTTTAAGCTCATATTCTTAATTTTCAGGTATCCTCTACAATCACTTGTTTCCGGGTAAAATAGAAAAGATGGTGCACATCGACCCTGCTCCTCCGATAGCAGCTTATTACTATCCACACCATAATCCATTGATTTGGTACCAGTATTTATATGACATGTATTATAGCAGTTACGAAAGGTAAGTCATGGTCTTCATTTGAAATAATCAGCCTACAACGTTCCCACGGCTGGAATGTCACCCAGAAGTCTTCCCTCCTCGTATTTGTCCTTTTCACTATTTGAGGGAGTGGGCCATAATCCACCACAAGGGCCTAGTGCATTGGCTTGGTAGAGGTCGCGTGTCTTGGATTTTTTGTTTCAGGACATGCCAGTGTCTTGACGATGTTCTTCTTCATCGTTTTGAGTTAACCGCTCATTAATTAGCCCACGGCCTATTCCAATTGAATAAAATTCGAATTTAGTAACATGGGACAATTTTGTGACTGTAATTGGTTATTTTTGTTAAGGTGGAATGCCGGAAGTTCAAAGCGATTGACACTCGAGGAAGCTGTCCACTTATTAGTTAGAAACAGAAGTTTATCAGAAGATCAAGCGGAAGTAGTTCTGTCCAGATCGCTGGTGCCGGCTGGTGACGGGAAGTTTAAGTAAATTAGTACAAGTTTTATACATTCTAACAGATTCTTGAAGAATATATCGCGTAAAAGTTGTGGTTTAATCGTTCAGGCATAAAAGTATTAAATGCAAATGCACAGCATACCTTGACGTTGCTGTTACCCCTAAACTTGTTTTTTAATGTACGTAATAGAAATTAGAAGAGAATATTCCTTATATATTAAAATATAAGCAATACATTTCAGTGTTATTTTCATCAAAATAAAATCAGTGAGTAACTTATAACGATTTTGCTTTCACAGATTATCATGGGAGCCAAGAATGAAGAAAATAGCCACTGTAGCCCTATCAGAAGAAACTCTATTCACCGTGATAACAGAACATGCGCCACCCACGCTCATTATTGAATCTTCGGAAAATATCGCCAACCCACCGGGGAAACAGTTCGCAGCCAGCATTATAGAAAAATGTCTCTTAATGGTTCCCAACTTTTTTTCTGTAACCGTCACTGGTGGCCATGATGTGCATATCACACACCCTGAAAGTGTAGCACCGCATGTAAAGAAGTTTTTAAAATCTTACAAAAACAGTTGGTCGGTAAAATGTAAACTATGAAATAAATGATTATGAAATAACCAAGAATCTTATTAATCCTACGCGTCACTTTTCCGAGTTATCGATTCCTAGTGAAAACTAACTACGTACAACACTAGTCATCGAACTCGAACGAAACTGTCAAAACCGATGTAGAGGTAAAACTAGGTGTTAAAGCATCACAGTTTGCTCTATCTTTCTCACACTTATGTAAAACGAGCGAGCGATAAAAGTAAATTCTGCTCAATATATCACCAATATTTTTGTCTTGTATCTGACATGCATCAGGAAAAATCAATACAAAATATTTAATTTCCTTAAAAATAATTGATAAAATGTGAATCCAAAGGTTGCGAGTGTAATTTAAATACATGAATATGTAAAACTTTAATCAGTTCAAGCCCCTGCTATGCTGTTTCATTGCTTTGGTTAATTTTCGTTGCACCCGAGTGAGCCAAGACCAGTACTAATTTTCATTATTCATAAACCTTTTTGGAAGTGCTGTGTAAAAGGAATTCAGTGAAAATGAAACACCAACGCTCGTGGTTCCTCCGGGTGCCATGGGGAAAACTGTTCTGTAAGTACCTTTTTACTTATTTTTGTTTTAATTATGTTAGGCCTGCAGGATACCTCTCAGTGGGCCACCAACTGCCAAAGCCCGCCTGAAATGAAGAAAGAAAACATATTTATTTGGCACATGCCACAAGTTTACACAACAAACAAATAAAAATAAACAAAATCATAAATCTAGACAATAAAAACTTAAAACTAAACAGAAAAAAGAGATAATATTGTGTGTCTGACGGCTGCGCCAGATATTGGAGTACAAAATTGGTTGGGCTACTGTAAGTACAACTTAGTTAGAAGATACCTACCAGGAACAGTATGAGTACTCCGATGAGCCAAAGTCCGACATAGCCGCATCACAATGCTTCTTCTCCTGAACTGTTCCTGCAGTGCAGTGCTACTTGCACCATGAAGGTTTACGTGGCAATACTTCATACTTCTTCATTTCTGGTTTATGGTACTTTTTGGTATTCCTGCGTGCCTCAGAAAATTCATCCTAGGTCCTGCGCTTCATGTCTTTGCAATTGTATCAGACACATAGAACATTTATTTATGTATTTATTTGTTTTACTATTTATGTACACTCAGTAGACAACACAGGAAAATAACATTATAATATTTGAGTACATAGGTACTGTTGACGCTCTTGTGTGATGTTGTGTGGAGCAGGTTCCCTGGCAGGATGTCGACTGGAGAGTGTGCAGTGGTGTAGCAATAATAACACTAGTCTTCAGAGATTCTTCTTATTTATTCTTGATGCTTCTTCATAACACTGTCGGATTTGGAATGCCTGACTATGGAAAGGTGCCCCTTTTTTATAGGCAGCTCTGGCCAATCACAGCCCCTTGGTTTTGCACACGGCACTAATGTTTTGCCCTTCGACCAATCAGAGCAGAGAGTAGCCTTTTCTATAGAAAATTTGAAATATGCTGTTTCTCGTGATCAGACATCCCTTACAACGTTTTCTTATATTCCTAATCTTAGGATGGGTTTAATTAACTTATATTTATAAAAAAAAACAATACCAAAAACCTTAATTTGAACCTTAAAATAAGAAAAATACTAAAATGGCTCTCTGTAGGGTAAAGTTTCCTAGTACTTAGGCTTACGTAATTAACAAGTAGCGCCGCCAGGCGGCAGGAATGCTCAATACTTAAGCTTCTAATTACAAAAAATCAACACCAATCATCCTATCAGAATATACATCTTATATAAATTAATATCACAATTACGTAAAATCTAATTAGAGATCAATAAATTCACGTATCGTCGCTAACAGGTACTGCTTATTTCTTAAGAAATTTCTGCCAGCAGACCTGCAAGAGGAGAAATAAAAAAGAAGTGCAGACAATAGTGTGTGAGAACATGGAGAGAATAAGGTGTATATGTGCGTTACCTAACTTGAATCTAAAATATTATATTATAAATACAAATATAAATAAATATTAATATATACTTATATAAATACATAATGCTAAGATGTATAAACTAATAGAAATAAGGAAATTTGGAAACGCCTAGTTGACGCTTCCCGTGACCCAAGGGCTGGCTTTTACTTTAGCCAGAGGCTAAGTGTTGCCATACAACGTGGCAACACCGCCAGTCTCTTGGGCACATTACCAGCTGACAGCGTTGAGGAGTTTTTTGATGCCCTGTTATAGTTTGTTGTTAGTTTATTTATTTTAGGTTATTTAATAGTTTTTAATTAATAATGTATTTAGTTTACTCTACTTAATTAAAGAATAATATTACTCAATAGATATATATACATACATATGTATATAATAAATTATAATTGAGAGGAAAGGTAATGCTCTTTCACTCTTAACATTCTAGTAAGAGGGTCATGTTTTGGTGGTCACCCATCCACGGACCAACCTCAACCACAGAACAACCCAAAAATCGACCTGACTGGCTGTTATTATTTAGCCACGAGCTCCTCTATGCTCCTGTATGTCTATGCTTTTTAATAAGCATAATCAGCCTATAATGTCCCCATTGCTCTGGAACACAGGCCTCCTCTCTACGAGAGGGCATGGGCTATAATCCACCACCGAGTCAAAGTGCGGGAAGGTAGTTGGTAGATGTCACAAATCTTCGAATGGTTGTTATTTTTGCCATTTCATAATATTATTGTAATTTATTCTTTAAGATTTCCAGTGTTAATGTGAAGTATAATTTTCAATGATTATTAAATGAATAAATAAGTATATAAAGTAGTATGAATACAATAAGTATCACATTACCAGATTCGGAATGCGTACTTACAGTTTTTTTCTGGCATGTGACGTTAAGCCTTACATTTTTTTTTTAATTAATAAAAAGAAATTAAAAATATAAACAGTATTATAAAATATTAATTTAATAAGAATTGTCTAATCAAAGTCAATTCAAAAAGTAAATAATAGTAAATCAATACTCAACGTAATTTATGATAATTCAATTATAATTTATAGTTAAATTATAATATATTACGTACATAGGTTCATTTTAATTTATTTCTTTAATTTAATGTAGACTAGTATTGTTCTTTCTTCTGTAATAGCCGTGACCGGGTTAGTAGTTAATCCTTGACTCGTTTACATAAACACATTAGGGGTCATCCGTTAATCACGAGATTATTTAGGTCATCTTTATACCCCTTTCTCCTCCTCGGTGTGAGGTGGTGTGAGGTTTTGGGCTAGCCCACCTCCCTCGTCCCAGCATCACGTGTATTTTTTTATTATTGAAAAGAATAGACAGTTTTAGAATGTTTTCCATTCGCATAACACCACACTCCTCCTTAGGCGCGAATTACACAGAAACGGCGTAAGGTGAAGGTGCGGCACAGGTGCAGCAGGCGTGGAATTTATAAGGAAACGAAAGAAGCCGCGTGCCTGCGCCGCGCCGCTTGAGTGTAATTCACGACACGTCGCCTACGTACATTTTGTATGAAAACGTTTTGAAGCGGCATCATGCCTGCGCCGCGCCTTCACCTTACAGTTTCAGGGTAATTCGCGCCTTAACATTCTCATCTCACCCACATGCAAAAGCCTTTCATTCATCCCTTTTGTGGCGTAACATTCTGATTCATATAAGACAGCGTTCAATTGATTTTTATTTATATTGATTGAAGTGTACATTATTCTTCTATCTTCCATCTGTTCCAGTGAAGAGCTATGGTCATCCGGACGGGGAGCCAGTGTTCCTTGTCCACGGGAGACAGGACAGCCTCTCGGTCTTCGACCCGCTTATAGAGCTGATGTCTCCTGAGTTCTACTATGTGGCGCTGGATATGCCCGGTAACGGTCTGTCGGATGCTTTCCCTCATGGTGAGTTTAATATAATGGCATTTATTTATTTAAATAAAAATAGCCTTCATCATCAATCTCATTTCAGCCGAAAGACGTCCACTGCTGGACATAGGCCACCCCCAAGTGTCGCCACATTGACCGGTCCCGTGCGACTCGCATCCAGCGGATCCCTGCAACCTTCACCAGGTCATCGGTCCACCTAGTGGGAGGCCTTCCAACGCAGCGTCTTCCGGTTCGCGGTCGCCACTCCAGAACTTTTCGGCCCCATCGGCTATCCGTTCTGCGAACAATGTGCCCTGCCCACTGCCACTTAAGTTTGGCTATTCTTCGTCCCTATAATTTACAATTGTATATTTTTTAAACTTAACCTATTAAGGGGTCATCCATCTCTGGATTCATCCAGTGATGGATGACCCCTTCATCGGTTTCCATCTATACCTATCTTGGGTCGTTCTGGTCTATACCTGCCAGTGCGACGATATCGTCTCGCCATCGTTGCAATGGTCTGCCGCAGCGTCTGTTTCGGTATCGTAGATACCAGTGCAGGACGCGCTCGCTCCATCTGTTATCTGTGGTCTTCGCGATTTGGCCTTCCCAATTCCACTTGAGTTTCTGGGCCATATACAAAGCATCAGTGACTTTGGACTTCGCTCTGATGTCCTTGCTGTTTATGCGGTCGCTTATTTTTGGGCCAAGCATGCTTTTTCCTGCAGCTCTATGAAATGACCTTATTTTTTTTTTGTAATTTTTTTTTAATCGGACTCTAAATTGTTCCCATTTTGATTTTCAAAAAAAAAATGTGAATATCTCTTAATATGTAATTAATTAATAAGCCTCTTTCGTGATCCCCGAATATCGAATTCCCATTGTTACCTTAAAAACTAAAAGAGGCCCATTTATAAAAAAAAAAACAATCGTCATTTCAAGACCAATAAGTTTATAAAGAAGACGAAAAATAGAGCTGAGCGAGCGCTACATCCAAATTGGTTGCATCAAACCTCCAAATTTAGGCCGCACCTAGGCATAGCCCGCTAGAACTAGGTGTAACCTTACTTCGGCTTGTAGCCGTAACATATCTATTTCCACATCGTGTCATTTGGTCGCCGATCAAACTATCGTAAAACCAAATTGAATAATCAGTACATTCAATGAAAATGTATTTACATCTCCTCTCGGCGGACCCCTAAAAGACAGCACGCATAACTGTTTGGTAGATTATGAAGATTGACGTTCATAATTCTTTCAGTAACAGACTTACCTCTACGTAAACACGAGCTCAGTTACACCGAGGTATTCGACAGACCACCCCGACCTGCAAGACCATTTATAGACCATACCAAATTCAAACAAGGGTTAATATATACAGCGAAAGATCCGCGAGATGGTGAGTCCAGAAAACGTTGGGCTGCGATAGATTTTTATTTTGCAAAGGTTTTTTTTTTGCGCATCCGTTTTGTATAAGTCAAAATTAAAATCAACAACCATTTATGATGTAAAATCTTTAAGGTTCAGCCGCTGGTGTTTGCCGAGGTCAGTCCTTGGATGTGGGACCATCATCACGTACCGAGTTTCCTCCGTGCCTCGAAAAGCACGTTAAGCCGTTGTCCCGGCTGTCATTTGTAGATCTTTGACAGTCGTTACAGGTAGTCAGTGGCCCGAAAGTCTGATAACCTGTCTTAACAAGGGGCATCGTATTACCCAGTACTAACTGGGTTGTGGAGATCAGATAGGAAAAGGAAAATACTGGTATTCAGCTGCATCTGGTTAGACTGGAAGCCGACCCCAACATAGTTGAGAAAAGGCAGGCAGATGATGATGTTCACAGCCCTTTTTTTAGGTCAAAATTAAAATCAACAATCATTTATTGACTTAAGGCTAGGATGCTGAATTTCTCAGTAGGGCCTAGAGTCTGGATTTGTTTCCGATTGATGGCCATATACCATGACATTTAAATATAACTGGCAAAATATAGATGTCCTGTATGTACACTATCAATACTTTTTGAACGTCAAAATGACAAAAGACATTCCCTTGTTTTACCACTTTTTAGGATGGGAAATCATCACATGAAATCTGAGCGGAGCGGAAGGGAGTGTCAGACTTGTACAGACTAAACCCCATCCATGTTCCTTCTTTGCCCTTTGTGTTCCAGGGCCGCTCTATCTCTTTTGAACAGTCCCGCAGTCCTGGCAGGCAATGGCCCGTGCGGACCCCTTCATTGTTGCTGACATCTCTTTGAGGCGCATATGGAACACGAACGCGCTGTCGACACGGCTTGTCGTCATAAGACGGCCGGACGGCGAGCTAGCCCATTACTGACCGTCCAAAGGCCCGCGTTGTTTTACCACTTTCATAGTGTTTTAGCTGGGACTGTTTAAGTGGCACAACAAACTCCCCAGAAAGATATTTGTCCGTCGCGTCGCTTATTGTGTCACAATTGATTGTGCACTAGGATACCTGAGAATATGAACCCTGGCTCCAGGGACTTGAAATCTGAGCACGAAAATTCAGGGCAATACTGCTTATCCAAGCACTAATTGGGTTGTGGAGGTCAGACAGGCAGTCGCTCCATGTAAAATACCGGTATTCAGCTGCATCCAGTTAGACTGGAAGCCGACCTTAACATAGTTGGGAAAAGGCTAGGCAGATGATGATGATGACTGCTTATCCAAGCAACAATGTCTCTTCTTACGAACAAACTTCGTCTTCAAATTTCGCTGATTAGGGTCTTCTCTTTCGGTAAAATCTGCAGTTCCATTATTTTTTTTTATTTTTTTTTTATTCTCTACGGTCTTACTCTTGACGTCAATCTAGTCCTGAGGACAGAGATGAGGTCAAGAGAAGCCTATTAACTCGCGATTTAAATAGATTGGGGTCATATGAACTTGGAAACACCGACGCAGGCAGGGAATTCCACTCCTTGACTGTGCGCACAATAAATGATGTAGCAAAGCGCTTCGTGCGAATGTGTGGAACATCGACAAGGTATGGGTGATAACCTGCAGTACGTCTGGACTCCCGATGGAAGAAAGGAGATGGTGGAATGAGTTCGTGGAGCTCTTGAGCACACTCACCGAAGTACAATCTGTAAAAGACCGACGAACATGCAACTTTGCGCCGATGGGCCAAATATCAATTATTGGCCAAGTGCCATTACTACTCACGGCTAAACTGCGCAGTTGGATGTGGCAAGCCTCTTCGACGACATCTTGCGTGTCAGAAGAATTATTGCGCCTTTAGGGGTCTCGTGACAGGCTTATTTCTGCTTTTTTCAGTAGTTTGGTGTCGTATTCTTTTTTTGTTACATTTTGACACTATATTTTAAAGAAATGCCTTCAGTATTGCGTTTCGCTTTATTTTGAGAGTGCCTTGAATGTTTTTTATAAATTACGTTCTAGTGTGTTGATTCTCTCCAACCAGAGGATAATGAGTCTTGTTTACTTACCAGGTCCGAAGCTGCAGAGGTTCCATTTCCTGTACGCTATGGAGTTGGCTATCCTACACCTTGGCTGGGACAAGTTCATCTTTATGGGACACTCCATGGGGTGCGAGCAAGGTAGGTAAATATGTAATCCCTGCTTAAGAGCGTCTACGATTTACGGCATTTCATACAAACTTTCAAGTCCTTTTTTTTCCAAATTACTAAACCGATTTTAATGAAACTTCGTACGCATAAGCAGGATAAAAGTTCTTTAAGGATTCGAAAGGTCTAAAAAAAAAAGATAATTGGATATTTCTGATTCTATGGAAAATCTAAAATCGATCTAATTTAGATTTAAACCCCCTTGTCTCACACCGCATTCCAATCCGTATGCTGGAGAGATAGTGTTAGACCAGTTTACTTGGTTCTTTTGATGGGCATACCAGAACTGGAAGATTTTCAGTATTTTAGCAGGGGTACCCCTGTCCCTCAACTTATCCCAAAGCACATCATAGGAAACGAGATCGAAGGCTTTTGAGAGGTCAAGGAAACAGGCGTACGATCTTCTTCTTCTTCTTGGTCTTTCGATCGGTATAATATTGAACAGTATGCTTGAGACTCAAGATAGCAATTTAACACTATTTTGCGGCGTTTCCATCCACTGCGAGGAATGTGTGGGAAACTTACCAATAATATCCCTTCTTTTTCACAGCTTGAACTATGTTAGCTTTGGTTGGTGTTCATATTCCTCGTTGCACATCTCGGGTCAAAACGCATCCTACTTCTTAGCGTGTCGATGGCAAAAACTTCAAATATTATGTTTAGCCCAAAACTCAGCCATGCGAACCCTACTCACTGATGCAGTAAGCAGATCATCAAGTGCGCAGGTGATAGGGCATGCGGTGCAAGATGGAAGGTGGGCATTCTCTTCGAGGAGACGCCGCATACGCACTTTAGGTCTGAGCCGTCCATGAACCGCCATCTGCAGAGATGGTCTTTGCTCCGGCTGATTTGGGTTCGAAGTCTGTTTAAGGATTTCCAAGTCGGACACGGCAACGCGTGCCCAGGTGAAAGGTTTTCTGATCGCATCCCAGTGAAGGTAGAAGACCACTGAAAACGATTTCTTTGTGTAATCTATTTTATCACCGCTCAAAAACGGTGAAGAAAAACATCGAGAAGTTACCGTCCTAAAACTTGAAACTACTTGACATTCGACATCCAACCCGCACTGGTCCTGCATGCTGGATTATAGCTCACATCCTCTCATTAAGGGGACCCCTGTGCCCTAGCATTGCGGACATTATAGACCAATATTATACTTATGCGTCACTGAAACTCCTAAAACCTCGTTGGTCTAACTCTAGTGGTTAAGCCTCGTTGTTTTAACCAGTAGCTGGTGTACTGGTTAAACGACGAGGCAAAAATGTAAGGCATGAAGGTCCTGGGTATGAGTTTTCCATCAGAAATTTCTCAGTAGCAGCCACGGTGTCTGGATTTGTACCCGGTTCATGGAAATAGGCTCGCCCCTATTACAACGGACTTACACATAATTGGCGAAATGTGGTAGTACCATTAGTTACAATGTCTAACCCTTCGGGGATTACAGTCGTCATGTCACGAATCCATGGGATCATATTCTCTATGACATTTCTTCTGATAGCCTCTCCACCTAAATAAACTTTGTTTCCAGGCCTTTTCTACAACGTCATCTACCCATACACGATCACGAGGATGATACTCCTGGATGCAGGACCCACGCTCATGCGGATGCAGGTCGACAATAACGAAGAGTACCAGAGAACCTTCTATGATAATTACTACGATAACTATAAGCGTGAATGCTTTTCAAGGAAGGTAAGATATTTTGGAACGGCATTTACAAAAGTGTACCACGGTGTGGTTATAAAAGGTGTAACAAGACCCTTAACGAAGCCGAAAGGCACTGGTTCTTCCCGTCATTCCGATTTTTTTTTGTTCTGGACCATACCTGGGAACCTTCTAGTTACGGAGATATTGGGGGTCAAAGTTACAAGTTTTTCACAAGGTTCTTTTTTTTTTAATACGTTTTTAATGTCAGATTTTTAATTTAAATACCTCCACGACGCCCATACTATTCAATCCATCCATCAGCACAATGTTTTGAGTGCGTTACATTCAGACTTATCGTAAAACGTGATTTTTTACCCCAAAAAAAACGTCGTTTCCTAGCAATATTTTTTGCGTAAAGTTACTAAGTTTAATGTACATAATGCGTGGTTGACGGCTTCGGGAAGGGTCCGTTAACACCCTGTATTTCAGGTTGTGGTATGGACCATCACACTGAACAATTTTCTCCATGGTTTCAACGTCGTTATCTCGAAAACATAATCAGCGGTCCCATACAACATTTTAATACTCGACCCATGAATGGGACAGCAGATTTTTTTCGCGATTGCGAATAGGAATACGCACGAAATACATTTTTTTCTGTTTTTAAATGCCTTGTATTGGCCCATAAAAACATTGCGGTACACTTGTTTAATTTTCTAACACATCACTTATTTTAATAAAGGCCAAAAATTATGGGAATTTAATATTTTTTTAGCGACAAGCAGTAGTTGATCTTACTTGGCTTGATAGCACTGTATTTTATTGATTTAAATGACGGAAAAATTACATGCATATTATTGCGATATTAGAATAAATAGTCTATCTATACGTCACGACACTTAAATATGGCCATACTTTTCTGATAAATGCTGCATAAACTTATAGGAATTTAAAAATAAAAAAGCCTCAGAGACCTGAAGCCCGCGAAATTCAAATTTTGTAACGTCTATGCCTGAACTATTTTATAAGTCATTTAATGGAATTAAATGAGCTTAGAGGGTTGTATTGATGATTTTAATGATTACAACTCTGTAAAGCCATATTTGTTACGATCGTAAATCATATTTTAATCAACATATAACCCGACACTGACCTGCAAATTGATGGGGAATGATGAATTGAATACGTGGTAAGCGTTTGTGCCACGGTGTCTTCATACGTCATCCAACCTTTTCAACGAATACATTCGTAAGTTATATTGTTGACAGAAGTACAGCTTCATGCTGGCGAAGCAAGCTATCATGAGGGTGCGGGACCTGACAGAAGATCAGTGCGCTCATATACTATCAAGGAACTTTAAAGAATTGGGGTAAGTGTTTAAGTAAAGTTAGTTCCTCATGTCTCGATAGATGGCGTTGCTCGATTAAAAAGCAAGCTATCGTTACCTGTCCGCCAATTTCATAAGAGCTAAAGCATGATTTATTCTATATACAGTTCTTCTACAATACAAGTTTTAGTTTTATTAAACAGTATAAGTTTTACTACTTTATTTTATATGTTTATCATCTCTATTTTCTATACAGGGTGACGATGCAGTCACCTGCATCCTTTAAGTGTCTGTCCGTCATATTAGGGGGTTCATTATGCATGTTGACAATGTCACAAATATCTGTTATTTAAAAAACAATAAGTGGAAGTGCAGAGTCTCATAATACAAGCGATTCCTTGCTTAAAAGGTGACCTCCAATATCGAAATGTCCAATGTTTTTTTAATTTTTTTTATGTTAAATATTCCGCTATTTTGTTTATTCAATCAATATTATTTGATAATATTAATATTATCCGTGATCATGGTGCTTGCAACTGCGCCGAAATATCGAGATCTCAAAATTAATTGCAAGCTCCAAGACAGTTGAATGATTTCAGCGAATTTTCTAATTTCACTCTCCCGAAGCTTTTCTCTTTGGCCGTGACTTTCGATTATGGAAAGAAAGAAAAGAAAAAGTATTAATTTGACTCGCATGGGCAATAATGCAAAATTTAATAAAAAGAACTCACACAAAAATAAGACCTAAACTACACTGGTCCTGTACGAGGCCAAAAGGCATGGTACTGTAACATTAAAAAAATGACACAGCGCTGGAATTCTGATAACGCCCAAGTGATGCCATGGTCAGATACGAACAAATAAAATAAAGTGTAGAAACGAAAAAATACAAATATTAATATGAGAATAAGAGAGAGAGAGAGAGATTGTGGCGATATGTACCAAAAAATTTAAAACTTCCTTCACCTATATTACAGGTACCTTTCATGGGACAATCGTCTTAAAAACCTCGCCCCACAAAACTACGGGAACGATTATTATTTCGAATTATTCAAGAAAATCCCCCCAACTTTACTCATAGCTGCTAGTAACGGCGCGAAAAACGTCCCGCCGAATCCAAAATGGCGGCAGGGCGCTAAAGAGTTGCTAGACAAGATGGCGACTTTAGAGAATTTCCAAAGAGTTGATGTGGAAGGCAGCCATGATGTACATTATACACATCCCGAAAGAGTTCTTCCTTATATTAATGCGTTTTTAAAAGACAATAAAGTTTCTTCTAAGTTGTGATTCTCTTTTGCTGTTTTTTTTTTGTTGTATGTGGTCCGTGTTCTAGAACGATGCTATTTGATTATCGATTTATGGGTATGCGACAAATATTCTTACGTTTTCAATAGTTTCATGCCAGTATTATTCATTGGGCGTAGTTCTGCCAAAATGTACCAATCCACATTAAAAAATCTCCAATTTTCCTAAGAAGTAAACGCTGATTCTTTTAAATCTGTTTATATATATACATACGTTTATAATGTTCAATAGTAATATGCACATTTAGAATGTTGGATTAGTTTGAGGTGTTTAACTGAATTAATTAGAAGATTGTGGGTTGATTCTGGCAGAACTACGTCCAACTGTACTACAAGTGCATTGGTGATTGAAATGATAACTTATTCACTAAGCAATGTTCTAGAAAATGGGCTGCTGTCTCTGTTAAATTTTCGTCAAAATCATTATATTGTGTTTTTATCATATACATTATAATTATTGTATTGTTTTTTAAGTTATTTTTTATTGTTTATTCGGCTTCATTTACACATCTCCAAAGATATGTAACGCATGGGTGTCATTATTGAACGTGAGAGATTTAAAAAAAAATGTAAAAGAAGTCTAAAAATCTTTTTTTACTAGAAATCCTTCAGATTCATTTTATTTGCTTGAAATATGGTATTTTACAGATAAAATAATAATAATAATATATTCTAAAAGGATAAGTATATATATTCTAGTATTTAATGTCGTATGTGATAAAATAAATTACCATAAATTACTGACTCTACTCGGTCTTAAAATTTTAAATAAATGATACGGTAATGGCTTGAGAAGCTATGTAGGAAATATATGTATAATATTTGAAAATTTAAATGAAAATCGATCCTTCTGAGTTGTATCTCAGAAAGGAACTCGTTTTCTTTCTTGGTTATGGCCGGTGGGGTGCTAGCCGAGTTTTTATAAAGATAAATAATATATTTCCCTTCTTTGGAACCAAGACGGCCTAAATGCCGTCGTAAAAATATTTATCAGACCGCAAGTTGGTCCGAAAGTCAGACAACAAGCCATGCCAAGTGCTATCATATTCACTAGATTGTGGAGGTCAGATAGGCAGTCGCTCCATGTAAAATAATACTGTTTAGCTGCTCTCGGGTCGACTGGAAGTCCACGCCAACATAGCAGGGAAAAGGAAAGACAGGTCTAGAATGATAAGCTGTGTCTTTATTTGATAAAGACTTATAAAGTGGTATTGTTAAAAACGAAGATAATAAAAAGCAGCCATTTTGAGCAAATGGCAGCTGATTTTGTTTTGAAAAGGCAGTCATCATAGTTTGAGGTTTTATCAATTTGAAAAAATATTAAAAGAATATTAAACTGTTAAGTTATTGATGTTCAAGTATTATAAATCTTGTATGTTTAAGTGTTATGATTGTTTTTATAAAGTATTAAGCAAATTATTCGATAAAAATTATTAGCTGTTGATTTCAATTGTTTATTTTTTCTTGATGTTAATTATTTTTTAAACTGTTATTGAAGTTGGTGATTATTTTATAATTTTTATTCAAT
This sequence comes from Noctua fimbriata, assembly GCA_905163415.1. Classification (NCBI taxonomy): domain Eukaryota; kingdom Metazoa; phylum Arthropoda; class Insecta; order Lepidoptera; family Noctuidae; genus Noctua; species Noctua fimbriata. Next base: position 3,579,926 of record LR990949.1, on the reverse strand, counting down.
TAGTTTTTATTTTTTTATTTGCTTATGGCAACTGGAATCTCACTGTTTTGAAGAGAATCGCATGTTAGTTATAATTCCACGAGTTTTTATGTAGGTAGTCCAATAGGGAAGGCCGGTCAAAGCTCATTGTAGATGGCGTGACGGAGAGCTTGGTCTCTCAGATCTGACCAATGAGGTCAAGCTATTTTAAAAATAACAAATATAAAGAAATTACCAGATTTTCAACCAATGGAACGAAACGATGGATGTTTTTTTGGAACTAGCTGCTCTATCGCCACAGTTACCTTCCACATTGTTTAAGATTAAAGTATCAAATAAATGGGAGTAGTGACATAACATGATTATTTTATTTCAAGAATACTATCCAAACGAACGACAGTTAAAAAAGTGAAAGATGATATGGCTAAAAAGGGGAATTTGGACAAGTTTGACATAATAGATATGGATATGTCATTAGAAAGCAAGTCAGTTTACGAAATATAAGCTATCAAAGTTGCACTAGTGCAATTTCGAATGGTTGTGTCTCAGAAATATGACGCTTTAGAAGATTTTGTTTTGATACCAGCTATTAATTAATACAGGTTTTATGTATGTCTGCTCTTTGGAATCAGGATTCGAAATTATCAAGATAATTGTTTTCTTTGATATTATCTATGCTCTGCTTTAACGTAAGTACTCGACTTCAGAGACAGAAAATGAAGACCCTGTTTGGGTCTTTTATTTTTCGGTATTAATAAATATCACTCTTGTGGTCTTTAATTATAGCAAAATAGTAACAAACGACACAACACAAGTATACAAAAATATCTTTTTTTTTTATGTTGACACTTAGACGTTGCGATACGACCTTAAGCAGCAAAACGCGTTCGGCCACAAGTGACATTGATAATAATAAACATTACAGCTGTTAAAAATAAAACAAAAAGGCTGAAAATTAGGCACAACAAAGTATTGGAACCCCTTTGTGTCACGATGTCCCATTCCAGCATATTAAAAAAGACAAATTAACTTAGCCAGCGAAAGTCTATACATGATGGGTACCATCAACATCCAATCACGAAAAAAAAGGAATTTAAACTCGTACTTAAAGTAACTACACTACCAGCGCAGCGGTCAAAAAAACTTTTTTTTTTTAAATGGTCTGCGTGTTTATTTATTTCGATACCTTTAACTTGAATTTGTAACTATTTATTCCTTTACTTTTGCAGAGGTACATATCGAAGCTCCCCAAAATTAGAAAAGAGACACATAGATGGAGCACACAGTTTAGAACTTAAACTAATTCCTCTTTATCAACGTCAAAATTCAAACGAATCATCGGCAAATGCAGAGGTTGCTGGAAATGCAGAGGATGCTGGAAAGGCAGAGGATGCTGGAATGGCAGAGGACGCTGAAAATGCAGAGGACGCTGAAAATGCAGAGGAAGCTGAAAATGCAAAGGATGCTGGAATGGCAGAGGGCGCTGAAAATGCAGAGGATGCTGGAAATGCAGAGGCAGCTGAAAATGCAAAAGAAGCTGGAAAGGCAGAGAACGCTGAAAATGCAGAGGAAGCTGTAATGACAGAGGACACTGAAAATGCAGAGGTAGCTGGAATGGTAGAGGATGCTGAAAATGCAGAGGTAGCTGGAATGGCAGAGGATGCTGAAACTGCAGAGGAAGCTGGAATGGCAGAGGACTCTGAAAATGCAGAGGAAGCTGTAATGGCAGAGGACTCTGAAAATTCAGAGGATGCTGTAATGGCAGAGGACGCTGAAAATGCAGATGATGCTCAAAATGCAGACGATGGAGAGCATCCACTCGGGCCCGAAAGTTTTAACAATTTTATAGAACGCATGCGTAATGACGATGAAGCCAGGTAAGTGATAACATTATTAAATATTCAGTTTTAGGCCCGGACTCCACTAAACCGGTGATGGGCGAAGCATAGAGGAAAGGAGATGCGTAAAAGCTAGGGTGTATCCACCGAAGCTGTGCGGAGATGTGCAAAGCGGCACAACGCTCACAGCAAACCGCTTACCGCTCGTCGCACACAACACACTGCTCACCGCACGCCGCCCACAGCCACCCACCGCACGCCGCTCACCTCACTTCTTGACTCCGCTGGCCTAAACAATTATGAGACATCTCTCCACTCCACTCCACCGTATCACGAAATTCTATTGGTGGTTTACAACTCATCTCCACTCCGCTTCTGTAGAGTCCGGCCTCCCTCGTTTTCACTGATGCTATCCGAGTACATGAATTTTCAACCCTCGCCGTAGAGTCGAGCGTTGAAAATCAAACAGTGATCTTTAAAACGAGCACTAGTTTAGTTATTTAGACATTTTTATTAACACAACGCGCTTTCACAACAGTATCAAGTTTATTTTCTTGATTTCAACAGTTGCGAAAATATTCAAAAAGAAAATTATTACCCAATTACTGATTTAATAACCTCTTAATCATTCTAAAAAAAATGTTCTGAACGTTCGATTTGTAACAATGTCTTCAGAATCCAACTGATCACATTTGCCTAATTACCGTTTTGCTGGAAGTTGTTTCGCCGCGAGAAAGCGCTGAAAGTTTGCAAAGTCATCTTGAATGAAAGGCGACCAGCAATTAACAAAGCACTAAGCGCCATCTCGCGGCAGAGTTTTCAGAAAAAAATCTCCATGGCAGCTGAATGAAAGTAACAAGCACTTAGCGCCATCTACGCGGAACTTATTGGTCAGGTTTTTTCCCATTTTTTTAAATTGTGAGCTCCAAGTCGGCTGAATAATTTCAATGAATATTGCCGCGACTGTAGATTAAGGCGAGATGTACCAAAAAATAAAACAATTTAAATAAAATTCCTTCACCTATATTACAGGTACCTTTCATGGGACAATCGTCTTAAAAACCTCGCCCCACAAAACTACGGGAACGACTATTATTTCGAATTATTCAAGAAAATTCCCCCAACTTTACTCATAGCTGCTAGTAACGGCGCGAAAAACGTCCCGCCGAATCCAAAATGGCGGCAGGGCGCTAAAGAGTTGCTAGACAAGATGGCGACTTTAGAGAATTTTCAAAGAGTTGATGTGGAAGGCAGCCATGATGTACATTATACACATCCCGAAAGAGTTCTTCCTTATATTAATGCGTTTTTAAAAGATAATAAAGTATCTTCTAAGTTGTGATTCTTATTTGCTGTTTGTTAGTTTTTGTTTGTGGTCCGTGTTCTAGAACGATGCTATTTGAATATCGACTTACGAGTCGAGAGAGAGACAGAGCCCGCGAAATTCAATATATTCTCACGTTTTCAATAGTGGCTTGCCCGTATTATTAATTGGGCGTAATTCCGCGTAATTCTGCCAAAATTTACCAATCCACATTAAAACTTCTCCCTTAACGCTGATTCTTTTAAATCTGTTCTAAGCATACGTATTGGATGACTGAATAGTATTATGCCACATTTAGAATGTTGGATTAATTTGACGTTTTTCGGTGATTGTAATGATAACTTATTCACTAAGCAATGTTCTAGAAAATGGGCCACAGTGAGTATTTGTTAAGTTTTGCTCAAAAACATCGCACCTTGAAAACAAAAGTGGCGTTATACAAAAATTTAAATTTTGCGGTATGACCATTTAAAGTTTTTAACGCGGCTTTTGGGTCAATATCTTAGCAAATAACTGGAATAAAAGACTGCAATTAATTTTACTTATCAGTTTGACTATCTTATTTAAGTTATGTACTGAAATCATGCCAGTAAATTATGGAGTTATTTAGTAAACACGGTTTTAAAAATAAGTTCCGCATAGTGCCAGTTTTGTTTTAGGTAAACCTACCCGTTTTAGAATAATTACCCAAAGACGTCATTTTTTTATTCATCAGAATTTTTGTTTTATTTGTTACTTTAACTAATTAAGCGACACGGTTTTTTTGTAGTTATTACTGCAGTAGAATATTAGCTTGAATGCCACTTTATTTAGTGTTACCTTACGAATTACTATTTTGTCATTTTACCCAAAGTATAAACTGACACTAGCGGCCTCTAGGAAAAAGTATTGAAACTATGATAATGTCAGTTATTGCATTAGAAGAGCTTTCTTTCAAGGAATCTAAATGTCGTTATAACTCAATATTGCCATTTTCAGTATAATGCCACTTTTGTTTTCAAGGTGCGACATATTGGTTATATTTATAAGTTACTTTTTGTTGTTATGTAGGATTCATTTACGCGACCCCAGTATAGTATGAACACTTTAAATATGCAGTTGAAGGTGGCGTTGCTTGTCAAGAAAATTTGCATCGATATATCAAACTTGGTACATTTATTTTAGTTCTGTGTTTTCCGGCCAACTTATCTAGTTGGCTGAAGTGTTAGAAAGTTTCCAAGGTCTGGCTGCCACTATTAAAATTGGGAGATGTCAAACTTATTTGATTTGGAATATGTTTACATAACAAGAAGTCAACAAACATTTTTTTTCTTGAGACGGGTAAATGATGTATACAATTATTTTTAATTTAACTTATTATTTATGTAGCTACTACTTTTTGCTTGCTTTTCATTATTGCTGGCCGCTATTCAAATTCCTTAGGGCTGTCAGGCACTTTTGGTACACATATTGTACATACTATGAGACCGAACTGTTTCAAAATTTGATGTTTTACCATTGAAGGTTGAAATTCTCTATAAAGGTTTTATCTTAGTACAAAGAGAGATTTAGAAGGTGTGTTGGCAATGAAGACAGGGGGGCAGGCAGGGCTTCTTCAATAATACTCGAAATTTCCAATTAAACGGTTTAATTTACGTTATTACAATTTTTACGAGAGATTTTGGTCACTTACGCACGGTCCTCCGTATTTTGCTCACTGACGCTGCGGGCGGACGCTTTTTGAAGCTCTCGCTCGCAATTGTTATCGATTGCCTAATAAAATTCGTTAGATGGCTTTGCTTCACGTAACAGAAGGTTTTAAGCTCGCTCACAGTAGCTGCAAAAAGTAAGCTATAACGCTCTAAGCATAGCGATTTTTCCTCTGATATAAACCATATGACAACGAAAACAAAGGCACTATCTACAAGGTGTAAATAGACCCTTCACGAAGCCGTCAACCAAGCATTCTGCACATCAAATTAAGTAACTCTACGAAAAAATTATTGCTGGGAAACTACTTTTTTTGGGTGAAAAAAAATCACGTTTTACGGTAGGACTCAATGTAACGCACTCAAAACATTTTGCTGATGGATACATTAAATAGTAGTACATTAAAAACTTGTAATTAAAAAAAATTTGAAACTTTTAACCCCAATGTCTCCGAACTAGAAGGTTCCCCTGGGAACCTTCCTACCTTAATACCTGTATGGTCCAGAACAAAAGAATGATTGCAATGGCCATGACGGCGAGAAAAAGTGCCTTTCGGCTTCGTTAAGGGTAGTTTTACACCAATTTTATTTAAATCTGTGAAAAAAAACGAACAAACAGTCTGTACTTATTGATAATATCTTAATCGCCTTTTTTTATAGGAGTCTCCGCCTGCGCATGTTCCTACTGAGCGGCCAACAGAATTTTTGGAACAACTTTCATCCCTACATGTAAGGCAGAAAAGGTACGCGCTTCGCTAATTTTTATGTTGCTGAATTAGTAAGTACGAATAACCCCAAAAAGGATGGTTTTCGACGCACATACTTTTTCTGGCAGGTTTGCATGTAAGATAAACGATGCAGGTTTGACGAATTTAATAATAATGATTATATTCGCTCAAGAGCCCACCGGTAGCTCGGACCCTGTTCCCGATGCCGGTGGGCTACTATTTTCTATATTTTTAAATGTTTTTCATATAATTTTTGTTACTAAAAATATTTAAAAATGTAAAGAAAATGATTATACATTGTTTTAGTAATTAAATTATTATTGAAGTATTCAAAATTTCGCGCGGAAATTCGGTCGCAACGCTTTGTCAAGAAAAACCCTTTGTATTTGTAACATTTTCAGTAAATAATATAATAGCTTTATACTTACTTAACGGTGATTATCTTTTATAGTCGATTCGCACATTGAGACGACAGAAATATACGCTTTGGTACTTAAAACGATCGTTCCGATCTTGATTCAAAATGCATTTTCGTTCCGCCGCGGATGATCCGCGATGGAATTTCCGCGCCATGATGTTAATATGTAGTTAACAACTTGTTTAATTATAAACTTTATTGCCAAACATATTACTAAGGGTTTTACATTGGCTCCAAACAAGGCCAGCCTGTAAGTTGGGCACCAATTATGTACCTATACGGTGTGCTTCTTAGCGTGTCGATAGTAATTTCTATTGTACCGGAACTAAGCTACTGGTTTGGCGCTTTCGGTAGCGTCCATCAGTTTCTGTAATGAACAAAAAACAGGACACGCAAGACACGATATAAAGTGTCCCATCGTTTGTGGAACAGCACCACATTTACACTCCGGGGCAGAGTCATTAATGAATCTCCACCTGAGCAGTAACGCAGCCAACCTGGGTCCGGAGTCTATTTGAAGACTTCCAGGTTAGCCATGACAACCTATGTCCAGGTTAGAGATTTTCAGCAGGTGGAATGAATGAGTTAGGTAACCGCCAGTGAGTGGGAATGTGAACGGTTATAATAGCCATTTGGTGTTAACAATCACAGCGCCCATAATTTATAATAGCAGTAGTTTTCATAGTTGACATTTCATTCCATCGGTTAAATAGAAAGAGTGCGTCTAAGTTTCACAAACAAAAAACTCACACCCGCTTTATAAAATGTTTTTGTAATGTTCTTGCGTTTTTGGCAATAGCGGTCATTGACCCCTACGTTTTATTGCGTTTTTCTTTCTAACAAAATCTTGTAACGTCCTGCATTGGCAACAATCCTCAACATTTTTTTACCCTTGTTAAACGATACAAATAGTTTATACGTTTTGGTTCGTGCGAATAGATATTATAGACCATAGAATTAATAGGCTTTAGGACCGCAGCAGTCACACGCTAAATGACACAATTTCAAGTTAGCTTTTCAAGGCTACATTAAGACTCGTGTATGTATTACTTGTTTGCGAAACGAAATTACGTACCGCTTATGCATATTCTTTGTGTTGTTACTTCAACTTTGAACGGAATTTTGAGTGAAACTTGTAAGTTAGGCAAAGGACAATGACCGCTATTGCTATGCTGGAACGCAACATCTGTAGTAGAAAAAGTATTGTATTATAAAACTTCAGATTTGATGTTGTGATACTATCATTATCTAGGTCTTTTGACTTCTGAATGTGTAGTATGTCTTCGTATTTTATCCTTCAATATATTCTAGTAATATGAACTTATGGTATGTGGTAATAATAATTACCAAAGATGACTGATTGTATTCGGCTTTAAAATTAAAAAAAAACGGGGTGGTATTGGCTTGAGAAGCTGTTAGAAAATACATAAGATTTTAAATTTTCTTGGAGATGGCCGGAGGGCAAGCGAGTCTAGCTGGGTTTTAAGAAAGATAACATATAAAATCTAAGAATAATATCATGCAGGTGAGCTACAGTCGCTCAATGTAAAACATTTGTATTCAGCTGCACCCGGTCAGACTGGAAGTCGACGCCTACATCTTCGGGAAAAGGAAAGACAGGTCTAGAATGATAAGATGTGTCTTGATTTCATAAAGACTTACGAAGTGGTATTGTTAAAACGAAAATAATAAAAAAGCCGCCATTTTGAGAAAATGACAGCTGATTTCGGTTTGAAAAAAATAATAATTTGTCAGTCATCAAATTTTGAAGTATTATTAGGTAAAAATTTGGTAGGTATAAGAATTAATCTTTAAAGATAATGATGTCCAAGCATTAATGGTGTATGTTTAAGTGTTATGATTATTTTATTAAGTATTAAATTAATTAGTCGATAAAAATTAAGAAATAAATTAGTGTTGGACCATTTTACAATGAAGTATTGGCTAGTCTGTTGATTTTAATAGTTTATTGTTTCTTGCTGATGATTGTTTTTAAACTGTTTTTGAAATTGTTGATTATTTTAAACATTGTTATTCAACATTAGTTTTTAATATTATTTAAATAGAATCTCACCGTGTTTTTAGGATAATACACGTGTTATTTAATATCACATAAAGAAAATAGTTATGTCATTGTAATGCAATGGGGAAGGTTGTTCATAGCTCATCGTATAAATAGATGGCGTGTCTATAGCTAGACCAAATCTGACCAACGAGGTGAAGCTATTTAGAAATAAAGGGTGTAATAAGACACTTAACAAAGCCGAAAAGCACTTGTTCTCTCCGTCATTGCGATATTTTTTTGGTTCTAGACCTGTATGGTCTAGAACCAAAAAAATATCGCATGGTTACCATACATGGTAACTTTCTAGTTACGGAGATTTTGGGGTGGGGTCAAAGTTTCAACTTTTTCACAAGTTTTTGAAAAAAATAAGCACATGTTTTTAATGTGAGAACATTAGTTTAAACACCTCCACGACCCCCGTATTATTGAATCCATCCATCAGCAGAATGTTTTGAGTGCGTTACTTTGAGTCTTACAGTATTATCTCCTTTATTCGTCTTTATACTTATTTTAAATATTTTTAAACATTTCTTAAAAAAAACCATATAAAAAAACATTTAAAAATATAAAAAATAGTGGTCCGCCGGTAGCGGGAGCAGGGTCCAAGCTACCGGTGGTTAGGGCTCCAGAGACAGGAACCTCCTCACAATACGAGCCGTATCGAGGAGTACTGCCTTCTGAATCAGGCCCTTGATCCAACCGCCTGAGGAGAGCTTCGAAAGATGGTCGTCGAGGCTCTTGGCTATAAGGCCATTGGCCGTCACGACGATCGGCACAATGATAGCCGAGTTCACATTCCACATGTCGACAACCTCGTGGGCCAAGTCGAGATATTTTATTTGTTTCTCTTTCTCAGCTTTCACGAGGTTCTCGTCATGCGGGATGGTAACATCGACTATCATTACGCGGCGCGCTGATCGGTCTATCACTACTATGTCAGGCTTATTGGCGACAATAGTCCTGTCAGTAATGATAGACTGATCCCAGTACAGCGTGACATGGTCTTTCTCGAGAACTGGGTCGGGCACATACTTGTAGTACGGTACCTCAGATTCCACAAGTTTATATTTCAAGGCAAGTTGCTGGTGAATAATCCTGGCTACTTGGTTGTGCCTGTGCAAGTACTCGCCGTTAGCCAGACGAGAACAACCAGAAATAATATGTCTGATGGACTCACCCGGACGGTGGCATGCCCGACACACGTCAACCGTCCCGTCCTTCATAATATATTTCCGGTAGTTGTTCGTCAACATAACTTCGTCCATAATCGCACAGACAAAACCTTCAGTTTCTCCAAAGAGATCGCCGAAACGTAACCAGGACACGGACGCTAGAAAATCTACATCGGGCCCATGAAGAGCTCGGTAGAAGCGCCCGTGAAGCTCCTTGCCTTGCCATACTTCCATGCGGTCATCGGTAGTAAGTACTTCAGGTTTGCGCCAGTTCTCTTTAGCCATGGACAGCGGGGTGAGTCCCTTGTCCACTGCCACCACATCTCGGTGCATACCCACTTCGACTTTTAAAAAATATTCTCTGAGACTGCACATCTCGCGGTTGTGAAGGGACTTCGCGTTTAAAAACCCTCGACCCCCGCACTTCCGCGGTATGTACAGCCTCATCACCGATGATCGTGGGTGATGCATCCGGTTTGCGGTAAGCAGTGTACGAACTCTCCTATCCAGGGCATCGAGTTCGGTCTGAGTCCATTTGAGTACGCCGAAAGAGTACATTAAAACCGGCATGACCCAACCGTTGAAGGCGCGCACCTTGTTTCCGCCTGAAAGAAGGCTATGTAATACCTTGTTCAGGCGTCCAAAGAAGCGCTCCTTCAACGATTGCTTCATGTCAGTTACGTTAATGCCTAACGCTTCCGACATACCCAAATACTTATAGCTTTCGGTTGAGGAAAGGGTTCTCAGGTGTATGGAATCCGAGAGCTGAATTCCCTCGGATTCCATAATCTCCCCTTGCTTTACATACATGACTGCACATTTGTCCACACCAAATTCCATCCTGATGGCGCTACTGAAAGTTTCAGTTACTTTCAGTAGCTCCATCAGTTGCAATTTGTTGGGGGCAAAGAGTTTCAGATCATCCATGTAAAGAAGGTGAGATATGACCTGACCACCTCTCCTCAACCGGTAGCCTAGACCTGAATCCTCCAGCAATGTGCTCAGAGGATTCAGGGCTAGACAGAACCATAGTGGGCTCAGACTGTCTCCCTGGAATATTCCCCGTTTAATCCATACAGGTTCATCGTTCCCCTGGATCTGTCCACATCCTGGATATCGAAGGACCGTCCTCCATTGCCCCATACACGACTCAAGGAAGGCGCGTAGAGTTGCATCTATTTTGTACAACTCCAGCACCCTCATGAGCCATGTATGTGGCACCGAGTCGTAGGCCTTCTTATAATCTATCCAGCATGTAGACAGATCCTTGCGGGATCGACGAACCTGTTGGCTAATGGCCATGTCGATGAGGAGTAGCTCCTTAGTGCCGCGGGACCCATTCCTACACCCATTTTGAGAGGCAGACATAATGGAGTTTTTGTCAATGTGTGTATTAATTTTAGCTCTCAAAATGGATGTAAGAAGTTTATAGACCGTAGACAAACACGTGATCGGTCTATAATTTTTGGGTTCCGCGGGACTACCTGACTTATGGAGCAGGTGGGTAACGCCTGTTGTTAAAAACTGCGGTAAGGACCCAGACTCTAAGGATGACTGGAATTGGGATGCCAGGCAAGTGTGTGAACTACTAAGCCATTTGAGCCAGAAGTTGTGCAGTCCGTCCGGTCCCGGTGACTTCCAGTTCGGTAACGGACGAACTGCTCTGGCTATATCTAAACGTGTATCAAAATTGGCTCCATTTCTGGGATAGGTTCACACACTCGTTCGACATCACGCAACCAGTCAGCCTCAGTATGACAGACGGGCACCGACCAGATGCTGCGCCAGAAAGAACTCGTAGCAGCATCATCCGGGCGGCACACGTCTATCATATTTAGCTCGGGTCGCTCCCAAGCTCTGTATACCCACCTCTCATCGCTCTGAAACATGCGATTCTTTGAGTACCGATCAACCCGCCGCTTATACCTCCGAATACGGTTCGCCCATGCATAAACTTTCTGCTTCAGGAAGTCGATGCGCTCTGTGACACGGGACATGTATTCTTGAGGACTGATTCCAGTCCCCGAGAATGCCCGCCTCACAAAGCGCATCACACGTGGTCGTGTATTGCCCTCCCTGAAGCAGTGTAGTTTGCCGATGAGTACCCTGGCCCCGTCGATGCGGCGCTCGATCCTGCGCTGCCAGGCTGGTACAGCTGGTTTTGGTCGAGTAGCTACGTCACAATTTGGGAACTTGACGTTAGCTAAACGACATGCCGCAACAGCCCCACAGTACAGGATCGAGTGTGTATCAACGAGGTTCTCGCTACTCTCGAATATATTCTCGAGTTGCGAGTCCAAGGCACACACCAGCGCCCTATTTTTATTATGCATGGGTAACCGTGGTAATCGGGGCCTAAGTTCGGTAGGAGTGGATCGATATTCACGAAGCGCATCTTCCAGAGCGCTCCTCAATCGGTCGTTGCACTGGCTACTTACCACAGCAACCCTATCATCTTCCTCTACAACAGCTGGGTTGAACCGCGGCGGGGTTGCGTCAATAACTGACGCTTGCACCGCGGTTTGTGCCGGAGTTAAAACGATACGGTTGCTCAGTACCTCTGAGCGCAGCCTATCAAGTACGGCGTCGTCCAACATGTGATTGCGTTGGATGACCCGCACCTGATCCGACAGTCGTTGGGCCGAAACGTTGACGGTTGGTTCAAGTACCTGGAACAGAGACAGCATCCCAACACGGTACGCAGTGAGGTTAGTTCCCCCCTCTGTAGACCCGTAGTATGCGCGCATGACGTTCTCGTTAATGGAATGAGTCCATCTCATGCGCTGCACACAACCACCGGCAGCGGGGACCCGGCTCGGGGCCGGATGGCCCCTAAGTCCCAAGCTTCTCGGTGGCCGGCCTCTCCCCTGCCGACGTACAGGTGTTGGCGACGTCGGCGGAGAGAAATACTCGTCGCTCGAGCTCGACGCAACTGCCACTGCCGGTGTCACAGCACTCACGATGGGGCTGGATTCCGGCGGCGGCGAGGCGGAGCTGAGCGACGGGTCCGGAGGTGGTAGGCGTGCGCGTCGGTAGGCTGCTCTCGTAATCATTTTTCGGTTATCATCTTGTATCTTATATATAATTTTCAGTGCTTGACATTTTTGACGACGCCGTTGACAGGCGTCATTTTTTCATCAACTGTATTTAAATTCCTTTTTGGTTTCCAAATTTCTGTTTTATATTCTGATATTTCCTGTGTTAGTCTTTAGATAACTAATATAAATACTTTTGTATTAAAACGAATATTAATATTAAAATAAAATAAAATAAAATTGTTCGATGATGTAACCGGTGATTGACGTACGGGGTTGCCAGTTATTATAAGCCTATATTGTCCCACTGCAGGGCAAAGGCTTATAATGAAACAGTAAAACATGATTTTTCAACCCAAAAAAAAAATCTTTTATCAGCAATAATTTTTGCGTAAAGTTACTTAGTTTGATGTACAGAATGCTGGGTTGACGGCTTCGTGAAGGGTCCGCTTACACCACGTATAAAATGACAAGAACAGATTTTCAACCAAAGATGCTTTTTGGAACTAGCTACACTAGCGCCATTAGTTTCACATTACCTTCGCCATTTTAAAGCTAAAGTGTCAAATAAATGGAAGTAGTGAATTAATGTGATTGTTTTATTTCAAGAATGCTGTGCAAAGAAACGATTGATGGACTGTGTACAAGATAATGGGGCTAGAAAACGGGTTACTCATGAGGTGAACAGGTCAGGGACTAATAGAGTCTTATGGGAGAATAAGACATGCTGCGCCGACCCCAAATTATTTGGAAAATTATGAGTTTTTTTACACTAAGTAAGCTTGCGTTTGGCCGCAACTCGCCTAATGTGAAGCGATGACGCGGCCTAGGGTGGAGCACGCTTGTCTAGAAGAAACCGATTCACTCGAACTGTGAAGAGATCCAGATTATAATGATCGGGAAACAGCCCCCGTAGCATGACAACCGTAGACAAGGATTTCTTTAACGGAAGAATCGACAAAATGACAGATTGTGTCGACACAATGACAGATTTCTTTGCACTATCTGTCATTTTGTCGATTCTTCAAAAGAAATCCTTGTCTACGGTGGTCATGCTACGGGGGCAGAAGTCGGCAGTGAATTCCACAGATTGACGGTTCGCACAGTAAATGTGGAAGCAGAGCGCTTTGTTGGGATTTCAACCATATAATATCACGATATCCATTTTCATTTTATCGTTAATGCCCTACTTGATTTGCAGCATGGAACTGCCATGTGATCCCAAAATTACACTGCAACAAAAGGTGCAATACAATGCCGTGTGAACTCGGAATTAGTGAGGTTTATATCCGTATTTTGTCTCTGGCAAGCGCTTGATGTGGTCCAGCCTAATTTAAAGTCAGTGTGAACAACAAAAAAAATCTTTATTAAAAAACAATTTAAAATATCACAATTTTGACTTAGCGTGACCATCTAAAAGGAACTTAGAAATATCTTCAGCCATCGCATCTGGGCTTTCAAGATGTAAATCATGTCCACCTTCAATTATTTTGAATCTGTAATTTCCATTTGGCCATGCTTTTTCATCCATTAGAAATGGTACAGGATCATAAATTCCAACATCAATCATTTTTTTCGCAAGGAAACACAAAGTAGGTGTCGTGGTAGTTGCGTATATTCTGCCTAACATTTCACCGGAGAATGGCAACACTGCTACTTCTTTCATGCGTTGGTCGAAGGAGAATCTGGGAAATTAAATTAAACATACGCATAATTAGTATGGTGGCGCAGGAGCAGAGTACCTGGAAGGATATGGGAGAGGCTTTTGCTCAGCAGTGGGACTTAAAAGGGTACTAAAAAAAAAGTACCTTATAACGTTTAATGTTGCCGTTAAAAATTGGTACCAGCCCCGAGTCTAGAAAGTAAACTTGCCCCGTACACCTCTGCGTACCCCTTTAGGGAGTACAAGCGTTATGAAGTAGGTTCCTACGAACCTGTATAGTCCATCACCGGCAGGAACTAGACTTCTCTCCAAGACGTGTATTGTGGCCTCCTTGGATATGCCTCTTGTTTGTATCATCATGTGCTGGGCCTGTGAAAGGAAATCATCTTTAACCCTCGTTCGTACGGGACAACGAGCAATTTTTTTGCGCTTTCCGATTTTTATCGCTCACTTTTGGATTTTCAATTCTCGGAGCCAAACATTGCTTGGAAAATCCAGAGCGTGATATAAATCGTCGCGTTCAAAAATCGCACTGACTGAACGAGGTACGTATGAGATGTGAATTTCGAAGTAAGTTTAGAGAACAAGCCATAGGCTTGCTATTATCAGAGACCGAAAAAAATTGCAATAGCATATTCTACGCCATTCGCTCTGCATAGCTCTATCTCTTTTCGCACTGACCACTCTTCATCCATCTACTCTCCTTCTATTATGAATATTTCGATCGTCATCATACATTCCTTAGTAGCTGTGAAAATAATCATGGATACCTCGTCTTGTGCAACAGTGGCGGTGCTCTCATTTAAGCCCAAAACCTTGGCTCCAGTTCCTCACTTACTTCACTGGTGCAAGGCACTATAATATTCCTAGTGCGAAAAAGAGAGGGAGCTTTTCGTCCTGGATAGCTCTATCTCCTTCACGCACTCCGGCTCCAGTTCCTCAAAACCTCACTTTCTCATAAGAATACTTTGGCGTTGTATCGGCGTGAATAAGTCACTATTGTTCTAGTGCGAAAAAAAGATGGCACTCATCTCTTTTACGAACTGGATGAGTCCAGCCCTTCCTCATCCACTCATAATCAGCCTAGGGAATGGGCTATAATCCACCACGCGGGCCCAGTGCGCGTTGGTAGATGTCACATGTCTTCGAATTTTTGGTTCTAGCACATGCCGGTTTGCTCACGACGTTTTACTTCACCGTTTTGAGAGCAGTGATGATGAAATAAATTACACGAAGTAATGCGCCTTCCTGAGTTCGAACCCTCGACTTACTGCTCAAAAATCGAGGCCGCCACCGCTGGTCATCATCACCCACTCACCTTCTCATAAGAATACTTCGGCGCAGTATCAATCCCACTGTTAAACTTAGGGAACCGCTGATCATCATACATCCCATAGTAACTGTGGAACCAGTCGTGGATGCCCTCCCGAGTGCAAGGCCAGGTGTGATGTGCGGGTATGGGGTCTATCTCCACCACACGGGTTATGTGGCCCGGGTAGGCTATGTTGAAGAGTTTACCTGGAAAGAGAAGATGGTTGAAATAAGATGAAGTTGGTAAAGCTTGTGGACTCATGGCATCACTTATTATCAGGCCTATAGGTACCACAGGAGAAGAGGTGTAGATTTGGCAGTTGCCCATAACATAACATACTATATTCACGTCTTCTTCCGTTAGGGTAAGGCAGAAACTACTAAACTAAAACGGTTGCCATTAATCGAGCATACTACGGACTCAGGGCAGCTACGGCGACTTGCCTAAGTTAACGAAAAATTCAGGTATCAAACTTTGGACTCCATGCTTAGCAGCTGCGCTTGGGACCTCATTGTAAAGATATCTAAACTCGGACGCTCACAATCGGCAGCTGACAACCTAAATGCATTAGTTAAGTGTAAACTAACTGCAGGCAGGTGACATTGAATCCTGTATACAGGGTCAAATTAGCCAGCAAAACTAGACACGTGATAGGTATGGACACCTAAACAAGTTATAAAAAAAATGATCAATTGATTTTTTATTTTAACGACCGCAGATATTGTAAGTACTTATTACGTCCGTAAAGTTAGACCTGGACTCCACCGAAGCGGGGACGAGACATGTCTCATATTGTTCAACGCACAGCAGAGACGAGAAGAGACGTAAGCGGCGCCAGCGTGCGGTAGATAGTCTGACATCTCTGCGCCGGTCTAGCCAGTACGCATCTCCGCACAGCTTCAGGTGGATAAACCCTAGCTCCTAAGGATATCAGGACACTTGCGCAAACCCACTTGCGCCAAAAGATATTTGTGCGCATGGACACTGGCGCGAATCGACTTTTGCGCGCATGGTCACTTACGCGACTGGACTTTTGCGTGATTTAATGCACATGTGTCCATTCGCGCAAGTGTTCATGCGCGCAAATATCTTTTCGTGCAAGTAGGTTCGCGCAAATGTCCCAGATCCGCTCGTAAGCATCTCTCATCGCTTCGCACACCTTACGCTAGCAAATTTTATTTGGCCCCGTACCTGTGGAACATAACATGCAAAATTTTAAAAAAAAAAACAAAACAAACTCACCAATAGGAACTCCAAGTGAATGTCCAATATACATAAACTTGTCCCATTTAAAATGATCTTTGATCTTTACAATGGTCGGTACCAAGTCCATCACTGAATACCGAACTCCTTTCGGCAGATGGTCAGACTTCCCATTACCAGGTAGGTCCACACTCAAGTAGTAGAAGCTTGTGGGCAGTCTGGAGACCAGTGGTCGGAATGCTGGAACAGAATAGAATATTTATTTAATGTAGTTGTTTATTATTATTTATTTATTTGTTTAGGATCTTCAACAAAGGATGTACACAAAAACACGAAATAACCGACGACAAAGTATCACGTAGGTGTACTCCTTCACTTACAGGAGACCACAGCATGCTTAATAACATGTATAACTAAGCTAACAAAGATATAGTAGCATTAAAAAAATAAAAAATAATAATATATGTAAATATATATTAAGGGGGGGAGGGGTTTATTTTTAGGGTTTTTTATTTATTTAATATTATTTTTTTATATATATATATTTTTGTTTTTAACATAAAAACATAATAAGGTAATAATATTAAATTGGAAAAATAAAATTAAAAATAACAATATCATAGTAGCAATTAAAAATCAAAACAATTGGTAATAAAATTAAAATAAACAAAGTCATAGTAGCAATTAGAAAATGAAAACACATTTAGAAATAAAATTGAAAAAATAAAATTATAATAGTAATTAACAAACAGAAATTTTTTTGAGGATTTGTTGGTGGGTACCTATCAACATCTAGGCTGATGCCTTTTCTAACTATGTTGGGGTCGGCTTCCAGTCTAACCAGGGAACCAAGGGAGCATCTTTAACCTTATGAACGCGAAAGCATAAATGCAAGCGCGTGCCCTCCATGCCAAGCCACAATTTCACCTACCATTTTGACCCTTAACGAAGCCGAAAGTCACTTGTTCTCCCCGTCATTGCGATATTTTTTTGTTCTAGACCATACAAAATCAAAATCAAAGCATTTATTTCAAATAGGCCAGTTACAGGCACTTTTGAATTGTCGAAACAAAGACAACAATGAAAAGTAGCTACAGTCCCAGTCACAAGGCATAAAAACTGTGAAAGTACTGTAGTTGACAATTCCCTAACGTAGATCTCTATGGAGAAGAACGGGCAAGAAACTCCATGGACACTCTTTTAAATCAGAATACTTTTACAATAACTTGGTTACATCAATTATGTAGAGATGGTACATTATGTGAGAACGATGTAGCAAGATGTGTACGTTAAGTGTCCATAGTAAAATACCTGGGAACCTTCTAGTTACGGAGATATTGGTGGTCGAAGTTATAACTTTTTCCGCGTTTTTTTTTTAAACATATTTTTTAATGTAAGCAAACTCCACGACCCCTGTGCTATTCAATCCATCCATCAGGACAATTTTGAGGGAGTTACATCGAATCCTACCGTAAAACGTGATTTTCACCCCAAAAAAGTCGTTTCCCAGCAATATTTTTTGCGTAAAGTTACTTAGTTTGATGTACAGAATGCTTGGTTGACGGTTTCGTGAAGGGTCCGTTTACACCTTGTTTTTGTGCCATTTGGCGTTCAGGGCACGAGCTTGCTTTTCACGCACAAGTAATAATGGCGTTCAAAAGGTTAAATAGGGTGTAGGTACAATAAGAGAAATGAAAAAAAAAAACATTTTTTTTTTTAAATAAAATACGAAATTAAACTGAGTACAAATACCTGAGCTGGCGTCCATCTTGCCATGGACAAGGATGATTGGTGGGTTAGATGGGTCTCCCCAGGCGAGTCCTGTAACAAAAGGGTTAAGGTACGGATAAATTGCGGACACGGCTATGGAAACCGGACTCTGACAGATAATGTAGATACTAAAATAGGTAAGGTATCTGTCTAGTTGTCGTTGAGCATGTTGCAGAGCATGCTGAGGTTCTGGGTTTGATTCCCGGGACGGGCAAAGTATTATTGGGTTTTTCCATTAGAAATTTCTCAGTAGCGGCTACGGAGTCTGGATTTGTGCCCGGTTGAAGGCAATAGGCTCGCCCCCTATTACATGGGACTTAAACATAACTGGCGAAATGTGGGTGTAGTGTTAGGTACACCTCTGCCTATCCCTTCGGGGATTACAGGCGTGATGTTATGTAATGGTATCTCTCAGTGATCGGTTTGACCGAGCCAGTTTGAAATAACGCGTTCACATTAGTTTTCAAACTTGTGAACAAATATGTACTTTTAGAAAAAACTTACTTTAAGACCCGCTCATAAAGTTAACTTCAACTTCAAACAATTTTATGATTTTTCAAGTGTTACTTATTCATTCTAAAACTAACTAAGTCTTCGGTTAAATAAAGTCAAAATTCGTTAAACATCGCAAGTGATTGTCTAGTGGTGTGACCATCGGACTGACAAGTCATAGGTCTCGAGTTCGGACCCAAGACACGCACCTCTGAATTTTCGGATTCATGTGCGTATTGTATTAATGATCACTTGCTTCGGTGAAGGAAAACATCTTGAGGAATCCAGCATGCCCAAGAGAGATTGCATTGTAAAGCCAAGTCAGAGGCCCATGGGCGGCATAAAAACTCTGACACCAGGTGGCCTACCATGACGTCTTAAAGCAGGAGTAATTCCAGTGTGGGAAAGAGATGGTGCTCTAAGACCTGCAAAGCTCTGTCTCTTTCCCACACTGGAATTATTCCTGCTTTAAGACGTCATATTAACCCCCCAGGTTAGGCACTAACATAACCACACGATAAAAGAAAAGCAAGTTGAATGTAGTTACCTCTTATGATACCCCATGGCGCTTTTATGTTAAATTCCTTTTCCTGAAGCTGTAACCTTCCCTTCATGGTGCTGAAATGCATAAAACGTTATAATAATAATATTCTATTAAAATAGATAAACGGTTACTTCCAAAGTTCCAAGATATACTGAGCAAACTGTATCTGAATTAGTACATCAATCAAAATCTAGATGGCGTTACTAGTTAGTTGGCGCGGCAGAAGTTTGTTTTTATTTTGTCTTCACTTCACCGACTACATTTAAAGTAAACGACAGGAAATAAGTAAAAACAACTATTTATTAATAATGAAGTAGACTAATTTCCTAGCGAGGCGTTAAAAACTTCTTCCTAAAAGGAAAAAAACGCATTTTTCTCTTCTTTCCTCATTACTTATAACTTTAATTATCGCAATGTAAATACATCGTAAGAATGTCAACGGGCATGACATAAAAACTTAATTAGTATTTTGGTAAAACGTATTATTAAATTATCAAAACATTTACAAACAAAATTAGCATTATTAATTTTTTTCAAATAAACAAATAAAATGCTACTTACGCGCCGATCCCAGACAGCAGTTTCGTCAATTTCATTGTTGTTACAATCTTATCGAGTTATCTAATATATTCACGGCCTTGGAAATGGCAAAGCATACAGTGTGTTTACGATGTTTATTACATAAAATCTTTAATTCATCCATTCACTCACTCACTGGTAGTTAAAAACAATGTACTCTGTGGTTATGGTGATGTACCTATTGAAAACAATGTCGTTTTTCTATTTTGTGTAATTTGTTAATTATGTGGAATAGGGATTTAACATTTTGGTAAATGTTTTTTGACTTTTTGGTATAGTAGGGATCATGTAAAAGGACTACACGATTCAATGAATTATTCTAGATTCAAAAAAATTGCAAAGTTACATCAATTTTTTACTTTTTCGACATCACGGCGTAACACTTAAGAGTTATTCAATGGAATTTACTTTAAAATATAGAGAATTACCATATCAAAGTTTACTCATAGTGCTTTTAAATTTTATTTATATATTTTGTTAAAAAAGGTGTAAATTTGTTTTGGCACATACGTCGTTTTATTCCGAGCGCACGCACATTATAGCCATCCCTTCTTTTGCGATTCAAAAGTTCTTTCGCTTAGTAGATCAGTCGAGCTACGATTTATTTTCGAGATAACGCCTTAAAACGTACGACCATCGATCCGTTTAGAAGTGTCAAATTTTGCACAAGAAGGAACTTTTGTTCATTTCACGTTTAATTTAACTAAAGTTCGTAATTTTTGCCTATATGAAACCACATCAGGCACACGTCTATAGTGAGCATAGTTTCATTGCTGTTGTATCTTTACGGTAGGAAAGATTTTATGGTTCTTAAGCACCATTGTTCGGTCAAAACTTGAGCCCCTGCTAGTGTGTATGATTTAGGACCATCCTTCTTAATGTTTTTATTTTTAATTTTTAATAAGTTTTTATTTATCGTGTGGTAAGTGCCTAGCCTGGTGTCAGTTCTTATGCCGCGCATGGGACCTCTGACTTGGCTTTACGTGCCGTCAAGAAATATCTCTCAGGCATGCTGGTATCCTTAATCGAAGCAAGTGATAATTATACAATACGCACATGAATCCGAAAAATCAGAGGTGGTTGCGTTGGATTCGAACTCGAGACCTATGACTTGTCAGTCCGACGGTCACACCACTAGGCTATCTATTATCGACTAGGGTAATAGGCTACTAGAATTTTAATTGTATTTACCAACTACGGTACATACATTATGGGGCACATGTAAGTAGCGTAGACCAGTAGCTGAATCACAAACATTGGCTGTACTTTGCCATTTATTTTTGATCAGCCTGTAAATGTAACATCTCCATAAAACGTTTATTACTGTCAATATGGTTATAAATATTATACTCAAAAAGTTGCTTGCAACAGATAAAACATATTTACAAGCAATCAATAAAAAACGTCATGAATGATAAGGCCACAGAGCAAGGAGACGCATCGGCGTTCGGCGCCGCTGCTGCTTTGTCAGCACTTTCTTTTCAAATCAAGCGTTTCGCATGTGAGCACTGACACCACAATCATCATCTGCCAAGCCTTCTCCCAACTATGTTGGGGTCGGCTTCCAGTCTAACCCGATGCAGCTGAATACCAGTATTTTATATTATGTAGACCTAAATAACCCACTTAATGGTATACCAGCAGAACATCTTCGTCCAGGACAGGAACTGCAGTGGCCAATCTGGAAATCTCTTAACCGTTTGCGGGCCCAGGTTGGCCGCTGTAGAAATAATCTGGCCAAATGGGGTATCATCGACCCGTCCCAAATACAATGCGAGTGTGGAGCCCCTCTACAGGATATGCCCCACCTCCTTTCTTGCCCATCTTGCACAACTACCTGCACCTTCCAGAATTTAAACGAAGCCAACGACAGAGCTGTGCAGGTGGCAATATACTGGTCGGGTATTATTTGAGTCTATCGACACGCAAAGAAGAAGAATGGTATCATCATCATTATCATTTCAGCCGAAAGACGTCCACTGCTGGACATAGGCCTCTCCCATAGGGAGGGTTTTGCCATCATCGCCACGCTTGGCACGCGGGTTGGCGATCGCAGTATAAGAATGGTACACCACAGAGGAATGTGGAAACTAGGGACTTTTTAGGCGGTCCGTGGCAGATTCAAGCTCTCAGCGCACTTTCGATGCTACGACTTTGTTAGAAGGAGATACATACTGTCTCCGGATGCTGTAGACGCAGCTGCCATAACATTACGTCAGATATCGACATCATTGTTCAAAATTACACATTTTTAAACCCTTTACAGTCCGTGTGGTGTGGCAGTCTTTTATTAATCTGAAACCCATGTATGAAATAACGAAATCATAGTGCTGTCAGTAATTACTTAAATGAAAGAGGAGAAAGTCGGAAGGTCTAAATATTTGCTATGCTATTGGAATGAAAATAAGTACAGACGCCAGCACATCAAGCTACCCGAAACTGTCAAATTTTCCCAATCAACCTTGAAGCTAATGCTTTAGCGATAAGTTAAAAATGTATTAAAGTTTGACAGATTGTAGTAGCTTGACGTGCTGGCGTCTGTACAGACCTACAGGGAATAAGTATCATGTCTCAGTGACAATCAATGATCGCTTTAAATAAAGAGATAAACCTAAGTACGTATAGATTGCAGTTGTGTATTACAGACAGAACATACGTGACTATCTGTTGAAGATATGTAAAGATATCTTTTTTGATTATACGAACGTAATCCCTTTTACTACTCATTTATTTAGGTAGGTATGTATCTTGTTTGCAGTCTGTCTGGAACGCAGACTACGTCATAAATTTGCAATAATGGTAAACTTTAAACACCTTTATCTAGTATTACCTACCTATCTTTAATGATATACATGCACCGAGTTATTAGTGTCTAGAAAAATAATTATCTTACTCTTCGGAGCGAGTTCAGACTTAAAAAATCCTCGGTCCGTGCTTCTACTCCATTATCGGGCTGTTTTGAATATCTAGCTCTTTTACTCTGTCTTTTCTTGTGATCTTTCTGGATTTTATTTTCACAAACGTAATAGGTTCGTCATTACCCTGTAAAACTCTGCTGTACGAGCCCTAGTTATTTTTTTAAATGTTATCTGTGACTTTTCCCAGTGACAATTGATCAGTCACTTGATTAGTGTTTGACAGTTGGTTTTTTGTTTTGCTTGTCTGAGGCTCCAGTTGGTTATTTTTTCATTATTTGCTTTAATTTTATTAATTAAAGTTGTACATTGAGGCATACCACGATATTGAATTCGTTTATATAATATATTGAAGTGTAATAAATAACAGAGAAACAGCTGAACGCGTATTAACGTATACATATTATCACGCAGAGTAAAAGTGCACCAAAATTTGCCTAAATAATGGATTTATTAGAAAACGAATGGTATATTGAAGCACCATGGGGCAGGATAGCACGTAAGTTGATCCCCTTACAGTATTCTATTACAAGAATTAAGGTTTTAAATGTACGAAAACTTTAAGGAAAGTGGATATGAACTTTGCCCTCAATATTCATAAATTAACAGTACCTATCTATTTTATCAAATGGACTGTAGACTGTGGAATTTTTTTATGATAGATAACATAATAATTAGTCTCGAATGTCATCATCATTCTCTTGCTTATCCTAACCCTACAACCTATGCCAATTTTTTTTAAGATAGTGCAGCATGTCTCATCCTTCAATACTTTTCTATTAGTGGAAATAGTTAGCCTTAGAATGGTGTTTATAATAAGACAGAAACCAGAAGTTGTATTTTTTATTTACTTTGAAAAGACCTTAAAACTGCATGTTTCGTAAATCAGCTGTAGATGTTATAAAAAGCGCAAATACAATCATTATAATTATCATTATTACATTACCTACCCTTTTTTCATTATTGTTTATTATTTTTTATATTTTTTTATATTATTATTTAAAATAAAATAAATTGTGTTTTAATTCAGGCAAAATACCAACAACATATATTATATTCAACAAAAAATAATAAATTGAGATAAAATTTTTATATTAATATTTAATTGGTAGTTATGAGTTTGAACCGTTTGGGGTTGAAACACTAGGGCCATGGGGTCCGAGCTAGTATTTCGGGAAATCGCCGACTGGTTGGTCGACTCTTCACGTGACCAGAAGGCAGTCCTATTTTTGGCTAAAGAAACAACATTGCCATCCACTTTTCCTGTTGACAGCGACATGGACAAACTTTTAACACCCTGTAACCCTTTTGATACTTGTACATACTTGTCAGTTTTTACGTTACAAGGTTGTTCAGAATAGACACTTCAAAAGATGTGAAATAGACCCCTTAGTGCGGGAAAAGCAGGCACAAAATCGGCCTGAGTGGAGACGTCGTGTGCATCGGCAGGTCTACGCCTTCCAAGAGAGAAGAAGGTCGCAGCTAGACTTAAAGCATAATAATCTTAAAACTAGGCCACCTGCAGCAATACCCTACAATTTCATCAATGGTGTTCTGACATGTCTGCTTTGTGCTCTGAGTTTTTCGGCCAAAGTTGGGTATGCTACTTGAGAGCACATGACAGATCAGCACACTAAAGCTCTCGACAACCTCCCGAAATCAAATCAAACCTTCACCGAATGCAGTCGCTGTGGCCGAAATCGGCTAGATGGCATCATCATCATCAGTTGTACATATTGATTATAATGAAAATAAATTTGATAGTATATGGATAAATTAAGAAGCTGTATAATCATCAAATTTTTAGTAATTTAATTTTAATGAAATCAATTTTTAATTTAATAAGTACGAAATCATGTACCTACTACTTAATTTTTTTTTATATATCTTTGAATGTGACGTTGAATTGCGAATTAACAACTATATTAATGCATGCCAAATGATGGATGTTCACTTAGAACAAATAATGATTTAATGTTAAATAAATATGGAACCAGCATTAAAATTATTGTACACCTTATAGGTATGTTATAGCGATCCTTTATAATAATCATAAGAACTGATATTTCACCAGTGACAAACAATAAATAAATTTGAATTTGAAGTTTGTTTGTTCAATTTTGTACTAATTCACCTAACACTGCCTAATTGGTCTTGCCTGGTATTTGTTGGGTTCAATTCCCTGATTAGGCAGTTCTCTATTAGATACTCTTTTTTTTTTTTTTATTAGACACACCTAACCGCAGCCTCTGCCTTACCCTACAGGGATAACAGGCGTGATGTTATGTTGATGTTCACCTAACGTAATATCTTCTTATTCCAGTAATAGCATGGGGTGACTGCTATGACCCTCCAGTGCTGCTAGTCCATGGGAGCATGGACTCGGCTGTCAGCTTCCGACCACTAGTCAGCAAGCTGCCCAAGAACTTTTATTATATTGGTAGGTAATTTAATTTAATAATTTTTATTTACTGTCAACGTCATCATTAGAGATCGGATTATATGCAAATGCATATTTGCATATGTATTTGCATGTTATGGCCAGTTTTTTTAAGATTGAGCATATTTTAGCTGAAATTGACTGATCCTGCATAATTTGGGCGTATTTCCTTATTTTTTTCTCTTTCTAACCAGAAAAATGCAAAAATGTGCCAAAGGCAATGCATATAAAGAAACTAAATTCAAAACTAGAGTCGTTTTCAAGTCTTTTTCAATTAATAAAAATATTTTAAAGAAAACTCAATACTGCTACTGAGAATTTGGAGCATGTCGAGGACGACACAACAGGAACGGTGTAGGCGGGGGTGTTTAGGTTCCCTTTGTCGAATGAGTGAATAATAAAATAAAAACCACTAGATTCCGTACACATAAAAACACATTTATTATAATATGAAGGAATCACAACTTTTACAGACTATATATTACAGACTTGCTCACTTGGGCAGAATAAACGCGGCGTATATAATACAAATACTTGTTGTCGCACTGGAGGATGTTCGTGGACTACTACTTTTCACGCCCGCGGGCGCCCCTTTTATACTCTCCGGGCGGTAGCGCAGGTAGTGGAGAGACCGCTCCCACGCAGTAGTGAGCGCGGGGAGCGGTGTGCGGGGTGTGTCTTATATACAAAAGACAAACAATACAAATGGTTTTTGTGACTCTATATCTTACTCTATACAATAATTATTAAAGTCAACACTCGAAGCTATATTTAAAAGCTTAGATTGCTGTGCTTCGCCTACATTCCACCCCCAGTAACAGGGTTCAGCCGCATTACAACTTGGTCTGTGGGAAGCACAACAATCTTAGCCACGGGCCGACGCAGGACCCCATTGGTAGTTTTAACATCGACTACACGGATGATACCGTCTTTGCCGTGGTAAACGGTTTCAACAACACCTTTGGTCCACGTATTTCTTTCTTTGTGATTGTCCACTATGATCACTACATCACTGACACGCACATTTGGCACATTGTTGGCCCACTTTTCACGTCGCTGTAGCGTCGGCAGATATTCCCGCAGCCAGCGCCGCCAGAACATGTCGGCGAGCGCGTTCACACGTCGCCACTGCCTGCGGGAGTCGATGTCTTCCATGTCGCTCGGCGCAAACGGTGTACTCCCGGACGCAGTGCCCAGGAGTAGGTGATTTGGTGTCAGCACCACAGGTTGGTTGTGGTCGTCGTACACGTAGCTCAACGGTCGGCTGTTTACGATCGACTCAGCCTCGGTGAGGAGGGTGTAGAGAACTTCCTCACGAGGCGCTCGTTCCTTTAGTGTAGCCCGTAGTGCGTTCTTCACCGATCGTACCAGGCGTTCCCAACAGCCACCCATGTGTGGCGCTGCCGGGGGATTAAAATGCCACTCTATTCCTCGGTTGGTGGCCTCGTCCCGTACTTGGTCGTGGTTGAATTCTCGTAACGCTGCTCGAAGCTCGGTGTCGGCTCCGATGAAGTTGGTACCCTGGTCAGAGTATAGATGGGCTGGTTGCCCACGGCGCGCTATCAGGCGTCGCAAAGCTAATATTGCGGAGTCGGCGCTTAGAGTAGCGGCCAACTCCAGGTGTACGGCGCGCGTGGTGAGGCAGGTAAATAAAGCTCCCCACCTTTTCTCGCGACGTCGTCCAATCGCCACCTCCATTGGGCCGAAGTAATCGACGCCCACTCGCACAAACGCTCTTCTCGTGTTTTCCAGCCTTGCGAGTGGTAAGTCGCCCATCTTGGGTGGGGCGGGTTTGGCTCTGTTCACTCGACAGTGCTGGCAATTTGCGACCACAGACTTTACTGTCGTCCTGATCTTCGTGACCCAGTATTTCTCACGGAGGTTGTTGATGACCGTCTCGTGATTTGCGTGCAAGGCCGTCGCGTGGTAGTGCGCGATCAACTTTGTTGACAACGGATGACGGCCGTCCAGAATCACTGGGTGTCGTTCGTCGAAATTTAAAACTTCGCAGTTGCTTAGCCGACCCCTCACTCTTAGTAACCCATCTATTAACATTGGGTCCAATAGTTTTATGCTACTATTGTTTGGAACGGGAAGCCCCTTCAGAATGGCGACCCGCTCCTCGTGGAAACTGTCTTCTTGACACAACTTGACAAGACAGTCGTGTGCTTGCTGCAGGTCTTGTGCGCGTAGCTCCGTCGTAGCCCGACGCTTGCGGCATCGGTCGATGAAGATGAGTGTGCGCGCCACAACGCGCTGCATGCGCGTCCACGACGAGTATCGATCGTAATCGAGAAGTGGTGCCGCAGGAGCCACGACAGCGTGAACCTGTTGCACACGTTCAAGGTCCGCTTCTGCCGCCTCAGCTTGGTGACATGCCGGCCACCGCGTCTGTGAATCACGCAAAAACAAGGGGCCCGAAAGCCATTTTGCGCAATTATCGGGCCAACACAGTCTGGTTGCGTCGTCAGCCGGGTTGTCCTCCGAGGGAACCCAGCGCCAGTTGCCTCTGTCTGACAGCCTATCTATCTCAGCTAACCTATGTGAAATAAATTTCTGGAACTCATGCGCATCCGAGTTTATCCACTTCAGGACCGTCATGCTGTCTGTCCAGTAAAACTTCCTTTCGATCGGTAGTCCTAGTTCTTTTTCTGCAGTTTCTGCTAAACGACAGGCTAATACTGCTGCTTGCAGTTCTAATCTAGGGATCGAAACTACCTTTTGTGGTGCTACACGTGCTTTCCCTAGCAGCATGACAACTTCCCTATTCCCTTCGGAATTATAGCCTACTAGGTAAGCGACCGCGGCGTAAGCTAACTCGCTTGCGTCTCCGAACACATGTAACTCTAAGTGTTCGTGGTTTAACCCATACCACCGCGGTATCTTAACGTCATTTAGACGGTGTAAGTTCTGAAGCCATTCGAACCACACCTTGGCATCTTTACTATGCAATAGCTCATCCCACTGGATTCCCGATTTCCAGATTCTTTGCATCAATATCCGCGACTGGATGACGCAGGGATATAGGAAACCCAGTGGGTCGTAAATTGACATAATTAAACTTAGAAATTGACGCTTAGTGGGCACTAGACTACCATTTACTAGCTCTGCTGGCAATCGTTTAAAGGAAAGGTCGAAACCTAATTCATCGGCTTTAGGCGACCAGATTAGACCTAAGGTTCTCTCCTCCGTGCCCACTCCTTTTTCGAGCGCTACTCTTTCCGGCATGTCTAATTCTAACTTTTCCCTAAGCTCTGATGAGTTTGTGACCCACCCCCGTATTATAAACCCACCGGAGGCGTGTATTCTGGTCACTTCCTCAATTAGCCTGTTAGCCTGCTCCTCGGACCAAGTACTATCTAAATAGTCGTCCATGTAGTGCTTGGTTTTTATAGCATCAACAGCTTCGGGATATTCCTCACTAAACTCACTGGCATTTTTATTTAATATATAAATTGCCGTGGTTGGTGATGAGACCGCACCGAAAATCATCGAATTCATCGCGTACGTCTCGGGTTCTTTAAGTTGATCCGCGCCTCTCCATAGAAATAATTGAGCGCCTTGATCTGCTGCTCTAATCTTAATTCTCAGAAACATATCGGCAATATCCCCTGAGAACGCTATGGGGCCTACCCTGAATTTTAATAATATGCCAAGTAAGGAATTTAGCAAGTCAGGTCCCGTTAGCAAGTTATCGTTAAGACAAGTACCATGAGAGGTCGCGCTTGCGTCAAACACTAAGCGAAGCTTCCCTGGCTTGTTTGGATTTACAACCCCGAAATGTGGTAAATACCAAACTGGCGAGTTAACTACCTTGCCTTCTACTTTGTGTGCATAGCCTTCGTCTATTAACCTATGTACTTGTTTTGTGTACGCCTCTGCGAACACAGAATCCTTACGCATGCGCCTCTCTATACCGTACAGTCTCTGACGGGCCTGACTATAATTATTGGGCAACTGTGTGTTGTCCTGTTTCCACAACAAACCTACTTCCCATTGTAACTTGTCGGGAGTGCGACGACTAGTATTATCTAACACATTAATCGCTCTCTCGACGTCTTTATGTTTACGAGTGTTGTGCGAAATACCTATGGCTTCTAACTCGAATTGCTCTTTCACTAGGTTGTGTAAATCAGGAAGGGATACTGTCATGCTGCTTACAGAATCACTACTACTATCACTATTTAAAGGTCCATGTATGACCCAACCTAGCTTTGTTAGTGAGGCAACTGGCTTACCAGATCGTCCCCGGCGAATGTCCCGACCGACGAGTAGCTCCCAGTTGTCCTGTCCGAGTAGTAGCAGCGGCTTGGCTCCCCTCATTTCCACGCAACCCAAGGCACGGAGGTGAGCGTTATCACTTAACACTGATGACGACACTGTCTGCGTTGGCAAGTTCATGTTTACCATGGTGCGGCACTGTCCATTTGGACCTTTAACCCGCACTTGTACCACTCGCGATGACTGGTCCGACACTTTGTAGCCACCCGCGGTTTTTAACGATAGGGGAATACGTGGTCCCGCTAGATCGGTGGCTAGGGAATTGTCTATTAGCGATACGGTTGCACCATCGTCTAATAACGCGTAACACTGTTTATCGTCACCATTTTCATAATTTAGAGTCACTGGGATTATTTTTAACAAGGCTGTAGCTCGCCATTCCCCGATGTTTGTTACACTTTCTTCTTTACGTTTATCCGCGTGTAACAACACGTGATGTCCGAAACCGCACTTTTCACACCTGTTGGCGCGGCAGAACCTCTTGGGATGTTTCTTCACTAAACACTTGAAACACATGTTCTTCTCTTTTATTATGTCCCAACGTTGCTGAACACTTAACTTTTCAAACTGTTCACACTTGTCGATGGCGTGTTCCTGTTTGCAGATCACACATTCCTTCGGCGCAAGGGATTCATCACTCTGCGTGTTCACTCGTTGCGGGAATGATGGTCTGTTGATGACGGGTCGTGCGATATTCACTGGTCGGGTTTGACCGGTGACCGGTTTCTGCGGCTTCGTAGGAGGCTTAGATGTACTAGGCTCGTACATAGATGCCTGTACGTAATATGAAGACGACCGTGCCAAATGTACCAAGAAATGCGATACGATTTCTAGATTTGGTGACACTCTCAAGTCCACTCCCTGTGAGTTGTCCAAACCCATCGCGAAGTCACCATACTGAGCACGTTGCATTGGTGTTAACTTGGACAGCAGCTCACTCACTAATTGTGGATTATTTAAATAACCTTCCGCACGAATGTTCTTCAGTAGTGACACACAATTTCGAACTGTTGAAGAGAATTTCCTTAGTTCCCGGCCACTTTCCGTCACTCTAGGTAAATCTCTAACTTTTCTTAACGCGCACTGTAACACTAGGGTCGGATGACCGAATTCTTCCTCTAGAGCACGCATTATCGCTGAAGGGTCTGTTGACGTGCGCAGCAAGTCTTCCACTGCGATCTTCGCTTCGCCATGTAGTGATGTTTTCAGACGTGCTAAGTTTTCATGCGCCTTGAAATTATATAATTCAGTGGTGTCCCAGTACATATTTCGATACGAAATCCAATCGGCAGGGTCACCACTAAAGTGTGGTAATTCATACGCCTGCCTTGGGACCGGCCGCGGTCGTGCCATGCTCGTGATTGCTTCTGCCAATCTGTCGATTTTCCTGTCTCGTTCCCTTGACAATTCTCGCCGTCTTTCTGTATCACCCACTCCGACATCTCTCTGCCGCTGTGTATCCGACTCGAGCGTTGATACTCGAGGTACACTTGCGGCCGGAGTGGTAAAAACGGGATAGTTATCGGGAAGACGGAACTTCACTGCTGTCGACACTGGCGTGTACAATTGCGTAGTAGGTGTCGTTCTATTTGGCACCGATACTGACGCAGTTGACTCAAACACATGCGGCACATTTATAACACGAGGCACAATTGGTTCACGATAAGTAACAGATTCAATATTCACTGTACTTACATTTTTCTCGTGGGTCGCAGCTGTTACACGGGGCGCAGCCACTTCAACAGGCGCGCTTGACACAGACGGCGTACACAACACTGCATCCACACGAGACACTTGGGGCGTTGTTTCGACCCATTCTTCAACACGCTGAGCCGTGTCCACATCCGAGTTGGAATCATCACTCTCGGCGGCCGCTTCTAACTCAGCGATGTCTGCTTCCATCCTTTTCCTCACTAGCTTCTCCTTTAACTGCACCAAATCGCGTTCAGCTTCGTACTCAATCCTTTTTCGTAGGAACTCGACGCTCTTGCGACTAGTCCTAGATGAGCCGTTGCTGCTTCTGGATCCGTGGCGCCTTCTTGAGACTGCTTGCCCTCTTCGTTCCTCTGACGTACTTCCACTATAGTCGATCACTCGACCACCCGTCAGTGGTATAATAGGAGCAGCCGTTGATGCTAGCGTTGGTGCGACGGACGGCGATCCCGGTGTCCTCTCAGACGGTAAGCCTGAGTCCGAGATGACGTCAGCCTTTCGCCGCGCACTCATTTCTTCAGCCAATCTTCTGAGCTTGCTGCGCGTGGTCACTGAACTCTTTTCACTCATTTTTACTGAACCGATCCGGCACGAAGGACCAAAATGTCGAGGACGACACAACAGGAACGGTGTAGGCGGGGGTGTTTAGGTTCCCTTTGTCGAATGAGTGAATAATAAAATAAAAACCACTAGATTCCGTACACATAAAAACACATTTATTATAATATGAAGGAATCACAACTTTTACAGACTATATATTACAGACTTGCTCACTTGGGCAGAATAAACGCGGCGTATATAATACAAATACTTGTTGTCGCACTGGAGGATGTTCGTGGACTACTACTTTTCACGCCCGCGGGCGCCCCTTTTATACTCTCCGGGCGGTAGCGCAGGTAGTGGAGAGACCGCTCCCACGCAGTAGTGAG
This sequence comes from Noctua fimbriata, assembly GCA_905163415.1. Lineage (NCBI taxonomy): Eukaryota > Metazoa > Arthropoda > Insecta > Lepidoptera > Noctuidae > Noctua > Noctua fimbriata. The sequence continues at coordinate 3,547,838 of LR990949.1, read as the reverse complement.
CGCGGGGAGCGGTGTGCGGGGTGTGTCTTATATACAAAAGACAAACAATACAAATGGTTTTTGTGACTCTATATCTTACTCTATACAATAATTATTAAAGTCAACACTCGAAGCTATATTTAAAAGCTTAGATTGCTGTGCTTCGCCTACAGAGCAGTACTCGATTGTTGAAGTTTTCAGTAACATTAATTATAATATTTAGTCCAAAACATAATAATTTGTTCAAGTCATTATGTATGCTGATTTATAATACTCAAAAATATATTATTTCAGACCTATTTAAATTTTATATTGCATATTTTTGCAAGTTTAGCGCTTTTGTTGAATATTTCGAGTTTTTACGATGCATATTTGCATGTATATTTTGACCATTATTATGTTGCTTATAATCAGGTCTCTAGTCATCATCATCATAAAAATCAATTTTTTCAAGAAGGCCAGTTACAGGCACTTTTGAATTGTCGAAACAAACACAACAATAAAATGTAGCTAGAGTCCCAGTCACAAGGCATAAAAACTGTGAAAGTACTGTAGTTGCCCATTCCCTAGCGTAGATCTCTATGGTGAAGAAAGGGCAAGAAACTCCATGTACACTCCTTTAAATCATAATATTTTTACAAAACCTTGGTTACATCATTCATGTTGAGATGGAATGAAATCATTACCATCTTCGTGTCCCTGACTCAAGCTGCCCGTGCTTGTAGACGTGGTACAGCCCTAAAACTCCATCAGTCCATCATATTTTGTTGACCAACAGAAAGAAGGAAGAAATCTCAAGTCGACGCATGTTTTTTTCACTGAAAGAACAACGGCAGAATTCGTACAACATACTTTTTTTGTTGTTTTGTGATAGAATTTGTACCACTTATTAAGGCAACTAAACCGTTCATTTTCATGTAACATTAGTATTTTTAGAAGTCCGGATTAATTAATTATATCAATTAAAAGATTTAAGTAATTAAACGTAATATAATCTTAAACTAAACGCAACGAAACGGAGTTATGTTTTTAGAAGTTGCCATTTGTAAAATATCACGAGGCTCAAAATGATAAATAATTATTTAAAAATAGAAATAACAGTAAATATAATTAACCAATTACACATTATACCTTACAATGAATAATTATTGCATACAATCTTAATAATTAACTATTTAATGATAGGAATTATTTTCGCCATCAATGTTTTTTTTGTATTGGCAATTATTTTATTGACAGATTAAGAAAATCTTTCCGAGTCTCTGTTCAGTTCTTTGCTGTTGTTTTGGATTGTGGTTTGTAACTGCATCTGAGCAATTTAGCAAATTATCTGGCCAATTGGCCATTTTTACGTTGAGTTGAGCAACTGATCCTCCGTACTCTATCTGTTGATAGTACTTTCGCGAAAGGACGCTTTATTGTGCTGTGTGTGTACGTGCTTTAATTAAAATGACGAGTTTGCAATGCATCAATTGCAACGTTCGCTTGTCCCGAATAAGAAGGCACGCTTTATCCGATGAGAGTGAAGATATCGTCAATACTATTCGGCTGTGGACATATCCTAGAGATGTAAGTAGTTTCCAAATAACATTTTGCGTACGAGTGTGCCAGTTAAGAAGTGATAACTTTTACGTGTTAAAAAGTAGTCCTTACCATTTAAACTACACGATATCATACTAAAATAATATGTGTGTACTAAAACTAATCTAAACATTATTTGAAAAAATAACAAACACCGTTGTGGTTGCATAAATATTTACAATTTGTCCTATATAATGTACAAACACATAAGTGACCGTTTACATGTATTTTTACTTGCCTAACACTTGGTTGCCTAACTTGGTTTGCCTAACACTGTTATAATAGTTATTACTCTGTTAGTATGACTGTCATAGTGTCATAGTCATATAAAGCAATGTTGAGCCCTACTCAAAATCACTTTATTATTTCCAGATAACACCTGCTGACCATGTTTGCCATGCATGCTGGCAGCTAGCTACTCATCCACGTTCTTTTGATAATATGCCGAGGAGACACATAGGCCATCAGTGTTTGTGTTGTATGCGGACGATCCATACTAAGAATCAGTCAATGCCGGATTTTGATTGAAGGTGCAAATGAAGAAGAACAAAGAATGGCTAACACAGTTGCTACTTGGATCCAACCACGAGAGGTATAACAACATGTACCTATTATAACTTTTATCAATCAGGTATCTTGATTTGATGTATGCGTTAAAACAAATATTATATTTCCCACTAATACCATGCATTTTTCAATGCAAGGTTTTCTTTATTTATATTTTAGCTTCGTTCTGAAGATGAAGCTTGTGTGCCGTGTTGGCTAAGAGCTAGAAGAACTAGGGTTGTTTCACCAAATGAAGATGTTCAACCCATTGTACCTGATCATCTGGAGGGTTATCATTCTGATTTGATGTGTGCTGTATGTGGTCAGAGTCTATCCACCCCAACATCAGATCAAGAGTGGAATCCCGACAACACTGCTTGTTTGTTGGAGCACCAGCAGGTATATATGAAATAATATATTTATAGTAATTAGCTTATAAAAACGTGTCATGCAAAGGGCAATTACTATTTTATGTTGCTAAATCTGGGACAGTCATGATGTTGGCTCTTCTAACAACAAAAGGGTACTGGTTTTTCCATTGGCACATAGCCCTTCTCTCTCATATTAACACAACATAGATATTTTTGGTAAAGATTTTCTGTAAGGTGAAAACCAATTATTGTATGTCAAGGACTATTCTGAAGCTTGGTCATGTTGGGCGCAATTTATGTCTATCAAACTTAGTGTTCAATTTGTATTTCATCAATGTTATTTATTTACAGATGTCATCCATGAATGAAGTTTGTGGAGTTTGCTGGGGCCGAGCTCGAGATTTGAGCTTCTATGTTCTAGAAGGACCACAAGAAAGACCCCAACATATTGTGTTGCCCAATATAAGAAGAGCGGCTGAAACACCAAGACTGCATTTTCCAAGAGTGCATGGAACCAGAGTGAAATATTGTGCCTGAAGAAACCAAGATTTTGTTTTCATAGTTGCAGAAACAAATATGAATGGTCGGGACGCAATCAAAAGTCATTGCTGTAATTGCATTGTAGGTTTAAGAACAGTGGGATGCTGCTCACATGTTATGAGCATTATTTGGTACCTTAGTTACGCTCGCCATGAAGGTATGACCCGACCTGCCCCTTTCTTAGATGAAATAATATTAAGAATTGATTAGGTAATTATAAGAACAATAAAATAAATGTAAGTTCCTACAAAAACAAAGTTGTTTTATTTACTCACACTCAAAACTTCATCAACACTTCATCATTCATCATCATCAAACTATTGCAGACCGCTGCTGGACTTAGGTCTCTCCTAAAGCACCCTACTGAATAGGTGCAATTCTCATGTAAAGGAGATAGGCCACCTTCCCTATATCTCGGGGCCTACATGTTACAGTCATGAAATTGCTGTTATTTTTTAGGATAATACACCTAGTATTATGTCACTTAATTTCAATGAAATTGACAGTTTGTATTCTGAGATTTTTGAATTTGAATGTATGGCTATAGTGAGGTTAGAAAATGGATTAAGTGACAAGCAACTATACAATTAAATCAGAAATCATTCTTATTTAACTGGTTTGTTATACAATTACAGTTACTGGTAATCGTTTTACATGTGATTATAACCGAAACCTGATATTTTTGTAGTATGTATCTACCTAGATCATGTTTTCAAAAATACATGTAACTATGTCGAAGATTAATTGCCTGAAAACATTTTTATTAATTAGTTTTATGATATTGTGTTTGCAATGGTCTGGCTAAGAGTTTAAAAGTCTATACCGTACAGTTAATGTACATACTTATCAACACTTAGTTAGGTGCCTACCGGGACTGAAAATAAATAGGAACACAGTTTTTCTATATTTCATTTATTTTGTCATTTAATCATCTTCATAAACAACTAATATAGTGTCACGAAAGTGTGCAGGAGGTGATATGTGGTCTTGATGCCTAGTCCAACTCAAATACCATACTATAGACATAATGTGTGCACAACACCCTACTGTGCACCTGCCAACAATACAATTACAATAATATTGCAAGATTGCTTGCCTTCCAATAGTAAAATTCGTTGTCTTGAATACTCTCTAAATCTTCAAAATTGAGTTCTACCGATGTGGGAGATTTTAAAGCTAGCATATCTTGAATGTGACTTGCCGAGAATGAATTCATAGAATTATTTGACAGACCAATTAATAAATCCAATCTTTCTATTGCATATAAATGATAATCACAATGTCTGTTATTCTGAGGCACATAATAATTGTACATGTTCAAAAGATTTCTCCTCATAGCTGTTGGAATTCTGTTTCTTTCTCTCTGTAATCGGACCTTCTATGAAACACTTACTTTCGGTTTGAATAGGTCTCAGATAATCAGGTAATGTAATTGTTTCTTGACTTACGCCTTGTGCTGGATTGGTTTCCACAGTTGGAGTACTGATTTCAGGCACTGGCATTTCCGATGTAGGGGTTTCTTGTGAAATAGATGTGTCAATTGGTGAGGTTGGTACGTCAGATGTTGATGCTGATGTTGATGGCTGTGAGACAAAGTGACAAGCAGCTCTGTCCGCCCTCACCCAACAAGAATGACATACCTCACTCTGAGCTCCAGCCTAAAATGAATGGAGTATCATTAATTTACCATTTTTTTATTATAGCTTATTGTTCAATGAAATTATAATTTAAAGATTATCATCCGTCTAAAGACATACCCCTTATGGCCTCAAATCTGTTTCAGATACAATTGAAGGGAAATTGTTACATTCCGCTACCCAGGCAAGATGGGTATAATAAGATGAACAAATAACTGATGTATTAATACAAGTGTAGTTATTTGAATCATACTTACAGTTTGGGGTAAAATCCATTCCGATATAACATTTAGTATCCTTTGTTCTCGTTCAGGATTGGATCGGAGACGGTGGGACCGTGCATTCCTTAATGAACGTCCATAATGGATACACACATGAATGTGGCCTCGAGGAGTAGGAGTTTCTTCTGTTGCCTCAACTGACAGTAACTAAATCCCAGCAAGCTTGACAGAGATGATGGCAGGAATCCACCTTAAATATAAATAATAGTTTATATTATTTATTTTCGAAACATAAGTACCGACAACTTAAATAATTGCATGAGGAACAAATACATAATTCTATTTGAACACTACTTACTGTTTGCGGAGAAACCCATGCGCGTACAATAGATAAGATGAATTCTTCATTCAAAGGACGTATCCCCGTTATATTGCAACGAGATGTATTAATACCGCAATTAATGCAGTTATCCATTGTTAATATCGAAGTCCTTGGAAACAAGCCGTGGTCAGTCAGAGTAGCAGATAAAGAGTCCGTGTTTGAGCCGAGTTTATCCGTGAGAGCAAGATTCGTCAGATTCCAGAAACAAGCCAAAGTCGTTGGTAAGATCACAGAAAATACGAATTTCATAGCAGAACACATTCACCGGCGCAAGCACAACAAAGCGAATGAATTGACGTTTGAGTTCATGTTTGACAATTGAAAAAATACTTGACATATATTTTCAAACCTGACACGATGTCTTTTTAGCCACGTATCCATACTTAGCTAGTGAGAGTTGTAAATAATACAATAAAATGCATTTTTCACAGTTTTACAACTGTATATTTTTTTTCTTTTTTGTTTTTTCGTTATATGATAAAATGACGATAATTTTGCAATACAATAATTGACTGTAACGCGTAGGCCCAAAAGTGGGCATTCTCCTTTGCCAACTTAATGATAAGTAAAACACTACAAAGATAGCACCAGCTATCTAGAACATATCCTTTTTCACCAAAACAATGTTTATGTGCCTACACGTACAGCTTGGCAAAAAAGAGTGTGGAATAAATGAGGTCGTCAGTATCGCACATGTGGCAACCCGGAATACTACGACTCAACAGTTTTTGATACTTTTTATTTTTGGGTATATGATTCCAGTTCAAAGTGGATTGTTCAGTCCCTCTGACGCTACGCAAACACCATGGAAAGCTTCAATGTCCAGTATTAACAATGTTAATAGTGGGCGCTGAAGCCTTGCACGAAAGCGGTGCAGTAGGTTCCCACAGACAGATAACCATGCTCCCAAGGGCAGTCTAATAGTGGGATTGTTAGGAATTGACGATAATAGTTCGATGACAGGGTTAATGAAAGAAAACGTTTTGTTTGAAGTTTTATTATTAATACAAAAAATTCAATCAGCCGAATCGAAAACACTTCATTCAATTCCAGAAAAGCTCACATTTTGGCTAGAGCTTCCTGCAACTTCAGAATCACTAGAATCGTCTAATTCTGATGAATGACTGCTACTGTCATCCCTGAGATTTATTACTAATCGTTCTATTTGTTCATACATGGTCACACCTCTGTCATAATATTCTTTTTCTATTTTCATTACATGCTTGCATGAATTTTTCCAGTCATCGGCAGTAATGTTTGAAAATGCTTGTTCAGCAGCCACCTATAAAAAAAAAATCATTAACAATGGTCCTTACATAGCAACATTAAATATGCATATATGAACTAGGCTACATACCTTTATATCAATGGATCCAATATTGACTGAAGCCATTTTATGCTTTGCAATTCCCCATATTAATTCAATAGAATTCAGGTCACAGTGATAAGGTGGAAGTCGTACCACAGTGTGACCATGATCTCCTAAAATATGGTCAATTTCATAAATGGGCTCTGGTTTATGAAACTTCACTAGCATTAATAATTGAGGCTTGCGGAGAGACTCATCAAAAGGTATATTATTTTGCAATAACCATATCTTTATCTCGGCAACTTTTGAAGCGCTAGTTGGTGCCTTGTTCAAGACCACCGAATGGTAAGGAGCATTATTCATTACAATAATGGAAGGTTCTCTTAAGTTGGGGGTTAATTTTTCAATGACCATTTTTGTTTGTGCCACTGAAAATCAAAAGTGCATTTGGAACAAATCCTTTCTCGCTCCCAGCATGTACAATTATATATCTCTTGCCTTTTGATATGTTGTGTTTCACTCCGCTAACATCAACTGATTGCCAACATTTTTTCAGCTGGTATGATGAGTGAATATAACTTTCATCCAAATATATTATTTCTTTTTGTAGTTGTGGAGGCAGTTTTCTATTATCCATAATAATTTTCAAATATTGCTCCCGCTTTGCTGCTATGTTAGGTTTCTCCATTAGAGCCGATCTGTCTGTTTTACATTTCTTATATGAAAAACCCAGTGAGTGTAATATCTTTCTGAGATGTTCACGGCTTCCATCATAACCCAAGTCCTCTCTAACTACCGGCAGTAAACTCAGTGTAGGCACCTGAAACATGGTATTTTGTTTTATATCTGCTTTTTTAAATTCATGAAATCGGGAGTAGTGTAAGAACGAGAGAGTAAGACGAGACTTGTCAAACTACAAAACATAACCTCAATTTTCAATTTCTGTAAACAAGACTAAAAGTTGCTTAAATCTGGATATCAACAAAAGTACGCATTGAAAACATTTATAACAACTTATTTAAGGTACAAGGCCTTATTTACGGTACATAAATACCTGTCATATCGGCAGTTCTTTGATAAAAAATTCTCGATATCGGACAAAACTTGTCCCGCTTGAGATTCAGCCAAACACCGCGAAAAGACGCGGTAAATCACTGCTCTGCCACTACTACGAATAGTTTTATTCATTTTAAATTGTTAATTATGTAACGAAAGTTAATATTTTTTATAAATATATGAAAAACGATTGAACGCATTGTTGACACAGAATGTACTAGCAGTTGACAAGTAAAGCAATGTTGCCACAATCACCGATTTTTAGTTTCAAGTTGCCAAGCTGTAATAATATTTATTGGGACAAAACCACAAAAATAAAACTGGTTATAACTTTTAGGTCCCAACTTCTAAAAATCTAAGAATTTTAAAAGGGCTTGCCTATCGTATTGACTACCAATTAAAACAAAAAATATCCCAAAACACGATATTTTATTAGGTGTACGAAACTCCCATATAACCTTGCCATTCACCTTTCACCACATGTAATATTATAGGTGACCTGTAACTCAGGTTTTTCTTAAAAACCTACATCAGGTACCATCATCATCATCATTTTAGCCGAAAGACATCCACTGCTGGACATAGACCTCCCCCAAGTGTCACCACATTAACCGGTCCCGTGCGACTCGCATCCAGCGGATCCCTGCAACCTTCACCAGGTCATCGGTCCACCTAGTGGGAGGCCTTCCAACGCAAAGTCTTCCGGTTCGCGGTCGCCACTCCAGAACTTTTCGGCCCCATCGGCCATCCGTTCTGCGAGCAATGTGCCCTGCCCAAATTTGGCTATTCTTCATCATCAGGCACCAGTCTCTCACAAAAGTTGAATACAGCTGAGACATTTTTGTACACATTAACTTTAAGTCGCAACGGATTTTGATGCAGTTTTTTTTAATAGATAGAGTGATTCAAGAGGAAGGTTTATATGTATATATTGCACCCGTGCGAAGCCGGGTGGGTCGCTAGTAAATGATAAATAATAGGCTTCCGTACCTGAAGTGTAACCAACGGGACCCTATTACTAAGACTCCGCTGTCCGTCCGTCTGTCTGTCAGCGGGCTGTATCTCATGATCCGTAATAGGTAGACAGTTGAAACACATCCAGTGATGTGTCATCTGTCATTTTCAAACAATCATCAGATTGAGGCTAATCTTGTCCTTTTCAATCGGAACATGCCGTTGTTGGTGTTCAGTGTTGTGGCCAGATGATTTCTGTGTCGTGTGAGTCTTTGCTTGTATGCCTCACAGGACTTTACTCATTTCTTCCTTCGACTGTTGGAGTTTCCAAGTATACAACATTATTTTTAGTATATGCTAAACCTGAATATAGTTTGTTCAGAATAAGTAACTGAATCGATTCCAATAATTTTTAAACCATGTTGTATTTTTTCCCAAAAATATTTAAAAAAGTTAAAAGTTGGATACCGAGCGACTTTGAGTAACTATCGCAATAATTTAGGTACCTACTGCCAAATTATTATTATCAATGAGCTCAAGACGACGCTGGAGACGCGTGCTGCGTGGTGACCGCGTTTTTGTGCAGACAACTAGGTAACAGAACAAGCTTATAACTTTGTGATTTTTCATGATACAGTTTTGAAATTTTGTAGATAGATTCTTTACATAAAAATGCTAGACACGTGTATCAGGTTTCGCATATACTAAAACTAATGTTGTATATTTGCTATAATAAAAATAAATTAGAAATTAAAGGGGGCTCCCCTACGATGCCACGAAACCCTTGATGCGCGAGTTCAACTCGCATTTGTTTACAGAGCAGTCCGATTTTGACGGTTAATTTCTGATAATTTTCAGGTGTGGACCTCCCTGGTAACGGCAAGTCAGACCGCTTTCTCCCTGGATTGATGATCAGCATATACGACATGGTGTACTCCGTCCATGCGGTCGTCAAACACTTCAGATGGAAGACTTACACGCTGATTGGACACTCCTTTGGAGCTTATTTAGGTAAATATAAAGCTTGTGGGCTTCAGACCAGGTAAGAACAGTGACTTGGTACGGTTGGCGCAGTGGCTGAGCGATTGATTGCTGCACTGCGTGTCGCGGGTTCGATCCCCGCATGAACAAATATTTGTATGATCTACAGATAGTTGTTCTGGGTCTGGCTGTTTGTGTATGTGAGTTTAAATGTTTGTAAACGCACCCACGATACGACAGGAAAAATTGTGGGGCAAGGGTATTTTATTTTTTTAAGTTTTGTAAATATAATAAACAGCTGCACAGGATGATCGTCAAGGTTAAACAACGCTTACCAAAGTTAATTCGTTGATGGATGACCATCCATTAAATACGTAGAAACCTCCGTGCCTCGGAAAGCACGTTGAGCCGTTTGTCCTGGCTGCTATATTTGTTTATCTTTGACAGCTGTTACGGGTATTCAGAGGCCTGAATGTCTGACAACCAGTCTAACCAAGGGGTTTTGTATTACCCAGTACTAATTGGGTTGTGGAGGTCAGATTCATTAATATCAGATGGTATTCAGCTGCATCCGGTTAGACTGGAAGCCGACCCCAACATAGCAAAAAGGGTAGGCAGATAAAAACATATTTAACGAATCTGAGAGGCACTTGTTGTTTCCATCATTGCATTACTGTATTTGAAGATCTTTCCCTGTATCGTGGGTGCGTTTACAAACATGTTAGGGCACAACTACCTGATAGGCCAAACAAATATTTGTTCCTTCAACTGAGTTGGGAAAAGGCTATGCATATGAATGTTGAATCGAACCCGCGACACGCAGTGCAGCAGCCAATCGCTCAACCACTGCGCCAACTGTTCCGTCAAATTGAATCTGCCATTCTGAGCAAATACTGGGAATTCAAGCATCTATACAAATAAATAAAAATTAAAGTGTCTGTTTTTAAATATCAAAATAACAGCTTTTTACTGAATGCATATGAAAATATATACGGCACTTTTAATAAAAATATATTTTTTTAAATTTTTGTCTTTCTTTGTTCGGGCTAATCTCCGAAACGGCTGGACCGATTTTGATGGGACTTTTACTAGCAATAGCTGATGTCATCAGGTCTAACATAGTATACTTTTATTTAAAAAAAAATAATTTGGGGACTGTTGCAAAAAATTAAAACCCTTGAAATTGGTAAAAAAAATCGATTCAAAAAGGGAAGTGATATTTTTTATATTAATTTCACGCGAGCGAAGGTCGCTGGCAACAGCTAGTAATAAATACATAACTAACAAACTCTTGTCTCATTTTCAGGTCAATTCTACAACTTATGCTATCCTGGTAGGCTAGACAAACTGGTGAACCTAGACCCTATCAACTTCTTTGCTGTCCCACCTGAGGAGTTTCCTAGATGGTATGTTTCATCATCTGCCTAGCCTTTTCCCAACTATATTGGGGTCGGCTTCCAGTCTAACCGGATGCAGCTGAATACCAGTATTTTACATGGAGCGACTGCCTATCTGACCTCCACAACTCAGTTAGTACTGGGTAATACGATACCCCTTGGTAAGACTGGTTGTCAGACTTTGGGCCTCTGACTACCTAACGACTGTCAAAGATCTACAAATGACAGCCGGGACCAACGGCTTAACGTGCTTTCCGAGGCACGGAGGAGACTCGGTATGTAATGGGCGGTCACCCATCCACAGACCAACCTAGGCAAGCACGGCTTAACCTAAAGATCGGCCCGAGCGGCTGCTATTATTTAGCCACGAGCTCCTCCTAGATGGTATGTTTATTTTATTTAAATAAAATGTGTGCTGAACTACTAACTAAAGTCCACGCCACGAGAAGCTATAAATTTAGTAACTAACTGATTAGAAAAAAACAAAATCAACGATAACAAACAATGTAACCTAATCAGCGAAAACAGCACAAACTTACTTCAAAAAATGTTCGCGTTCCATGAATCAGACGCGTTCCAGCCCCCGTAGCATGACCACCGTAGACAAGGATTTCTTTGACGGAAGAATCGACAAAGTGACAGATAGTGCAAAGAAATCTGTCATTGTGTCGACACAATCTGTCATTTTGTCACACACAAACACGTCTAGAACAAAAAAATTATCGCAAAGACGGGGAGAACAAGTGCCTTTCGGCTTCGTTTCTATTTGCACCCTTTATAGGGTGACTGGTAATTAGTGACCGATACTTAAACACTTGATTGTACTCATGATAACAAACAACTTTCCCAAAGAAACATTTTTTGTTTTATACTCGTTCATTTTTATCACAATAACACAACTGCCATATGAAATTCGCGCGCGCGTCTGTGACCTATCAGCTGTTAGCCGCGTGACGCCGTTCTGTCTCCCACTCTGCTCTGCCTACCCACTGTTGCACGGTACGATAGTAATGAGAGGTGACAGGTCACAGGCGAGCGCGCGCGAATTTCATACGGCTATTTTGTTATTGGGATAAAAGTGAACGAGTAGGTATAAAATAAAACGTTTCTTTGGGAAAGTTGTTTGTTATCATGAGTACAATCACGTGTTTAAGTATCGGTCACTAATTACCAGTCATCCTATATTTTTGAAGTTTCCTACACGAATGTTGTCTTGTTACAGGTATCACGTATTTTTCACGGATTACTACAAAAATTATGACAAGTTCAACACACAGCCGGAAAATGCACCGAAAATTAAGTGGACAGAGGTATGTTAAACCCAGCCTTGCCTTTTCCCAACTATGTTAGGGTCGGCTTCCAGTCTAACCGGATGCAGCTTAATACCAGTATGTTACATGGAGCGACTGCCTATCTGACCTCCACAACTCAGTTAGTACTGGCTGATACGATACCCCTTGGACTGGTCACTTGAATTCAGTAGCCCAAAAGTCTGACAACCAGATTTACTAAAGGGAATTGTGCTTCCCGGATGATGAGATTCGGCTGCATTCGGTTTTATTGGAAACCGCCATGTGGCGCGCTGTGTGTTGGGAAAAGGGTAGCCAGATGCTAAGTATCTGTGGTTACTCCCAGTTTTTATGTAAATAAAAATAAAATAAGCCTTTATTACTGTTACTCTACAATCTTATTCTTACATGCTATACTAATCATTATTTACATTAATACTTGTTACACCTAATTATGGTCTTCTAGTATATCGGTAATCGGTTTGATTTTCGGTAGCAGCTTGTCTCTCGACAAAGGCCTCCTCATATGGGAAGCTCTGAAATGCCAAGGTGTTCAAATGAAGTACATGAGAATCCTGAACAACATTATTTACTCAGGAGGCACAGCCCACGTAAAGCTGGAGACAACAGGAGAACTATTCCCAGTCCAAAGAGGAGTTCGTCAAGGAGATCCTATTTCACCAATATTGTTTACGGCGGTTCTAGAGATGATTTTCAGTAATCTTGTTAGTTTATTTAAGCTTTTTATACTCACAGGCCCTACAATCGATAAGGAAGAGTCGGCCCAGTCTGACGGAGGAGCAAGCGGCTGCTGTCCTAGAGAGATTGTCCATGCCTGCGGGAGACGGATACATCAAGTAAGTTCATCATGATTATTGCCTCGGTCGCAAGCACTACTGCTGTGCATGAGGTCCTGGGTTTTATTCCCAGGTCGGTCAAAGTGTTATTGGGTTTTTTCATCAGGAGAAACATGAATTTCTCAGTAGTAGCCACGCAGTCTGAATTTTGTGCCCGGTTGAGTAGGCTCACCCCCTATTATATAGGACTTAAATATAACTGCCGAAATGTGGGTGTACTAATGGGTACCTCTGTCTGACCCTCCGGGGATTACAGGCGAAATGTTATATTAAATAAATAAAATTTAAAGCCTGGTATTCAAACAAAATTACTACCTACCCCAATCTTTGTGGCGCAAGTTCAGGAATAATCTTTTTTAATGCAGATGAATCTAGTTTTATACAAGTTTGAAAATTGAATCATTGATTTCCATGGGTATCCTCATCATCATCTGCCGAGCCTTTTTCCAACTAAATTGGGGTTGGCTTCCAGTCTAACCGGAGGCAGCTGAATACCAGTATTTTACATGGAGCGACTGCACAACCCAGTTAGTACTGGGTAATACGATACCCTCTGGTAAGACTGGTTGTCAGACTTTTTGGGCCACTGACTTCCTAACGACTGTCAAAGATCTACAAATGACACCCGGGACCAACGGCTTAACGTGCTTTCCGAGGCACGGAAGAAACTCGGTATGTAATGGGCGGTGACCCATCCACAGACCAACCTAGGCAAGCACGGCTTAACCTAAAGATCGACTCGAGCAGCTGTTATTATGGGTATCCTATACATGATTATCTATTTTATTATTCTATTGCCACCATACACGGTATAAGGGATGAGTAATTCCAACTCTAAGGGCTAGAATGTAACCTCACGTCCCAGCCGCCTCGGAACTCGCCCCCGGGCGTCGGGGGCCACGTGGTGGCTCCTGGCCACCGTACGCGCGGGCCTGTGGACGGTGAGTAATGGGCTAGCTCGCCGTCCGGCCGTCTTATGACGACAGGCCGTGTCGACGGCGCGTTCGTGTTCCACGTGCGCCTCAAAGCGATGTCAGCAACCACGTAGGGGTCCGCATGGGCCGATGCGTGCCAGGGTTGCGGGACTGTTCGGAAGAGATACCGCGGCCCTGGAACACAAAGGGCAAAGAAGGAACATGCATGGGTTTTAGTCAGTACAAGTCTGACACTCCCTTCCGCTCCGCCCAGAGAGGGGGGGGAGGGGATCATTTGATGACTTCCCATCCTAAAAAAAAAAAGGGCTAGAATGATGTACTGAATCTATGGTCACCACCTTGTAAACGCTAAAACAACGATTCACTAAACATATATTCTCTCGCACAGGTACACATACGACCTACGAATGAAGCGCATCAACGGCCCCGCTTACTCCACCGAACACGTAAAAAAGATATTCACAGCTACCAAAACTCCCATCTTAACGGTAGCCTGTCAGAAATCTATGAAAAACAAACTCTTCAGAAATACAGACTTTTTGTTAGACGAAGCAGAGTATCCTGCGAGGAATTTCAGATTTAGAACTGTCGATGGTACACATGATGTACATATAAGTCATCCGGAGAGGATAGCGGCCTATTTGGGACAGTTTTTAGTCTATGGTTTAGACGGATTGGATAATAAATCTAAGTTATGATTCGATAGGAATATTGTCTATGAATCGAAGTTCAAATCAAACGTCATTTATGTTCCTTTCACAGATTTATTTTAAAATTGGAACGCCATGGTGGAGGCCTTTGCCCAGCTTTACGACAGAGTGAGCAGACATCATTAAAAAAAAAATTCCTCTGATTTTGTATTTGCCCTCAGGAAAGCTAATATTTCTGAGGGCGTCCTACATTGAGTAGTCTTCCCATGTCTAAATTTACCTCTAGGCGGAATTTTATAAAAATCAACTCGGCAGTTTATGAGTTACAATGTAACGAACAAACAGACCAAAATTTTAGTGCAATTATAAGTCAATTATTAAATTAAAATTCTTAATTAGTTGTTAAATCAAAGGAATTGTGTAGTTTTAATATTTTTGATATTATATTGGGAGACGGATAGTGATAAGAATTAAAATACGTACAGGGTAGAAGGGACACCGACGCTAATCAAGCTATACAAAACCAGTTTATACGGATCTCTCGTTGTACGGGAAATTTATACAAAACGAGGCCAAGTTATACTGGAAATGTATAGCTTGATGTGCCGTCGTGTGTACATCATTCCACATAGAAATTTTTCATCGGTTATTAAAAAAACAGGTATTTCCTACAAAAGTACAATAAGTTTACCTAATATTATCAATACTGCTGTTGTTGGGTTATTCCCGCTCGGTAACACCCTTTCGTCAACACTGTTGACGATCGGGAAAAAAAAGTTTCGTTCGTTCACAGTGTTGACGAACGCTACTTATTATTTCGGGTAATTCCCGTTCGGTAACACCTTTCGTTCCTGTCGTCAACACTGTTGACGATCGGGAAAAAAAAGTTTCGTTCGTTCGCAGTGTCCATGAACGCTGGTTTTTTGGAAACTAGAACTACCTGCTAAATCTTGTTCCGACATGTCCGAATTTAGAACTAATAATGTACTGTATGTACGATGCATAAATCAGGATTAGCTACCCAAAATGAACGATACATTATTGCAGTGCTCTGATTGGCTAATTCAAGGTCATGGTGGATAACGTACTAGAATAGGCCGGTCGGGGGTAGTGTGCGAATCTATTGTTTATTTTATCTACTGTTACCGGCTACCGGCGCGGCATCGCTATACCTGCCTGCTGCAAAGGGAAGTTTGCAATCTACTAACTTAAATTCTACAAATGGGACAACATCCAACATTTTTTATCAATTAAACTAGACTTTCGTCGTAATTAAACATTTGAAAATCCATGACATGTTTTATTTTTATTTCCATATTTTAAAAATAAAAACCAGCATTCATGGACACTGCGAACGAACGAAACTTTTTTTTCCCGATCGTCAACAGTGTTGACGACAGGAACGAAAGGTGTTCCCGAACGGGAATTACACAAAATAATAAGTAGCGTTCGTCAACACTGTGAACGAACGCAACTTTTTTTTCCCGATCGTCAACAGTGTTGACGAAAGGGTGTTACCGAGCGGGAATAACCCCTGTTGTTTTCTTTTTATTTGTATTTTTAATCATTTTTTTTCACTTAGTTTGTAATGTTTTACCAAATTATATGTAATAACACTATTATACTCATTGTTGAAGAGACAAATAAAATAAAAAAATACCTACACGGTCAAAATGTATGGAACAGCTGATTATATTTTAAATTAACGACGAAAAATTTATATGTGGGGGGGCTCAGAATGATGTACCTACTGAATATGTGGTAACCGTTTTCGCGTCGGTGTGCCTTCCACCCCGTATACAATTTTGTTGTATAAATTACCTTTATTGTAAAAACGACTGCTGCGCGTAGAATCCTGGGTTTCAAACCAAGTGTTTTAGTTTTTCCAATAGAAAAATGTCTGAAGTCTAGATTTTATAAATATCATACTAGATCCGTGTCATACATTCCCTATTCAAATTGAATTGCATTTCGTACTTAATTTATTTAACTTTAAATACAATGTTCAAGTTAAAATCGCTAGATAAACTTCGCAGATGATAGATTGTTTAAACCAGGCCCGTCCAACATCCGGCCCCCGGGCCACCTAGCGGCCGGCATAGGTCTTTCATCCGGCCCGCGACCTATTTAAAACTTTATAAGACATGATATTGCGCGAACATTGTTTAAAAAATGTCCCTGAGTCAGTTATTCCCGCGTCATATTTACCTACCTGCTCCACCTCACCTACCCGTGAATGCAGACAGCATCATCGCAGTCTAGTCCGGCGATTTTTTTTAATTTTTTTATTTAAAGTTCACTTTGCATTTCTTTTCGCCCGCTAGGGTTACAAATATACTAAACTTGGCCCTCCATAAAATTATGTTGGACACCCCTGGATAATTTCTAATTAAAAAAAAAAAAAAAACTACAGCTGTGTTCGACCTCTACAATCGCGAGTAGTCTTATTATCTGACTATAACGTTAACACAGGCTTTTTTGTAGTATCTGTGCCTATATTGTAATCAATTAAAGGGAAGCCCGCGAAATTCAAATTTTCTTTCTTTTTTTGCAATTTGCAGGTCAGTGTCGGTTGTATGTTGATTAAAATATGATTCACGACCGAAACAAAGATGGCTTAACAGAGTTAAAATCACAAATTCAATCCTCTAAGTTCATTTAATCCCATTGAATGTCTGTTTCATGAAAAAGTTAATAAATGACCTGCAATTTGCAAAAAAACGTTAGAAAGTTTGAATTTAGCGGGCCACCCTTTACTACATTTGAATAATTTATCGAGAGCATGAAGTTTCGCTAGTTAATTCAACTTAACCTTGTATAATATAACCTGACCAATCCAAGTATTGACCAACTCATATCTAGTTTATGAAACTAGCTGTTTTATCCATTGCAGTCATTTACTATGTTTTTATTGGTGATTGTGTAATACATTTGTATTAATAGCAGTTTTGTTACATTTTTATGAAATAAAATAAAGTTATTATAAGTTTTTGGATTGTTTTTTTTTACTTCAGTTCCTGTATAATGTCTGCCTGATGAATGCCATTGGTTCGAGTCCCAGTTCTAACAAAATAAGGCAGACTGCGTTGTTAAAAACTGTTGTATATATGCAGCGATTACCAAAAACATGTGATTTGAATATACAGATTAAAAATACTAGAATTATCTTCATCATTTTCTTGCCCTTGCCTAAGGGCACCAAATACAAAATGGGATAAGTCCCATTTTGTATTTGGGGTCGGCTCAGTCGGCATGTCTTATTCTACCATACTTCTCTATTACGCCTCATCTCAGCAGTCGCCTCCTTTCTAGCCCTATCATGGAAACAAAGAGTAAAGTAATTATAGAGGGACATGGAAAGCTCGTCGCCGTCGGATAAACAAAATCTGACGAAAATAGTGTACGAAGCTCGTCTTATAATCAAGAGAACAGAAATCGCAACATCTGTATCCTATCAAAAGCTCTAAAATCGAGACGTTAAGTATTCCCAAAATTAATAATAACGACATATCTTATTTAGAGGTAATCCTTGTGAAAAACCTTTAAATATGCAACAAGAACCATAGCTATCTTTACAAACACAACAGATATGTCAAAATAAGCGAAGAATTTCATGATTCTTGGAAAATGTAAAAATACAAAATAAATACCGATTATTTAATATCAATTAACAAGGTAATTATTAGAAACTTTAAACCTGTTAATATATAAGCCTAGTTGTTCAAATTCGTGATAAGTAAGCATTTTATGTAAGAAAATAATTTAACCATTCGCCGGCGATTTTTTTCATTTTTCTCTTAGTTTTTTATGAAAAAGGTTTGTTTTATGCAAATATTATGAAATTCCAGATGGCATTATTCATGAAACAAGACTTTACGCCTCCTCTACTCTCGAGAAGATGGTTTGCCATCAAATTCAGGCCTAATATGGTAAGTATCTCTTTATCTCTTAGTGTTTGTTGTCTTTGGAAGCTAACTAAGAGAATACGTATACTTAACCTATTGCTGCAAAAATCACTTGAGGAAAGACCATAACCATAGAATACAGTAAGTAACTTAAATTATATTGTAAGTCTCAAAAAATACATAAACCATCACAGGCACTTTTGTATGTCAAAAAAAAACAAAAAAAAAGCGAAACTACAATCACAGTCACAAGGCATAATAACTTGAGATAGTACTGCAGTTGCACATTCCAAAGCGTAGATCTCTATGGAGAAGAATGGGCAAGAAACTTCATGGATACTCTTTTAAATAAAAATATTGTTACAAAATCTTGGTTACATCGTTCACATTGAGATTATACATATATGTGAGAACGATGTAGAAAGACGTGCACATACATACATGGTTTCTTCTATTTTTGTAAAAACCTTACCATGTGATCAAAGTAAGCATAGGAAATCTTTAAAGACTTTGTTTTCTTTTAAATTGGTTCTAAATCACATTCTGTAAGAAAACCCAATTCTGGGTTAAGCTCGCTGTTGTACATAAGCTATATTATTCCAATTTGTGTGTATATGTTTTAATTTTGTGTGCAATAACGAATAATAATTATGTCAAGAAAAAAGTGTGAAGAGTCGACTGTGAACTCTTTATAATAGTATTGTATAACGGGCTGGTGTCCCGACTGTGCCTGTCTGGTGTGCTACAACTCCATGTCAAAACGCGTATTTTGCGTGCGGAACTCTTTATAAACAACATCATGCCTGTAATCCCCGAAGGTTTAGGCAGAGGTGTACCTAAAAGTACACCTACATTCGTCAGTTATGTTTAAGTCTCATTTAATTGGGGCGAGGCTATTGCTAACTCTATACAACATTAGTTTAAGTATATGTGAAACCTGATACACGTGTCTAGTATTTTTATGTAAAGAATCTATGTACAAAATTTCAAAACTGTATCATGAAAAATCACAAAGTTATCAGCTTGTTCTGTGTGTGTTACCTAGTTGTCCGCACAAAAAGGTGGTCACCACGCGGTACCGCCGCGTGCGAGCCTCCAGCGTCGTCTTGAGCTCATTGACAATAATAATTTGGCAGTAGGTACCTAAATGATTGCGATAGGATACTTAATGTCGCTCGGTGTCAAACTTGTAACTTATTAAAAAAAATTTTGGACAAATTATAACATGGTTTAAAAATTATTGGAATCCATTCTGAACAAACTATGTTCAGGTTTCGCATATACTAAAAATAAACTCAGTGAAATTACAAGCCCTATATAATAATATATAATAATAAAAAAAAAAATAATATAAAATATAATAAAAAAAAAATAATAATAATAAAAAAATATCATCATCATCATCATTTCAGCCGAAAAACGTCCACTGCTGGACATAGGCCTCCCCAAGGGGGGTTTAAAAAAATATATAAAAAAAAAACAAAAGAAAATAATAATATAATAATACATTATATATATTTAATATATAATATATTATTATTTATTTATTTTTTTTATATGTATATTTTTGTTGTCAGCGGTCTATTTTAAAAATCAGAGCACAACAGCTCTAGGTCTACTTTAGGTTTGTTCTCCTTTGCAGTGTTCGTCAACCTATTTTCCAAATTAAAAAGCATTCAATAAAACCATAAAAACATATCTCCATGTCGTCGTTTTGCATCCACAGCTGCTCTACACGCGTGAGAACATAATACTGATCCTAGAAAGCGGCCTCCTGTTCCGTGAGGACAGTATTGATGTGGAACAAGAGTCTCCAGCCCCTGAGGATGTGTGGCAGTATGTGGGTGGTGGCAAGAACGGGTGGATGACTCGAGGAGAGCGAGTGGCCGCAGTAACCGGAGTTGTTGCTACTGTTCTTTTGTTTCCACCAAGAAGGTAGGTGTTATACTTTTAAAATTCTGAAAGTAATCATCATCATCATCAGCATTTCAGCCGAAAGACGTCCACTGCTACATAGGCCTCCCCCAAGTGTCGCCACATTGACCGGTCCCGTGCGACTCGCATCCAGCGGATCCCTGCAAGCTTCACCAGGTCATCGGTCCACCTAGTCGGAGGCCTGCCAATGCAACGGAAAATAATATATACATTGTATAATTGTCTGTCTGTATTTTCCAGGTCCTTTTACTTAAAAACACTAATGTATACTCGTTATCTCAGCAGTCACTTTCTTCAAAATTACAAAAGAATATTCTAACAAAACCCAAACTGTCTCAGCATCCAGCGCTCAACCCTCATCAACCTCGCAGCGTATACCTCCCTCCCTCTAGTCCTCCGCTGGTGTCACCGCACTCGCTGCAGAGGGTCCCTGCCCCCGCTGCTGGCTTTGATGAGGCAGTACCTCGCCCTCGCCAGGAGGACGCATGCTTGTCTCAAAGAGTATGCTGCGCTGCATGTGAATATGTAAGTTCATTACGTTTATTTGAAAGTGTTCGCGTACTGGACACATCAAGCTATACATTTCCAGTATAACATGGCCTTGCTTTGTATAGATTTCCCGTACTATGAGAGATCCGTATAAACTAGTTTTGTATAGCACTATGACAATTCCCCCTCTCCGTCTCCCCAGAGGTTCGCTAACAACAGTAATAGAGTGGACGCACACACTGCTCTGTCGGCACCAGGGCGAGCTGGCAGTACTACTGTCCAGGGCATCATCCGCCATCTTGGGCAACGCGCCCTGGCTGAGGGCTGATGTAGCTTGGGAAGCTGTGGAGCAGACCAGTGATAATCTTACAGTGAGTAAACATCACATTTTCAGAAGATATATGACTGTGAAGGAGGCGAAAGGTGTATGTAAGGATCGTAGCAGGTATCTGCTTACCCTCAAGGGAATAAGGCGTGAATTTATTCACTGGAGACTAGCCAGATGTGTGTGTGTGCGGTGTGTGATGTGATGTGTACAGTCTACAATTTTAATGAGTCAACATATTCATGTTTCAATAACATTTTTTGTGGTTCTGTAAAAAAATACTTGACCACTGAGTAACTCATGCTTATTGATATAATTATGATAATAATACAAGATAGAAGGGACACCGACGCGAAAACGGGATACCAAAAAAAAAAAAATCTGCTGTTCCATACATTTTGACCGTGTAGGTATTGCACTTTTGTAGGAAACAGCAGATTTTTTTTTTTAATAACCGATGAAAAATTTATATGTGGGCTCAGAATGGTGTATTGAGTACGTGGTAACCGTTTTCGCGTCGGTTTCCCTTCCACCCCGTATGATGATGGTATCGCCAGTCTTGGTAACTGATACTGTCAGTCTGCATCATCCTATCGTTGGGCATAGGCCTCTTTCGCATGACTTCCAGTTGTTTCGATCCAGGGCCAGTGTAGATCACTGATAGTTTTATTATTTGTCTAGCTCGTCGTCCCGCCATCTTCTAAGAGGTCCTATTAGATATTTCTGGGTGCTAACCTACATGTGACGGCCAATGGCCTTATACCCAGGAGCCTCGACGACCATCTTTCGAGGCTCTCCTTAGGCGGTTGGATCAAGGGCCTGATTCAGAAGGCAGTACTCCTCGATACGGCTCGTATTGTCAGGAGGTACCACCGGTAGCTTGGGCCCTGCTCCCGATACCGGCGGACCACTATTTTTTTATATTTTTAAATGTTTTTTATATGTTTTTTTTTTAAGAAATATTTAAAAATATGTAAAATAAGTATATAAAGTAATAATATTGAACATTATCTTTTACAGAAAATCCACCACGCTTTCCTAGTAGTTCAATCAACGTTTCTAAAACACGTTGCAATGGCCCACTTTGTGCCACCCCTCCATGCCCAGCGTGTATACTTGAATCATAACGAACGCATACACTGGCTCCACACAGTGGTCATACCCCACGTCACCAAAGAGTTTCAACATAACTTTGAAGCTTTGGATCGAATGTATAGACTACTAAAAAATTCTGGAAACAAAGATACTGACAATAAAAAGTTAGGTGCAGCGTTCAGCGATACTTGGTTATATTCTGAAATACATACAGGTATAGCTAAATCTTGTCTGGAATTAAAATTGATTTTGAATAAATCGAATGGATTGGATATTTTTCTCGATTCATGCGCTATGAATAAACAGGAAATCGATTTGGAAGTTCTGAATCGAGATATGGATGATATTATCGACAGTCTTGCTAAGTGTTTGAACACTGTTCAGAGTTCACAACTGAGATTGAAGAAAATTCAAAATAAGAATGTGAATGAAGTTAAATTTGAAGACAAGGAGGTTATGGTTGAGAACATTGACATTTTGAAAATAGAAGACCGGGAACCAGAGAGTAAAGATGAAGTTTTTTACTGTGTGAAAACGGATGATGAATCGAGTATTCAGCCAGCAGGAGACCTCACAACAGCTCCTGGAAAAAAAGAAAAGGAGACAAATAAAATTGTTTTATGTGAATTGAAAAGAAAATTGGGGAAAAGAGAAGATGTTATGAGAGAAAGAGAGAGGCAAGCTCTTGCTAAAACAATGCCAGAATTGAAGGACATACCAGAATTCCCTCGTCAAATAAATTTTGACGAATTCATGGAGAGGAAAGGTTATATAAAAAAATTAAATTTAAGAAAAAATTGCCCTAAAAAGAGGCCTCTGTATATCAAACTTAAAGTAATAAAAAATAAGGATAAGAAATATAAATATAAACTAGCAAAATACAGTAAAGAAACAGACATAAGTGGCGTCATCTATGAGGCCAACGCGAAACTAAATTTCAAAAGTAAACTTTTAACTATAAGTACTTTAAATGATTACTATATTACGAAATGGTGTAAATATGTACGGTCAGAAAAACATGTTTTAGACTCCAGCGGTCTATCCGAAGGCTTAAGCGATGTAGAAGCGGGTACAGCCAACAAAACAGTTAAACAAACTATCAATACTGAAATAAAGTTCACAAAGAAAGATTTGGAATGGACTGCTTCGTCTTCCGACACCGATTTTGAGTACTACAAGGAAAAGCAGAAGGCTTTACTACAAGATGTCCGTAGGCATAGAGCGGTTAGAAGAAAAAAACACCCGAACCAAAGACCGATACCGCCCATAGACAATGTAGATGAGAGTTTGAAACCCATAGAGTATTCTTTCGGGACAGGAATGGCTATGGCGTCGGTTCTTCAAGTAAATAGGTCTGTGCCTAATTATATAGCTGATGAGGAAGTATTTATTGGAGATGGTGAAGTTTCTACGGACAGTGGGAATGATGAAGATGCTTGAAAACCAAGTAAAATTAAGCTGCGTTCTAATAAGTTGATATTATGCCAAACATACAAATCATCAGCCTATAGCAGTCCACTGCTGCACATATGCCTCCTCAATCGCACGCCACTCAGCAACCCTCATCCAGTTACTACCAGCCACCCTGCCAAGATCGTTACTCCTCCGAGCCTGAGGGCGTCCCTCCTTACGCTCGCCGATTCGCTCCACTCAAAAGCACGTATACGGTCATCGGTTCTACGGCTAATATGGCCGGCCCATGGCCACTTCAGCTTACTTATTCTGTGTGCTATGTCGACAACATACAAATATTGCGTATTAAATAAAAGGTTTTTAAAATGTGGAGTCGTCATACTAGTTGCGTCAGCCGATGCGAAGTTTTATAAGGGAAAGCCATTTTTTTTTCAACAAATTTTCAAAAAGAAAGTTGTATATTTTGATCGTCTGAAACCTATGCGATATTTCGCTTTTTCTGTTAGAAGTTCGATTGAAGTCTTTTATTTATGTAACAAGCTTCATATAAGTTATTTTAAGTTAATACATCATTGAAATAATTAAAAATGTTGTCGCATTTAAATGATAAAATTTTGTTTTTGTTTAGATCTGTGATCAAATTTATTAAGTCAATTGATTTTGTATATTAATTATTGTAGGTACTTAAGTTGTATCATAATGATGAATAATTAAATTATAATTTGCTTTTTATTGAGTATTTTCTTATATCTCGTTACACAGCCTCTCCCCCCCCCCCTTCCCGTCTTCCGCCTTCCACATTATTCTGACCAAGTCACTTTCTAGGGTTCCGTAACAAAAGGGACGTGCCATCGCGATCCAATTGCCAGCTAAGGCCCCACTCTTGCAATGGCCGCTATAACAACAAATAATAAAAATAGTAGGACACCTACCAAGGCGTGGTGATGGCCGGTGGAGTAAAGATGTGATCGACCAAAGACTGGAAAGAGAAGAATTGGTCGTCCAGCGGCGAGATGGGCAGACGACAGGGTTGCCATCGCGGGAGTATCCTGGATGAGGCTGGCACAAGAGCGTGGAGCTTGCCACAAGCAAAGAGAGGCCTATACCCAGCTGTGGGTGGAGACGGGATAACGAAAATGAGGTCAAAAATCCAAAATGGCGTCGTGGACAGTTTTCGTTTTTTCCTTCATGGGTGTCGTTTTCATGGTTTTCGGGGTCGATGATAACGAAGATGAGGTCAAAATGAAAATCCAAGATGGCGACGAGGACAGTTTCGAAACTCTATTTTTTCTTTATTTTACTGTATATTTCGTTAAAGGTTTTTATTAACTATGAATTCTAATATTAGTTCTTAACTTAGCCCAAGGGGTATTGGCGCAAGCCGCCGCGGGAGACGCCCTGGGCGTCGGGGGCCACGTGGTGGCTCCTGGCCACCGTACGTGCGGGCCTGTGGACGGTGAGTAAAGGGCTAGCTCGCCGTCCGGCCGTCTTATGACGACAGGCCGTGTCGACGGCGCGTTCGTGTTCCACGCGCGCCTCAAAGAGATGTCAGCAACCAGGAAGGGGTCCGCAAGGGCCGATGCGTACCAGGGCTGCGAGACTGTTCGAAAGAGATACCGCGGCCCTGGAACACAAAGGGCAAAGAAGGAACACTGATAGATATGCAAACGTAGGTGACAAGTGAAACAACGGGTGGCTGGAAAGACACTGATACATATTTGTGAAGTACCTAACACTACTTATAATAGGCGTGCACAACCGCCATCATATTTGCATATATAACAGAATCTGTGGTCAATCAATTATCAAAATGATCTATATTAGTACAGTTAGAGCTTTGCCGTTACGTGGTCATGTTATTAATAAATCATTAATTGCGTTTTAATTATTGTTCGTGTTATTAGTTGTTATCGATGATAGCCTGCATCTGATGAAAACATGGACGCATCGAGACTTATGTAAGTTTTATTTTATCAATAACAAATATAAATGGTGTAAATAGACCCTTAACGAAGTCGAAACGCAATTGTTCTCCCTGTCATTACGATATATTTTTTTTTGTTATAGACCATACCTGGGAACCTTTTACGGAGATATTGGGGGTCATAACTTTACTATAAATACTTCCACGACCCCTGTACTATTCTATACATCCATCAGCACAATGTGTTGAGTGCGTTACATTGAGTTTAACCGTATAACGTCATTTTTCACCCCAAAAAAAAAGTTGTTTCCCAGCAATAATTTTTGCGTAGAGTAACTTAGCACCCATGGCCCTTCAGCACTTGCAATACGGGCGACAACGTGGGGCGGCTGCGGACATAGCGACCTTGATAGACGGACTGTGTGAAAGATGTAATTGCTTGACCGCGCGCTTTAATGAGTCCTCGCGAATGTATCAATTTAAATGGAATATTCTGAGGGTTGATCACGTATTGGTTCAATTAGTATCGTAATACCTACGTGGATTATGGTTATTTTAAAGCAAATAACCTGTGGGATATTGTTAGGACTTTGTGGACGCTTAATGTGCCTTTGATGGGGCAAGGCGGAGGACTTATTAAAGCGGTCGAACTATAGAAATTAGGTGACTGCTTAGTAGGTAATTGAGAAATATGAAAGAAGAACCTTTTAACCTGTGATTAGCTAGTGAGTGAGCATGGTCATCTACGAAGACAGTCGTATCCACTTTAAGCCCAATAAATACGATAGGCATGAAAACTGAAATCTCAGATGGAGTGTCATTACGTCAAAGCTTGTTTATAAATAGTCTTTGGTGATACCGGTGTCACCAGATTTGTATGTACTGGTTTGAACCCGAAAAAATATCTAAAAAGAAATCCTTTCAAATAAGTAACACGAACGTTCTTCCGCGCGTCCATAAGGCACCGATGACATTGACTTGAATGTTCACATAGTAATGAGCGCACTCGAGCTCGCCGCGAAGTGTGCGGTGCGATAAGCGCCGGATTACGCATCATCAGCGCGTCATGTGATGTCATAATTTAACTGCAGATGGCTGGGACAAAAAAACAATTATCCTGTAAATCCCGAACGGAAAGGCAGACATGTAAGGTGTAAATAGTCATATTAAAATATAAAATAAGTCAGAGTGCCTCACGTTCACGCTCTCGTCAGCGCACCAACAAGATGCGCTTAAGAACAAGCTTACATAAAGTGATGCTGTTAATATCCCGTCAGGCGTCAATATTTTCGGTCGGTTGCCCGACCGAAGGACTGTTAACGTTCAACATCACCTGGTGCTGGTGGGTGATTTCGGTGCATAGTTCGTACAGATCGACCGGTAGGCTTCAACGAAATAGGCGTTCGGATCCAGCACTGAGGAGTCTGTGTGATCGCACGAAATCATTCTACATGCGACTCGATTCAACCATGTAAACAATGCTCTGATCATGTTACGGATAAAATTCATTCTTCCTTTACTATACTTACATCTCCTGTAACTACCAATAGCGTATTCAATTTTGAAATTGGTTATAAAATTCATCGCGCCTTTGCATTTCCCAGACACATCGTGTTGTTTGTCCAAAACATTGCTATGGAAAACTGATCAGGCGCCAATCATCGGTCGGGGCAACCCGACCGAAAACTTTGGAAGCGTTTAGATTTCTCACAGGGAGGGTACGATGGACGGTTCATCATAATCAGGCGCTATGTGAATTCAACACATAGTTTATACAAATCGACCGGTAGGCCTCAACAAAGTGGGCGTTCCGATCCAGCTCTGAGTCTGTGTGATCGCATGGAATCATTCTACAGACGAGTCGACACATCCACCCGTAGAGTGATCTGGTCATGTTGCATATTATAAAATTCATTCTTCCTTTACTATACTTACTTATCCCTAAACTACCGATCGTGAGTTCAATTTTTCGGTTTCTCTTGGAGAGACGCGGCGGTCCTCATCATAACGGCCAGAGCCATCCGTCATCGGTCGGAATGCTCCCGATCGACTACTGGTCGTACTCAATGGTGATCCTGTTCAGAACAACCAGCTCCGTGCATTTGGCACGCATAGTTCGGACAGATCAACCGATAGGCTTCAACGAAGTAGACGTTCGCATCAAGCGTTGATTCTATGTCGCTTGTGAAACAAAAACAGCATAATTTTTGACGAGGGCTCCATGGCATCGTCGATGTATCTTCACAGTAGTGTCCATCAAACATAAAGCGGATTCGTTTGTGTTCACGGAGATACTTGGAACTACACGTTCGGGCTGTGGCGAAACTCCGTTTGTGGGAGGAAAAAGTATTTGCCGCTTATCGGCTGCTGATGTCATAATTCAATACCGCGTCATTGGCTGGCCGGGCGGCGTGCAGCGGCCGGGTGGCCGCGCGTCCTCTCTAATGCGAGCGTAGCACTTAATGTCATCGGTGCCTTGAGCACGTGAATATTTTGGGACAAGATTTTCTATAACGGAGACGTTGTTTTTAACACGTTTAGGATTTCTAATCTACACAATTAAGTACTAAAAACCTTTCAGGTTAACTTTTGATAAAAAATACCTATTTCATTAACATCATTCTCCTCCTGTCCTTTTCCAATTTATTTATGGTCGGCACAACATGTCTTCTTCTTCCATACTTCTCTATTATTCGTCATCTCAGCAGTCACCTCCTTGCTAGCCATATCAAACTTCATTCACACAGTCCATCCATCATTTCTTTGGTCTTCCTCTACTCTTATAGCCAGCTACATTTATACTAAACATTTTCCTGACTACATTATTTTCATTCCT
Organism: Noctua fimbriata; assembly: GCA_905163415.1. Classification (NCBI taxonomy): domain Eukaryota; kingdom Metazoa; phylum Arthropoda; class Insecta; order Lepidoptera; family Noctuidae; genus Noctua; species Noctua fimbriata. The sequence continues at coordinate 3,519,231 of LR990949.1, read as the reverse complement.
CCGTTCCACATGTCCATATCACGATAACCGATTACCACACAACTTTTGAGTCACCAGCGCCACTTTCAGACATCCTCATACGTAGTCATTCCTTATTTTATCTATTCGCGGTGTAACACACTTAATTGAGTAATCCCCCTTAGTAATTTCATCTCAGCCACATGCAATTGCTTCTCATTCATTCCTTTCGTGGCCCAATATTCTGATCCACACAAGGCAGCAGGTCTAGTCATTTTTATAACTCTTCCCTTTGATTATTAGGGAAATGCGTAAGTCGCATATTAGTCCCGTGACCTGCCGCCATTTCATCCAACCAGTGTTAATCGTGTGCTTAACACTCCGATCTATTTCGTCATCTCTGTACGAGTTAACTGAGATTCCGAAAACCGAAGTTGACTGGGAGGAGCGCGCCATCTAGCGTTATGGGTCCAGAATTGGAGAGGCGATCGAAATCGCAGAACAAGTTTTCAGTTTCACTTCTACTGATTTTCAAACCAACATTCTCCAGCAGTCCAGCTTCTGTTGCCATTTCTCCAATCTGCTCTGAATATCAGGTCCATCTTTACCGACAAGGCGACAAGCACAATGTCGTCGCCAAACATCATGCACCTCAGTGCATCTTGCTGTTTATCCGTCATTTATAGAAGATTTTAAAATAATTAGCACAACGACCGATCGCTCATTCAATTTTGAAACAGGAGCTAATAAATTTCATCTCGCCTTAACATTTTCTTTACACATGTTGTTGTTTATATAAAACTTTGCTATAGAAATCTGGCCAGGCGCTATACTACGGAGAAGAGGAGCTCGTGGCTAAATAGGAGCAGCAATTCAGGTCCATCTTCACTTTAAGCCACGCTTGCCTAAGTTAGTCCGTGGGTGGGTGACCACCTATAACATACCGAGTTTTCTCCGTGCCTCGGAAAGGACCCCAACATAGTTGTGAAAACGCTAGGATGATAAATGTCGATCGACGACTGTTAACGTTCAGTAGTCTTCACTGTATTGCGTGAACAGTACAACATCAGCTGGTAGGTACACTCGGTAATTAGTTCGTACATATCAACCGGTAGGCTTTAACGAAAGAGGCATGGCAACATTCTACATACGACTCGATACATCCACGTAAACAATGCTTTGGTCATGTTACAGATAAAATTAATTCTTCCTTTACTGTACTTACATCTCCTGTAACTACCAATAGCTAATTCAATTTTGAAAGTGGTTAAAAAATTCATCGCGCCTTTACATTTCCCAAACACATCGTGTTGTTTGTCCAAAACATTGCTATGAAAATCTGATCAGGCGCCAATCATCGGTCGGGGCAACCCGACCGAAAACTTTGGTAGAGTTCAGATTTCTCACATGGAGGGTACGTTTGACGGTTCAACATAATCAGGTGCTATGTGAATTCAATACATAGTTTATCAACGAAGTAGGCTTTCGGATCCAGCTCTGAGTCTATGTTCCCATCAGGAATTTCTCAGTAGCGGCTACGGAGTCTGGATTTGTGCCCGGTTGATGGCAATAGGCTCGCCCCTTATTACAAGGGACTTAAACATAACTAGCGAAATGTGGGTGTAGTGTTAGGTAGGTACACCTCTGCTGATGTTATGTATACCTACTTAGATATTAGTGTAGGTAAGTGGGGCCGGTGTCTGTAAAGTTGTGTGGTGTACTCGGCATATTTAATATTAACGTATAACAGACTCTCAATTTCACACCTCACTCGCGATTACTGAAAATCCTTCCTGATCATTCCATTCACACTCAGCCCACCCACACTGGCTGTAACACAGGTCTATCGCCTAGCACTGGAGTCAGGGACTTCACACAACTTATGACCAGTTTCTTGTGTAATAAAGATTATTGATTATGTGATTTCAGAGGAATGGAGGATGAGGAAAGATGAAATATTTCAATATAAATGTGGATAGCTGTAAAAGTAGAGGAAGACCAAAAAAAATAAATGTGGGCTCCCTCCCTCCAACCTCTTATGGTTATTTTAAAGCATATAACCTGTGGGATATTGTTAGGACTTTGTGGACGCTTAATGTGCCTTTGATGAGGCAAGGCGGAGGACTCATTAAAGCGGTCCGTCTATAGAAATGAGGTGACTGCTGAGTAGGTAATTAAGAAATATGAAAGAACCTTTCAATGTTATTTACTCGCTGTTGATTGATTTATAATTGTAATTCTTTTCCGGCGTGTCCATCCTTATCGGTAGGACGAGCTACACGGAAAAACCAAACCGTATCCTGTGTTAAATGATTAGCTAGTGAGTGAGCAAGATGGTCATCTTGTTCACTCACTAGCTAATTATTTCACTGGCTAATCATCAATCATCTACGGAGGACAGTCGTATGATCCACTTTCTGCCCAATAAATACGATAGGAATGAAAACTGAAATCTCAGATATAGTGTCATTACGTCAAGGCTTCGTTAAAAATTGTCTTTGGTGATACCGGTGTCACTAGATTTGTTTGTACTTGTTTGTACCGGTTTAAGTCTAGACAATCATCTAAAACAGAAATCCTTTAAAATACATAACATGTTCTTCCGCGCGTCCATAAGGCACCGATGACATCGACTTGAATGTTCACATAGTAATGAGCGCACTCGAGCTCGCCGCGAAGTGGCGGTGCGATAAGCGCCGGATGACGCATCATAAGCGCGGCGTCATCGTGTTTTGTGATGTCATAATTTAACTGCAGATGGCTGGGACAAAAAAACAATTATACTATAAATCCCGAACGGATAGGCAGACATGTAAGGTGTAAATAGTCATATTAAAATGTAAAATATGTCAGAGTGCCTCACGTTCACGCTCTCGTCAGCGCACCGACAAGATGCGCAGCTTACTAAAAGTGTTGCTGTTAATATCCCATCAGGCGTCAATATTTTCGGTCGGGCAACCGACCGAAGGACTGTTAACGTTCAACATCACCTGGTGCTAGTGGGTGCTCTCGGTGCATAGTTAGTACATATCGACCGATAGGCTTCAACGAAGTAAGCGTTCGGATCCAGCTTTGAGTCGGCGTGATCGTATGGAAACATCCTACATGCGACTTGATTCAACCACGTAAAGAATGCTCTGGTCATGTTACGGATAAAATTAATTGTTCCTTTACTATACTTACATCTCCTGTAACTACCAATAGCATAATCAATTTTGAATGTGGTTATAAAATTCATCAAGCCTTTGCATTTCCCAGACACATCGTGTTGTTTGTCCAAAACATTGCTATTGAAAACTGATCAGGCGCCAATCATCGGTCGGGGCAACCCGACCGAAAACTTTGGAAGCGTTTAGATTTCTCACAGGGAGGGTACGATGGACGGTTCATCGTAATCAGGTGCTATGTGAATTCAACACATAGTTTATACAAATCGACCGGTAGGCCTCAACAAAGTGGGCGTTCCGATCCAGCTCTGAGTCTGTGTGATCGCATGGAACCATTCTACAGACGAGTCGACACTTCCACCCGTAGAGTGTTCTGGTCATGTTGCATATTATAAAATTCATTCTTCCTTTACTATACTTACTTAACATTTAACTACCGATCGTGAGATCAATTTTTCGGTTTCACTTGGAGAGACGCGGCGGTCCTCATCATAACGGCCAGAGCTATCCGTCATCGGTCGGAATGCTCCCGATCGACTACTGGTCGTGCTCAATGGTGATCCCGTTCAGAACAACCAGCTCCGTGCATTTGGCACGCATAGTTAGGACAGATCAACCGATAGGCTTCAACGAAGTAGACATTCTTCCTTTTACTATACTTACATCTCCTGTAACTACCAATAGCTAATTCAATTTTGAAATTGGTTATAAAATTCATCGCGCCTTCACATTTCCCAAACCCATCGTGTTGTTTGTCCAAAACATTGCTATGAAAATCTGACCAGGCGCCAATCATCGGTCGGGGCAACCCGACCGAATACTGTGGAAGCGTTCAGAATTCTCAGAGAGGGTACGACGGACGGTTCAACATAATCAGGTGCTATGTGAATTCAACACATAGTTTACACAAATCGACCGGTAGGCCTCAACGAAGTAGGCGTTCGGATCCAGCTCTGAGTCTGTGTGATCGTACAGAGACGTACTACAGACGAGTCGACACATCCACTCGTAGAGTGATCTGGTCTTGTTGCATATTATAAAATTCATTCTTCCTTTACTATACTTACTTAACATTTAACTACCGATCGTGTATACAATTTTTCGGTTATTTTTGATGAGACGCGGCAGTCCGCATCATAACCGTCATCGGCCGGAGCCATCATCAAATGAAGAAATTCCATGTGAACGAACGGAAGATTGGTCTACTGGTGTGCTTCTAACGATGTTCGGGAAGAGGAACATGAATCTGTCGACGAAGGAGATCTTTGCTAGTGCAGTATTTGCATCGAGATCTCAGTCAGTTGACAAAGCGAGTATATAATTTCCTTGCGTATGCCGACGGCTTACTTTAGAGACTGCTGTGGTTATATGTTGCGAATAGAATTCATTATACTGCTGTTCGCGACGCTCAGAGCCACGGAAAGAGATCTTCTGTTGAAAAAAAAACACATGCATGACGTCGGTAAACGACGCAAAGTTCAATGATCACTGTTTCAAAGCTTATGCAAAGTAACTCTGAGAGAAAATCTGTTGGCGGAGCGCTTGTGAAACAAAAACAGCATAATTTTTGAAGAGGACTCCATGACATAGTCGATGTATCTTCACAGTAGTGTCCATCAAAGATAATGCGAATTCGTATGTGTTCACGGAGATCCTTGGAACTACACGTTCGGGCTGAGGCGCAACTCCATTTGTGGGAGGAAAAAGTATATTGTGCCGCTTATCAGGTGCTGACGTCATAATTCAATACCGCGTCATCGGCTGGCCGATAAGGGCGCGCGGCGCGGGGCGGCGTGCAGCGGCCGGGTGGCCGCGCGTCCTCTCTAATGTGAGCGTAGCACTTAATGTCATCGGTGCCTTGAGCACGTGAATATTTTGGGACAAGATTTTCTATAACGGAGACGTTGTTTTTAACACGTTTAGGATTTCTAATCAACTCAATTATTCTTATCTCAGCCACATGAAATTGCCTTTCATTCAGTCCTTTCGTGGCTCAATATTCAGATCCACACAAGACAGCAGGTCTGGTCATTTTTATAAATCTTCCCATCGATTATAAGGGACATGCGGAAGTCGCATATTACTCCCGTGACCTGCCGCCATTTCATTCAAGCAGAGTTAATCGTGTGCTTAACACTCCGATCTATTTCGTCATCTCTGTACGAGTGAACCGAGATACCGAAAGTCGGAGTAGACTGGAAGGAGGACGCCATCAAGCGTTATGGGTCCAGAACTGGAGAGACGACCGAAATCGCAGATGAAGTTTTCGGTTTCACTTCTGCTGATTTTCAAGCCAACATTCTCCAGCTTCTGTTGCCATTTCTCAAATCTGCTTTTGGGGGTATCTTCATGTATACCTTTATTTAAAATACAGTTAATAGTCCAGTAGAAGTTTAATAATAATTAGCACAACTACCGATCGCTCATTCAATTTTGAAACAGGAGCTAATAAATTTAATCGCGCCTTTTCATTTTCTTTACACATCTTCTTGTTTATCTACAACATTGCTAGTTAATCTGGTCAGGCGCCAATTATCGGTCGGGGCAAGCCGACTGAAAACTTTGGTAGCTTTTATATTTCTCACAGGCAGGGTACGACAAACTTTCAACATAATCAGGTGCTATGTGGATATCCACCCGTAGAGTGTTTTGGTCATGTTGCATATTATAAAATTAATTCTTCCTTTACTATACTCATTATCTCATGACTTATGTAATAACTTGTATGATTGCTTAGATATTAGTAACAGGCTATGTTATATAGTTCCCAGGACAAGCCAGGGACGACAGGTGCGGGCACGACCTGTATTCGCCACTAATACCAGTCATACGAATGCCGGCTTGCGTGCACCTATTCGTCGCCTTACGAGCAATTATAATAAGAATTTCTGCAGCTTAGATCTGTTTGCTTTACCCCAGGGAAGGTTTAGACAAATGTTGCTTGATTTATTGAAAAACTAATGTGACTTTGACTTTGTAATTTCATTGAGCAACACTATTAAGAGCTTCATTGTTGGTGTTGTTGATGCTTCACTATTTGTATTAATCTTTTTTGCTTTTTTGTTTTGTTATTTACCATATTGTCTCATTGTTTATCTGTGGAGAACGTGGTTGATTTCACATTTGTATTATTGTTGTATCTTATTTTTTTTTTATCCTTAATGTGTAATTGTTTGTTTTCCCTAATAAATAAAATAAAATAAAAAAATAAAATTATCCTTTAACTAACGATCGTGAATTCAAATTTTCGGTTGTATTTGGAGAAACGCGGTGGTTCACATCATAACCGCCATCGACCAGAGCCTGGTGAAGTTGTGGTCCGACTAAGATATAATTGATTCTACTTGCAACATACCCGTTGCAGGATCTGAACTAAGCTGTCGGCTAACGTACGAAAATGATATACCCGCTTTGACAACTGACTTAGATCTGGATGCAAATACTGCACCAGCAAATAGGTAGCTCCTTCGTCGAAAGCCATGATTGTCTCTCTTCCCGAACATCGTTACAAACACACCAGTCGTGTGTCTAGCGGACCAGCTCATTAACGGAATGAGCTGGTCGAGTACCAGCTCATTCCGTTCACATGGAATTTCTTCAGGTGATGACGATGGCTCTGGCCGTTATGATGTGGACCGCCGCGTCTCACCGAGTAAAACCGAAAATTTGAATCTACAATCGGTAGTTAAAGGATAAGTAAGTATGGTAGAAGAAGAATTAATTTTATGTGCAACCAACATGACTAGAGTATTCTATGGGTGGATGGGCTCGTATGTAGAATGTTTCAAAACGATCACGACACAGACTCGGAGCTTCATGCGAACGCCTACTTGGTTGAAGCCTGTCCGAAATGCAGCACGACAAAGCTTTCGTTGAAGACTCCTCGTAGTTCTGCTCAAACTATGTATCGAATAAACAAGGCCCTCTGTGGGACCTTTGAGCGCTACAAGTAGTCGGGATGGTGATCCCGACTGATGATTGGCGCCTGACAAAATATGTATAGCAATGTTTTTAGTTAACAACACGATGTTTTTATGAATCGTTTAAGCGCTATTGAAACTCCTGTTTCAAACTTGATTGACCGTTCAGGATATTTAAGTATATATATATGCAACATGACCAGAGTACTATCTAGGTCCTAGACCCAAATATTCGAAGACGTGACAATCCGCACTGGGCCCGCGTGGTGCATTACAGGCCTCTCATAGAGAGGATCCACTCATGGGAGGCAAGTGTCCTTGCTGAGGAAATATAACAAGCTGATTATGCATTATTCTACGGTGAGAACTTAAATAGATAAGGTAGGTGTATGTAAGTAGGCAATACAGAGGTACTATGTACATATTTGCACATACAATTTGTATTCATATGATGTATCTTGAGAATTCATTAAGAAAGACCTCTTGGGAACATGGCGTATGCCACATAACTAGGAAAACCACCCTTATTGCTACGGTATAAAGGACAATATTAAACCTATTTACCTTGAACGTAAGTTTGACTTACTGAACTAAGCATCTCGTATGCGGTAAACTTGGGAAGAAGGGGTTGAACCTCATCTCATCATCATCATCATTTCAGCCGAAAGACGTCAACTGTTGGACATAGACCTCCCCCAAGTGTCGCCACATTGACCGGTCACGTGCAACTCGCATCCAGCGGATCCCTGCAACCTTCACCAGGTCATCGGTCCACCTAGTGGGAAGCCTTCCAACACAACGTCTTCCGGTCCGCGGTCGCCACTCCAGAACCTCATCTAGCAGCAAGGAATTTCTTTTCCATGCTCCTGTCGTATTCCGTTGCTAAGAACCGTCATTTGCTTGAGCGAGAGACAGAGCGGACATTCTATTGTACCCGGCAGCATCGACGATTCGATCGGCAGCACGCTGATTCTCGTAGAATCAAGAAAAAAGTGAAGAAAATCAGTTCTTAACTTAGCCCAAGGGGTATTGGCGCAAGCCACCGCGGGAGACGCCCTGGGCGCTGGGGCCACGTGATGGCTCCTGGCCACCGTACGAGCGGGCCTGTGGACGGTGAGTAATGGGCTAGCTCGCCGTCGGGCCGTCTTATGACGACAGGCCGTGTCGACGATGCGTTCGTGTTCCATGCGCGCCTCAAAGAGATGTCAGCAACCAGGAAGGGGCGGCAAGGGCCGATGCCTGCCAGGGCTGCGGGACTGTTCGAAAGAGATAACATGGCCCTGGAACACAAAGGGCAAAGAAGGAACACTGATAGATATGCAAACGTAGGTGACAAGTGAAACAACGGGTGGCTGGAAAGACACTGATACATATTTGTGAAGTACCTAACACTACTTATGATAGGCGTGCACAACCGCCATCATATTTGCATATATAACAGAATCTGTGGTCAATCAATTATCAAAATGATCTATATTAGTACAGTTAGAGCTTTGCCGTTACGTGGTCATGTTATTAATAAATCATTAATTGCGTTTTAATTATTGTTCGTGTTATTAGTTGTTATCGATGATAGCCTGCATCTGATGAAAACATGGACGCATCGAGACTTATGTAAGTTTTATTTTATCAATAACAAATATAAATGGTGTAAATAGACCCTTAACGAAGTCGAAACGCAATTGTTCTCCCTGTCATTACGATATATTTTTTTTTGTTATAGACCATACCTGGGAACCTTTTACGGAGATATTGGGGGTCATAACTTTACTATAAATACTTCCACGACCCCTGTACTATTCTATACATCCATCAGCACAATGTGTTGAGTGCGTTACATTGAGTTTAACCGTAAAACGTCATTTTTCACCCCAAAAAAAAAGTTGTTTCCCAGCAATAATTTTTGCGTAGAGTAACTTAGCACCCATGGCCCTTCAGCACTTGCAATACGGGCGACAACGTGGGGCGGCTGCGGACATAGCGACCTTGATAGACGGACTGTGTGAAAGATGTAATTGCTTGACCGCGCGCTTTAATGAGTCCTCGCGAATGTATCAATTTAAATGGAATATTCTGAGGGTTGATCACGTATTGGTTCAATTAGTATCGTAATACCTACGTGGATTATGGTTATTTTAAAGCAAATAACCTGTGGGATATTGTTAGGACTTTGTGGACGCTTAATGTGCCTTTGATGGGGCAAGGCGGAGGACTTATTAAAGCGGTCGAACTATAGAAATTAGGTGACTGCTTAGTAGGTAATTCAGAAATATGAAAGAAGAACCTTTTAACCTGTGATTAGCTAGTGAGTGAGCATGGTCATCTACGAAGACAGTCGTATCCACTTTAAGCCCAATAAATACGATAGGCATGAAAACTGAAATCTCAGATGAAGTGTCATTACGTCAAAGCTTCATTAAAAATTGTCTTTGGTGATACCGGTGTCACCAGATTTGTATGTACTGGTTTGAACCCGAAAAAATATCTAAAAAGAAATCCTTTCAAATAAGTAACTCGAAAGTTCTTCCGCGCGTCCATAAGGCACCGATGACATCGACTTGAATGTTCACATAGTAATGAGCGCACTCGAGCTCGCCGCGACGTGTGCGGTGCGATAAGCGCCGGATTACGCATCATGTGATGTCATAATTTAACTGCAGATGGCTGGGACAAAAAAACAATTATCCTGTAAATCCCGAACGGAAAGGCAGACATGTAAGGTGTAAATAGTCATATTAAAATATAAAATAAGTCAGAGTGCCTCACGTTCACGCTCTCGTCAGCGCACCAACAAGATGCGCTTAAGAACAAGCTTACATAAAGTGATGCTGTTAATATCCCGTCAGGCGTCAATATTTTCGGTCGGTTGCCCGACCGAAGGACTGTTAACGTTCAACATCACCTGGTGCTGGTGGGTGATTTCGGTGCATAGTTCGTACAGATCGACCGGTAGGCTTCAACGAAATAGGCGTTCGGATCCAGCACTGAGTCTGTGTGATCGCACGGAATCATTCTACATGCGACTCGATTCAACCATATAAACAATGCTCTGGTCATGTTACGGAATTCATTCTTCCTTTACTATACTTACATCTCCTGTAACTACCAATAGCGTATTCAATTTTGAAATTGGTTATAAAATTCATCGCGCCTTTGCATTTCCCAGACACATCGTGTTGTATGTCCAAAACATTGCTATGGAAAACTGATCAGGCGCTAATCATCGGTCGGGGCAACCCGACCGAAAACTTTGGAAGCGTTTAGATTTCTCACAGGGAGGGTACGATGGACGGTTCATCGTAATCAGGTGCTATGTGAATTCAACACATAGTTTATACAATTCGACCGGTAGTCCTCAACAAAGTGGGCGTGACGATCCAGCTCTGAGTCTGTGTGATCGCATGGAATCATTCTACAGACGAGTCGACACATCCACCCGTAGAGTAGTGATCTGGTCTTGTTGCATATTATAAAAATCATTCTTCCTTTACTATACTTACTTACCCCTTAACTACCGATCGTGAGTTCAATTTTTCGGTTTCACTTGGAGAGACGCGGCGGTCCTCATCATAACGGCCAGAGCCATCCGTCATCGGTCGGAATGCTCCCGATCGACTACTGGTCGTACTCAATGGTGATCCTGTTCAGAACAACCAGCTCCGTGCATTTGGCACGCATAGTTCGGACAGATCAACCGATAGGCTTCAACGAAGTAGACGTTCGCATCAAGCGTTGATTCTATGTCGTGATCGCTTTGAAACATTCCACATACGACTCCATATCCACCCAAAGAGTGTTCTAGTCAAATTCCACATAAATTTCATTCTTCCTTTACTATACTTACTTAAAATTTAACTACCGTGCATTTAATTTTTCGGTTATTTTTTGATGAGACGCGGCGGCCCACATCATAACCGTCATCGGCCAGAGCCATCATCAAATGAAGAAATTCCATGTAAACGGAAGATTGATCGAGTCGCTAGACACACGACTGGTGTGCTTCTAGCGATGTTCGGGATGAGGGACAAGAATCTGTCGACGAAGGAACTCTTTGCTAGTGCAGTATTTGCATCGAGATCTCAGTCAGTTGACAAAGCGGGGTATATGATTTGCTTGTGTAGGCCGACGGCTTATTTCAGAGACAGCTGTGGTTATGTTGCGAATAGATTCCATTATACTGTTGTTCGCGACGCTCAGAGCCACGGAAAGAGAACTTCTGTTGAAAATAAACCACATGCGTGATGTAAACGACGCAAAGTTCAATGATCAAAACATAATAGTGCGACGAGCATTATAACTTTTTGTAGCCCACAACACTTTACAAGTCGCAGTTTATTCTGGTGTTTGGGCTGCCGAGGCGCGTCAAAACGTAAACTGTTTCAAAGCAAGCAAAGTAACTCTGAGAGAAAATCTGTTGGCAGAGCGCTTGTGAAACAAAAACAGCATAATTTTTGCCGAGGGCTCCATGGCATCGTCGATGTATCTTCACAGTAGTGTCCATCAAACATAAAGCGGATTCGTTTGTGTTCACGGAGATCCTTGGAACTACCTACACGTTCGGGCTGTGGCTCAACTTCATTTGTGGGAGGAAAAAGTATATTGTGCCGCTTATCAGGTGCTGACGTCATAATTCAATACCGCGTCATCGGCTGGCCGATAAGGGCGCGCGGCGCGGGGCGGCGTGCAGCGGCCGGGTGGCCGCGCGTCCACTCTAATGTGAGCGTAGCACTTAATGTCATCGGTGCCTTGAGCACGTGAATATTTTGGGACAAGATTTTCGATAACGGAGACGTTGTTTTTAACACGTTTAAGATTTCTAATCTACACAATTAAGTACTAAAAACCTTTCAGGTTAACTTTTGATAAAAAATACCTATTTCATTAACATCATTCTCCTCCTGTCCTTTTCCAATTTATTTATGGTCGGCACAACATGTCTTCTTCTTCCATACTTCTCTATTACTCGTCATCTCAGCAGTCACCTCCTTGCTAGCCATATCAAATTTCATTCACACAATCTGTTAACGCCATCTAGTGGAGGAGGACGCTAAATTACGTGTGGCCCTCTACCGTCAAGTGGACCGAGGCTTGGCGGTAGCGAATCAGCGAATAGGAGCGGAGCAACGACGGTGCGCGGAGCGCTGATTGGTCGGCGCTGAGGAACTCGCGCCGAGAAGCTTCTATTCGTTCGTTCCACGGCGCGTCCGTCGAACAGATAGATCACTACAGAAAAAACAACATGGTAGTCGGTTCACCATTATTGTTCACCTTAATACACATGTAAATTCGTTTTAATAAACGTCTTAACACCATAAAAATAAATCGAATCATTGAAGTCTGACCCGCAAACCCACAAACATATTGGACCTTCGAACTGGATCGGAGCGGCTTCAAGAAAACGTACAGGTGGAAGTCGGCAACCAGCAGGAAATAAAACGGTCAGGCCATTCAGTGTTCCTATCCAAACCCATCCTCAAGGATCATTTGTGTTAATATCGTGTATTCTTGTGCAAAATTCCAGTTACATAGACGTGCCGCGAGCCCGCGTTTGAAACACGAGTACCTAACTACCGCCATTTTGAGCGGCGTTGCTACGAGTTCGATCGAGCGAGTTAAAATCTGTAAGTACTTTCTTCTTTCTCTTGCAATCTCCCAGAATGCCACTCGACGATTATAAAGATTTGGTTAAGAAAAGAGGTGTAGTGAAAGGAAAGTTTACTGTATTCGTTAAATATGTGCAATCGTTACAAGATCTAGAAATGACAGATTCTCAAAAGATAGCTCTAGAAGATCGTTGTAATAACATTATGTCACTATTAGAACAGTTTACAAACATTCAGGATGATATAGAATTTCACATACAGGATTCTGAACTAGAGTTAGAAAAACAATTAATTGAAAGAGAAACCTTTGAAAGTCTATTCTATGAGATCACATCTAAGGCGAAATGCACGCTTAAGAGTAAAGAAATTATTGATAACGATGTTGAAGGTTCCAACAAGACCTTTAGCATCAAATTACCCACTATTTCATTGCCTTCCTTTGACGGTTCATTTGAACAGTGGTTAGAATTTAGAGATACCTACTTATCCTTGATTCATAATTCTAAAACTATAGACGGTATTCAAAAATTCCATTACTTACGTTCCGCGCTCACTGGCACTGCTAGTCAAATAATAAAATCGTTACAGTTTACTGCTGAAAATTACACAATAGCCTGGAGTTTATTGGAGAACAGATTTAATAATAATAGATTACTTGTTCAAAACCACGTTAAAGCTCTGTTCTCATTGCAGTCTTTACACAAAGAATCTGCATCTCACATTCGTAAGTTGATAGATAACGTACTAAAAAATATTCGTGCTCTTAAAGGTCTAAATGAGCCCACAGATCATTGGGATACGTTAATCATATTCCTTATTGTTACTAAGATGGATTCAACTACTGAAAAAGAATGGGAAAACCATAAAAGTGCACTTTCTAAATTACCAAGTCACGCTAATAAAAAAATAACTCTAAACGATATGATTACATTCCTTACTGACAGGGCGGACATGTTAGAATCTATTAAAGGTACACATGATTCTGGTAAGCATACCTCCGATGGTTCCGTAAAGAAATCATCATCATCATCCAATCAATCAAAGCATGCTAACTCGCATAGTTACGTCGCAACACGTAATAATAATAATTCGTCTAAATCATCACAAAAACCTAATTCGAACAATGATTCAAAACGTTACCAAAGGTGTATTATGTGCAAAGAGAATCATCCGCTTTATTCGTGCAGCAAGTTCAATGACCTTTCTATGAAGGACAAATTATTATTCGTAGACGAGAACAAATTATGTAAAAATTGCTTGCGTGCTGGACATACAGTGTCTCATTGCTGGTTCGGCGCCTGCAAGTTATGTAATCGTAAACACCATTCGCTTCTTCATGGTGAGTGCTGTGATAACGGCAACATGTCAGAACCTGTAGGGCCGCACGACGCGCAAGCGCCGGCGTCCACATCGTGTCGCGAGTCCGAAGCTACGGGCGGCGCACCTAGTACAGCGCTACACAGTGCGTCAACTTCAACGCGTCAACAAGTTGACAACGAGTACTCATTTCAAGAACCCGTTATTCTTTCGACTGCATTATTAGAAGTATTAGATCGTGATAATAAGTATCACACTATTCGTGCTATTCTAGATAATGGTAGTCAACATTCATTTATCACAAAATCGTTATGCGAAAAATTAAAAATTCCTTTGATACAGTCCACAGTACAAGTCGCAGGGGTAGGTAATTCGGTAACCCAATCTACACAATCATGCAAAGTGCAATTGCGATCTAAAAATAGTGAATTTAACACACACTTAAATTGTCTCGTCCTACCTTGCATTACCGCAACGTTACCTTCCGTTACTCATAATATCGCAAGGTTTATGATTCCGAGTCATGTATCACTCGCCGATCCTAAATTTTTTATGTCTAACAGAATCGATTTATTAATCGGCGCAGATAAGTTTTGGGAACTTTTAAGTGAAGGATTAATTCGACTGACAAACGGCCCATACCTACAGAATACTAAGTTAGGTTGGGTTGTATCTGGTGTCATACATAATATAAAAGGTTCATCCGTTAACCGAGTTCAATGCAACTTTACGCACACGCACGACAACTTAGATACTCAATTAACTAAATTTTGGGAATTAGAGGAGATAAGTTCAAAAACCGGTTATATTATGTCTAAAGAAGAACATGATTGTGAGAATTTATTTATTAAAACAACTACGCGTGATAGTGACGGTCGTTTCTCTGTGCGCATTCCACTACGCGAATCAGCTGATCAACTAGGCGACTCATACTTACAAGCCGAGAGTCGGTTCCTCGCGCTCGAACGCAAGTTGGGTCGATGCACACCGAGTTATAAAAAATTATACTTTGATTTTATGCGTGAATATTTGGAACTCGGTCATATGACAAAAATAGATACTTATACATCTCCACATTACTTCTTACCGCATCACGGTGTATTTAGAGAACATAGTACAACTACGAAATTACGAGTAGTATTTGACGCTAGTGCTAAAACTACTTCCGGTCAATCGCTAAATGACATACAATTGATTGGCCCGTCTTTACAAAATGATATTGTTGCCATTCTCTTAAGATTTCGTCAGTACACATATATTGCCTGTGCAGACATCGAGAAAATGTACAGACAAATATTAATTCAACCCGATCAACAATGTTTACAATTAATTTTATGGAGAGAAAACCCGTTAGATGCGCTCGGTGTGTACCGGCTTAACACAGTAACTTACGGTACGGCGTCCGCGCCATACCTAAGTATGCGATGTTTACAACAGCTGGCGTCGGAATGCGCTGATAACGACATCGCTCATATTATAAACAAAGATTTTTACGTTGACGATCTGATATCGGGTTGTGACGATAAAATGGAATTATTAGACATTTGTAATAAAGTTTCTACGGTATTACAATCGGGTTGTTTCTGTTTACGAAAATGGTTATTTAATTTCGATTTGTCAACTTTAAACGTGTCAAAGAATTTATCTCTAGGCGAAACCTGTCAAAGTAAAACTTTAGGTTTAGGTTGGTTCGCAAATACAGACGAGTTACATTATACGACTAAACTTAAATTAAACGGGAGTCACGTTACTAAGCGCATTATGTTATCAGCAATCTCGCAAGTTTACGATCCGTTAGGTCTATTAGCGCCTATTGTAATACTTGCAAAAATATTACTACAAAAATTATGGATGTATAAAATCGGATGGGACGATCCGGTACCTCATGATATTTTAATTAATTGGCAAAAATTCGTTGACACTCTTGACTATTTGGGTAATTTACGTATACCACGTCAGGTTATAAACAGTAAAATACAATATATAGAATTACATATATTTACTGACGCCTCTCAAAGTGCTTACGGCGCTTGTGCTTACGTGCGTATGTACTCGGATAACAATACTGATGTATCCGTAGCCTTGTTATGCGCTAAGTCGAAGGTCGCGCCTGTCAAACCGATAACCATACCGCGTTTGGAATTATGTGGGGCACTATTAGGTGCAAAGTTGTACACGAAAATTATAAGTTCACTTCGTTCAAAATTCACGAATGTTTATTTTTGGTCTGATTCCACAATTGTGCTGGGATGGCTACGAATGCCACCTAACACTCTTAAAACGTTTGTACAAAACAGGGTGGCTCAAATTAATGAACTTACGGGAAGTTTACCATGGTTACACGTAGGAAGTAAATCCAACCCAGCTGACTTGGTGTCACGCGGGGTCACGCTTGACGCGCTGCGCACAGCTGATATTTGGTGGCACGGCCCGGCATTTTTACACGAACGGCTGTGTGATTTCAGTTATGATCACAGTTGTCATAATGTCAACTTTAACGAATTGCCAGATATTAAAGTAACCACTACACTGTTAGTACATCATACTAATGAGAATACTTTTGCGTTCGAGAGATTCTCTTCTTTTACTCGCATGAAGCGTGCATGTGCTTATATTTTGCGTTTCATTGATAACGTTCGTAATAAAATTAAGGTAAATCGTCAATACGGCCCGCTTCAAGTAGATGAGTTAAATAAATCTATTAATAAATTAACTCAAATGTCACAAAACCAGTCGTTTCCTGATCTTGATATTTCATCAAAGGGGAATGTCACCTTAAAGGCTAACCGTAATATTTCTGGTCTTAACATATTTGTTGATGATAATAACATTATTAGAGTTGGGGGTAGATTAGATAATTCTTTAAACTTTTCATACAATAAAAAACACCCCATCCTGTTGTGTAGCAAACATACTTTTACACGCTTGTTATTTCAATATGAGCATAAGCGCCAGCTTCATGCCGGTCCTCAATTATTGTTAGCTAGCATACGAGAAAATTGGTGGCCCCTCAGAGGCCGTAATCTGGCTAGAAACGTTGTACATACATGTGTGACATGTACACGTATTAAGGGTAAAACTGTTTCAGTTCAAATGGGTAACTTACCTGTAGAGCGGCTAGAACCAGGTTATCCGTTTTTAAGGTGCGGTGTAGACTATGCAGGACCCATGTTTATTTTGAACCGTAAAGGGAGGGGCGCTAAATTGGAGAAATGTTATATTTGTTTATTTGTTTGTTTCTCAACGCGTGCAGTTCACTTAGAATTAGTTACTAATTTAACAACTGACGCTTACATATTAGCTCTAAAACGGTTTATGTCTCGACGGGGTAAACCTGCTGAAATATTTTCTGACAATGGTAAGAATTTTGTTGGAGCAATGAAGGAACTTACACAATTTCTTAAGTATAATCGTGATAATCTTATAGAGCTCTTAGCTGAGGATAATATTAAATTTAATTTCATACCACCATATACACCGCATTTCGGGGGATTGTGGGAGGCAGGAGTAAAGTCTTGCAAATATCACATCCGTCGTGTTATTGGCAACGCGAACTTAACGTATGAGGAGTTTAGCACGATACTAACCCAAATCGAGGCCGTCTTAAACTCTCGACCCATGTATCCACTGTCCACAGACCCAACTGACCTTCTTCCCCTCAGCCCTTCTCTGTTTCTGATTGGCCGACCGCTCACCGCACATGCCAGCCCAGACCTGACAGCTACAGCTTCACATCGCCTATCCCGTTACGACCGTGTGGAACAGATGCGCCAGCAGTTCTGGCAGAGATGGTCAAAGGAGTACATAGCGGAGCTACAGACCAGAACGAAGTGGAAGACAAGTAAGGAAGAATTGATACCTAACACTCTTGTACTCATCAAGGAGGATAATCTTCCACCTCTCAAGTGGCGCTTGGGAAGAATTCTCCATACCTGTCCTGGGAAAGATGGCCTGTCAAGAGTCGCTGACATCAAAACGGCGACCGGGACGGTGCGAAGGGCATTCTCAAAAATATGTCCTTTGTTACCGCCAGAAGAGAAGAAGAAGACGGATACACAATAAACATTCATTATCCATTCAAAAACTTTCAACGTCATCGGTACTTCGTTGGAAAGCAGGAGCTTCCAAGGCCGGGGGCATATGTTAACGCCATCTAGTGGAGGAGGACGCTAAATTACGTGTGGCCCTCTACCGTCAAGTGGACCGAGGCTTGGCGGTAGCGAATCAGCGAATAGGAGCGGAGCAACGACGGTGCGCGGAGCGCTGATTGGTCGGCGCTGAGGAACTCGCGCCGAGAAGCTTCTATTCGTTCGTTCCACGGCGCGTCCGTCGAACAGATAGATCACTACAGAAAAAACAACATGGTAGTCGGTTCACCATTATTGTTCACCTTAATACACATGTAAATTCGTTTTAATAAACGTCTTAACACCATAAAAATAAATCGAATCATTGAAGTCTGACCCGCAAACCCACAAACACAATCCATCCATCATTTCTTTGGTCTTCCTCTACTCTTATAGCCAGCTACATTTATACTCAACATTTTCCTGACTACATTATTCTCATTCCTCCGTTCCACATGTCCATATCACGATAACCGATTACCACACAACTTTTCAGTCACCAGCGCCACTTTCAGACATCCTCATACGTAGTCATTCCTTATTTTATCTATTCGCGGTGTAACACACTTAATTGAGTAATCCCCCTTAGTAATTTCATCAATATAACTCTTCCCTTTGATTATTAGGGAAATGCGGAAATCGCATATTAGTCCCGTGACCTGCCGCCATTTCATCCAACCAGTGTTAATCGTGTGCTTAACACTCCGATCTATTTCGTCATCTTTGTACGAGTGAACTGAGATTCCGAAAACCGAAGTAGACTGGGAGGAGCGCGCCATCCAGCGCTATGGGTACAGAATTGGAGAGGCGACCGAAATCGCAGAACAAGTTTTCAGTTTCACTTCTACTGGTTTTCAAACCAACATTCTCCAGCAGTCCAGCTTCTGTTGCCATTTCTCCAATCTGCTCTGAATATCAGGTTCATCTTTACCGACAAGGCGACAAGCACAATGTCGTCGCCAAACATCATGCACCTGGGTGCATCTTGCTGTTTATCCGTCATTTATAGAAGTTTTTAAAATAACACAACTACCGACCGCTCACTCAATTTTGAAACAGGAGCTAATAAATTTCATCGCGCCTTTACATTTTCTTTACACATCTTGTTGTTTATCTGAAACATTGCTATAGAAATCTGGCCAGGCGCTATACTGCGGAGAAGAGGAGCTCGTGGCTAAATAGTAGCAGCCATTCGGGTCCATCATCACTTTAAGCCACGCTTGCCTAGGTTAGTCCACCACCTATTACATACCGAGTTTCCTCCGTGCCTCGGAAAGCACGTTAAGCTATTGATCCCGGCTGTAATCTGTGGATCTTTGTAAGTCGTTACACGTAGTCAGTGGCCCGAAAGCCTGGCAACCAGTCTTACAAAATACTGGTATTCAGCTGCATCCGGTTAGACTGGAAAACGCTAGGCAGATGATGATGAATACCAAACGACGTTCAATAGTCTTCACGGTATGGTGTATATATAGTACGACATCATCTGGTTGGTGCACTCGGTGGTTAGTTCGTACAGATCGGCCAGTAGGTTTCAACGAAATAGGTGTGCGGGTCAAGCGCTTATTCTGAGCGATCGCAGGGAAACATTCTACTAGCGACTATACATCCACGTAAACAATGCTCTGGTCATGTTACAGATAAAATTCATTGTTCCTTTACTATACTTACATCTCCTGTAACTACCAATAGCTTATTCTTTTTAAAGTGTTTATAAAATTCATCGCGCCTTTGTATTTCTCAAACAAATCGTGTTGTTTGTCCAAAACATTGCTATAAAAAACTGAGCAGGCGCCAATCATCGGTCGCGGCAACCCGACCGAAAACTTTGGTATCGTTTATATTTCTCACATGGAGGGTACGATGAACGGTTCCACATAATCCGGGGCTATAGGAATTCTACACATATGTAGGTAGTTTACTAGCTGTTGTCCGCGATTTCGTTCGTGTGAAAATTTTGATGTGTGTGTGAGAATGCATCGTCGGTCGAGTCCTGGTGTATACCATCACGACTTTCTCAGTAGCAGTCACGGAGTCTGGAATTGTGCTTGGTTGATGGGTATTGGCCTGGGTTGAGGCGACGCGACGATGGCTTAAAAACTGGAACATTCTGGCACTATACAACTTTTTTTCAAAGTGAACTGGAAAGGACTGGAAACTTTCCAGTCCTTTCCAGTTCACTCGGACAACCAATCGGACGACCAATTCTTCCCTTTCCAGTGGAAAGGGAAGAATTGGTCGTCCGGCGGCAAGATGGGCAGACGACATTGTTGCCATCGCGGGAGTATCCTGGATGAGGCTGGCACAAGAGCGTGGAGCTTGGCACAAGCAAAGAGAGGCCTATACCCAGCAGTAGGTGAAGTCGGGATAACGAAAATGAGGTCAAAATGAAAATCCAAAATGGCGTCGAGGACAGTTTTTGTTTTTTCATTCATGGGTGTCGTTTTCATGGTTTTCGGGGTCGATGATAACGAAAATGAGGTCAAAATGAAAATCCAAGATGGCGTTGAGGAAAGTTTCAGGTTTTTAACGAAACTCTATTTTTTCTTTATTTTACTGCATATTTCGATAAAGGTTTTTATTAACTAATTGTAAAAAAATGAATTTTAATATCAAAATTGATGTTTCTCATCTGCCGAGCGTCACGTGACGCCCAATTTTTTTTTAAGCCCTCTGCTCGTCTAGCTCGGGTGTCCGTTGCTATTCATGTTGTACGTATGTTGCGTTGATTTTCGATAAGAGAGAGACAAACCTGAAATATCTCATGGCCCTGTAAAATCACCGGTAAACCTATCCTTGTCCCCCCGGGACACAGCAGTGGTTGGCAGCAGAATAAGGCATCGATGGTGGTACATCCATCACAGACGGTTCCTTCACAAAGAGCTATGGATGGTAAGTAGTTTCTGTGATTTAATTCATCGTGAGGCTTGACATGGAGTTTCGGCACAGCTGCTGCAGCCCGGACTCGCAATCCGAGAATCGTCGCGAAATGTGACTACGGAACACAAACTGACTGCCTTTACACGCTTAAATATGAGTATGTGTGATGTACGGATGGAACCTTCGCCAAATATTATGCAGTTTTTATTTTACACGCGCTCCACCAACAGATTGTCGCTCAGACGCGCCTCGGCTAGCCAAACTAAATATGCCTGAATGGACTGAGACTGGTGAAGTTTTGGTCCTACTTGCCATGTCATGATTCTACTTGCAATATAACCGCGGCAGTCTCTGAACTAAGCTGTCGGTTAACGTATGAAAATGATATACCCGCTTTGACAACTGACTTAGATACTGCACCAGCGAATAGCTCCTTCGTCGAAAGCGTCATGTCGTCGGGGATAGTGCAAATCCGCGAATCTACCATACGTAAAGTGCGCGTATCTACACTACGAGTAGGTTTACAGGGGAATGTTATAAGTTTATATTTCTTTTTATTTCAACGCTTTTTGACCTCATTTTTACATAAATGGTAACAATACATGTGTTGTATGTATTGTTAACAGTAGAAATCTATTAAAGTCGTTAATTTTGTCGCTTCCACAATGGGTAATTCAAATAGGCTACATTTGTGAGATACGCGGAAAGCAATGCCTGTTTCCATTATCCAATGCTAGTTCCGCGGATTTGCACTATCCCCGACGATTCTTCTCTTCCGGAACATCGTTACTGCGACTCGAGCAGCTCATTCCGTTCACATGGAATTTCTTCAGGTGATGACGATGGCTCTGGCCGTTATGATGTGGACCGCCGCGTCTCACCGAGTAAAACCGAAAATATGAATCTACAATCGGTAGTTAAAGGATAAGTAAGTATGGTAAAAGCAAATGAATTTTATGTGCAACAAGACTAGAGTCTTTTGGCACATAAAATTCATTTTCTTTTAACATATGGTACTCTTTGGATGGATGGGCTCGTTTGTAGAATGTTTCAAAACGATCACGACACAGACTGAGAGCTTCATGCGAACGCCTACTTCGTTGAAGCCTGTCCGGAATGCAGCACGACAAAGCTTTCGTTGAAGACTCCTCGTAGTTCTGCTCAAACTATGTATCGAATAGCCAAGGCCCTCTGTAAGATACCTTTGCGATACAAGTAGATGATAAAGTGATCCCGACTGATGATTGGCGCCTGACAAAATATGTATAGCAATGTTTTTAGTTAACAACACGAAGTTTTAAGAAAAATTGTATGACCGTTCAGGATTATGTAAGTATAGAAAGAATGAATTTTATATGCAACATGACCAGAGTACTATCTAGGTCCTAGACCCAAGTATTCGAAGACATGTGACAATCCGCACTGGGCCCGCGTGGTGCATTACAGCCCTATCATAGAGAGGATCCACTCATGGGAGGCAAGTGTCCTTGCTGAGGGAATATAACAAGCTGATTATGCATTATGCTATGTTGAGAACTTAAATAGATGAGGTAGGTGTATGTAAGTAGGCAATACAGAGGTACTATGTACATATTTGCACATTCAATTCGTATTCATAGGATATCTCTTGAGAATTGATTATGAAAGACCTCTAGGGAACATGGCGTACGCCACACAACTAGGAAAACAACCCTTATTGCTACGGTATCAAGGACAATATTAAACTTTTATCTTGAACGTAAGTTTGACTTACTAAACTAAGCATCTCGTGAGTGGTAAACTTAGGAATAAGGGGTTGAACCTCATCTCATCATCATCAACATCATCATTTCTGCTGAAAGACGTCCACTGTTGGACATAGACCTCCACCAACTGTCGCCACATTGACCGGTCCCGTGCGACTCGCATCCAGCGGATCCCTGCAACCTTCACCAGGTCATCGGTCCACCTAGTGGGAGGTCTTCCAACGCAACGTCTTCCGGTTCGCGGTCGCCACTCCAGAACCTCATCTAGCAGCAAGGAATCCCTTTTCCATGCTCTTATCGTTTTCCGTCGCTAAGAACCGTCATTTGCTTGAGCGAGGGACAGAGCGGACATTCTATCGTATGCGGCAGCATCGACGGTTCGATCGGCAGCACGCTGATTCTTGTAGAATCAAGAAATAAAGTGAAGAAAATCATTTCTTAACTTAGCCCAAGGGGTATTGGCCCAAGCCGCCGCGGGAGACGCCCTGGGCGTCGGGGGCTACGTGATGGCTCCTGGCCACCGTACGTGCGGGCCTGTGGACGGTGAGTAAAGGGCTACCCCGCCGTCCGGTCGTCTTATGACGACAGGCTGTGTCGACGGCGCGTTCGTGTTCCACACGCGCCTCAAAGAGATGTCAGCAACCAGGAAGGGGTCCGCAAGGGCCGATGCCTGTCGGGGCTGCGAGACTGTTGGAAAGAGATAGGTACCGCGGCCCTGGAACACAAAGGGCAAAGAAGGAACACTGATAGATATGCAAACGTAGGTGACAAGTGAAACAACGGGTGGCTGGAAAGACACTGATACATATTTGTGAAGTACCTAACACTACTTATAATAGGCGTGCACAACCGCCATCATATTTGCGTATATAACAGAATCTGTGGTCAATCAATTATCAAAATGATCTATATTAGTACAGTTAGAGCTTTGCCGTTACGTGGTCATGTATTAATAAATCATTAATTGCGTTTTAATTATTGTTCGTGTTATTAGTTGTTATCGATGATAGCCTGTTGTGCATCTGCTGAAAACATGGACGCATCGAGACTTATGTAAGTTTTATTTTATCAATAACAAATATAAATGGTGTAAATAGACCCTTAACGAAGTCGAAACGCAATTGTTCTCCCTGTCATTACGATATATTTTTTTTGTTATAGACCATACCTGGGAACCTTTTACGGAGATATTAGGGGTCATAACTTTACTTTAAATACTTCCACGACCCCTGTACTATTCTATACATCCATCAGCACAATGTGTTGAGTGCGTTACATTGAGTTTAACCGCAAAACGTCATTTTTCACCCCAAAAAAAAAGTTGTTTCCCAGCAATAATTTTTGCGTAGAGTAACTTAGCACCCATGGCCCTTCAGCACTTGCTATACGGGCGACAACGTGGGGCGGCTGCGGACATAGCGACCTTGATAGACGGACTGTGTGAAAGATGTAATTGCTTGACCGCGCGCTTTAATGAGTCCTCGCGAATGTATCAATTTAAATGGAATATTCTGAGGGTTGATCACGTATTGGTTCAATTAGTATCGTAATACCTACGTGGATTATGGTTATTTTAAAGCAAATAACCTGTGGGATATTGTTAGGACTTTGTGGACGCTTAATGTGCCTTTGATGGGGCAAGGCGGAGGACTTATTAAAGCGGTCGAACTATAGAAATTAGGTGACTGCTTAGTAGGTAATTGAGAAATATGAAAGAAGAACCTTTTAACCTGTGATTAGCTAGTGAGTGAGCATGGTCATCTACGAAGACAGTCGTATCCACTTTAAGCCCAATAAATACGATAGGCATGAAAACTGAAATCTCAGATGGAGTGTCATTACGTCAAAGCTTGTTTATAAATAGTCTTTGGTGATACCGGTGTCACCAGATTTGTATGTACTGGTTTGAACCCGAAAAAATATCTAAAAAGAAATCCTTTCAAATAAGTAACACGAACGTTCTTCCGCGCGTCCATAAGGCACCGATGACATTGACTTGAATGTTCACATAGTAATGAGCGCACTCGAGCTCGCCGCGAAGTGTGCGGTGCGATAAGCGCCGGATTACGCATCATCAGCGCGTCATGTGATGTCATAATTTAACTGCAGATGGCTGGGACAAAAAAACAATTATCCTGTAAATCCCGAACGGAAAGGCAGACATGTAAGGTGTAAATAGTCATATTAAAATATAAAATAAGTCAGAGTGCCTCACGTTCACGCTCTCGTCAGCGCACCAACAAGATGCGCTTAAGAACAAGCTTACATAAAGTGATGCTGTTAATATCCCGTCAGGCGTCAATATTTTCGGTCGGTTGCCCGACCGAAGGACTGTTAACGTTCAACATCACCTGGTGCTGGTGGGTGATTTCGGTGCATAGTTCGTACAGATCGACCGGTAGGCTTCAACGAAATAGGCGTTCGGATCCAGCACTGAGTCTGTGTGATCGCACGGAATCATTCTACATGCGACTCGATTCAACCATATAAACAATGCTCTGGTCATGTTACGGAATTCATTCTTCCTTTACTATACTTACATCTCCTGTAACTACCAATAGCGTATTCAATTTTGAAATTGGTTATAAAATTCATCGCGCCTTTGCATTTCCCAGACACATCGTGTTGTTTGTCCAAAACATTGCTATGGAAAACTGATCAGGCGCCAATCATCGGTCGGGGCAACCCGACCGAAAACTTTGGAAGTGTTAAGATTTCTCACAGCGGGTACGATGGACGGTTTAACATAATCAGGTGCTATGTGAATTCAACACATAGTTTATACAGGTCAACCGGTAGTCCTCAACAAAGTGGGCGTAACGATCCAGCTCTGAGTCTGTGTGATCGCATGGAATCATTCTACAGACGAGTCGACACATCCACCCGTAGAGTAGTGATCTGGTCTTGTTGCATATTATAAAAATCATTCTTCCTTTACTATACTTACTTACCCCTTAACTACCGATCGTGAGTTCAATTTTTCGGTTTCACTTGGAGAGACGCGGCGGTCCTCATCATAACGGCCAGAGCCATCCGTCATCGGTCGGAATGCTCCCGATCGACTACTGGTCGTACTCAATGGTGATCCTGTTCAGAACAACCAGCTCCGTGCATTTGGCACGCATAGTTCGGACAGATCAACCGATAGGCTTCAACGAAGTAGACGTTCGCATCAAGCGTTGATTCTATGTCGTGATCGCTTTGAAACATTCCACATACGACTCCATATCCACCCAAAGAGTGTTCTAGTCAAATTCCACATAAATTTCATTCTTTACTATACTTTACTATACTTACTTAAAATTTAACTACCGTGCATTTAATTTTTCGGTTATTTTTTGATGAGACGCGGCGGCCCGGCCCGCATCATAACCGTCATCGGCCAGAGCCTTCATCAAATGAAGAAATTCCATGTAAACGGAAGATTGGTCGAGTCGCTAGACACACGACTGGTGTGCTTCTAGCGATGTTCGGGAAGAGGGACAAGAATCTGTCGACGAAGGAACTCTTTGCTAGTGCAGTATTTGCATCGAGATCTCAGTCAGTTGACAAAGCGGGTATATGATTTGCTTGTGTAGGCCGACGGCTTATTTCAGAGACAGCTGTGGTTATGTTGCGAATAGATTCCATTATACTGTTGTTCGCGACGCTCAGAGCCACGGAAAGAGAACTTCTGTTGAAAATAAACCACATGCGTGATGTAAACGACGCAAAGTTCAATGATCAAAACATAATAGTGCGACGAGCATTATAACTTTTTGTAACCCACAACTTTACAAGTCGCAGTTTATTCTGGTGTTTGGGCTGCCGAGGCGCGTCAAAACGTAAACTGTTTCAAAGCAAGCAAAGTAACTCTGAGAGAAAATCTGTTGGCAGAGCGCTTGTGAAACAAAAACAGCATAATTTTTGCCGAGGGCTCCATGGCATCGTCGATGTATCTTCACAGTAGTGTCCATCAAACATAAAGCGGATTCGTTTGTGTTCACGGAGATCCTTGGAACTACCTACACGTTCGGGCTGTGGCTCAACTTCATTTGTGGGAGGAAAAAGTATATTGTGCCGCTTATCAGGTGCTGACGTCATAATTCAATACCGCGTCATCGGCTGGCCGATAAGGGCGCGCGGCGCGGGGCGGCGTGCAGCGGCCGGGTGGCCGCGCGTCCACTCTAATGTGAGCGTAGCACTTAATGTCATCGGTGCCTTGAGCACGTGAATATTTTGGGACAAGATTTTCGATAACGGAGACGTTGTTTTTAACACGTTTAAGATTTCTAATCTACACAATTAAGTACTAAAAACCTTTCAGGTTAACTTTTGATAAAAAAAACCTATTTCATTAACATCATTCTACTGCCCTTATCCCAATTTATTTATGGTCGGCACAACATGTCTTCTTCTTCCATACTTCTCTATTACTCGTCATCTCAGCAGTCACCTCCTTGCTAGCCATATCAAATTTCATTCACACAATCCATCCATCATTTCTTTGGTCTTCCTCTACTCTTATAGCCAGCTACATTTATACTCAACATTTTCCTGACTACATTATTCTCATTCCTCCGTTCCACATGTCCATATCACGATAACCGATTACCACACAACTTTTCAGTCACCAGCGCCACTTTCAGACATCCTCATACGTAGTCATTCCTTATTTTATCTATTCGCGGTGTAACACACTTAATTGAGTAATCCCCCTTAGTAATTTCATCAATATAACTCTTCCCTTTGATTATTAGGGAAATGCGGAAATCGCATATTAGTCCCGTGACCTGCCGCCATTTCATCCAACCAGTGTTAATCGTGTGCTTAACACTCCGATCTATTTCGTCATCTTTGTACGAGTGAACTGAGATTCCGAAAACCGAAGTAGACTGGGAGGAGCGCGCCATCCAGCGCTATGGGTACAGAATTGGAGAGGCGACCGAAATCGCAGAACAAGTTTTCAGTTTCACTTCTACTGGTTTTCAAACCAACATTCTCCAGCAGTCCAGCTTCTGTTGCCATTTCTCCAATCTGCTCTGAATATCAGGTTCATCTTTACCGACAAGGCGACAAGCACAATGTCGTCGCCAAACATCATGCACCTGGGTGCATCTTGCTGTTTATCCGTCATTTATAGAAGTTTTTAAAATAACACAACTACCGACCGCTCACTCAATTTTGAAACAGGAGCTAATAAATTTCATCGCGCCTTTACATTTTCTTTACACATCTTGTTGTTTATCTGAAACATTGCTATAGAAATCTGGCCAGGCGCTATACTGCGGAGAAGAGGAGCTCGTGGCTAAATAGTAGCAGCCATTCGGGTCCATCATCACTTTAAGCCACGCTTGCCTAGGTTAGTCCACCACCTATTACATACCGAGTTTCCTCCGTGCCTCGGAAAGCACGTTAAGCTATTGATCCCGGCTGTAATCTGTGGATCTTTGTAAGTCGTTACACGTAGTCAGTGGCCCGAAAGCCTGGCAACCAGTCTTACAAAATACTGGTATTCAGCTGCATCCGGTTAGACTGGAAAACGCTAGGCAGATGATGATGAATACCAAACGACGTTCAATAGTCTTCACGGTATGGTGTATATATAGTACGACATCATCTGGTTGGTGCACTCGGTGGTTAGTTCGTACAGATCGACCAGTAGGTTTCAACGAAATAGGTGTGCGGGTCAAGCGCTTATTCTGAGCGATCGCATGGAAACATTCTACAAGCGACTATACATCCACGTAAACAATGCTCTGGTCATGTTACAGATAAAATTCATTGTTCCTTTACTATACTTACATCTCCTGTAACTACCAATAGCTTATTCATTTTAAAGTGTTTATAAAATTCATCGCGCCTTTGTATTTCTCAAACAAATCGTGTTGTTTGTCCAAAACATTGCTATAAAAAACTGAGCAGGCGCCAATCATCGGTCGCGGCAACCCGACCGAAAACTTTGGTATCGTTTATATTTCTCACATGGAGGGTACGATGAACGGTTCCACATAATCCGGGGCTATAGGAATTCTACACATATGTAGGTAGTTTACTAGCTGTTGTCCGCGATTTCGTTCGTGTGAAAATTTTGATGTGTGTGTGAGAATGCATCGTCGGTCGAGTCCTGGTGTATACCATCACGACTTTCTCAGTAGCAGTCACGGAGTCTGGAATTGTGCTTGGTTGATGGGTATTGGCCTGGGTTGAGGCGACGCGACGATGGCTTAAAAACTGGAACATTCTGGCACTATACAACTTTTTTTCAAAGTGAACTGGAAAGGACTGGAAACTTTCCAGTCCTTTCCAGTTCACTCGGACAACCAATCGGACGACCAATTCTTCCCTTTCCAGTGGAAAGGGAAGAATTGGTCGTCCGGCGGCAAGATGGGCAGACGACATTGTTGCCATCGCGGGAGTATCCTGGATGAGGCTGGCACAAGAGCGTGGAGCTTGGCACAAGCAAAGAGAGGCCTATACCCAGCAGTAGGTGAAGTCGGGATAACGAAAATGAGGTCAAAATGAAAATCCAAAATGGCGTCGAGGACAGTTTTTGTTTTTTCATTCATGGGTGTCGTTTTCATGGTTTTCGGGGTCGATGATAACGAAAATGAGGTCAAAATGAAAATCCAAGATGGCGTTGAGGAAAGTTTCAGGTTTTTAACGAAACTCTATTTTTTCTTTATTTTACTGCATATTTCGATAAAGGTTTTTATTAACTAATTGTAAAAAAATGAATTTTAATATCAAAATTGATGTTTCTCATCTGCCGAGCGTCACGTGACGCCCAATTTTTTTTTAAGCCCTCTGCTCGTCTAGCTCGGGTGTCCGTTGCTATTCATGTTGTACGTATGTTGCGTTGATTTTCGATAAGAGAGAGACAAACCTGAAATATCTCA
Source organism: Noctua fimbriata (assembly GCA_905163415.1). Lineage (NCBI taxonomy): Eukaryota > Metazoa > Arthropoda > Insecta > Lepidoptera > Noctuidae > Noctua > Noctua fimbriata. The sequence continues at coordinate 3,489,636 of LR990949.1, read as the reverse complement.
TGGCCCTGTAAAATCACCGGTAAACCTATCCTTGTCCCCCCGGGACACAGCAGTGGTTGGCAGCAGAATAAGGCATCGATGGTGGTACATCCATCACAGACGGTTCCTTCACAAAGAGCTATGGATGGTAAGTAGTTTCTGTGATTTAATTCATCGTGAGGCTTGACATGGAGTTTCGGCACAGCTGCTGCAGCCCGGACTCGCAATCCGAGAATCGTCGCGAAATGTGACTACGGAACACAAACTGACTGCCTTTACACGCTTAAATATGAGTATGTGTGATGTACGGATGGAACCTTCGCCAAATATTATGCAGTTTTTATTTTACACGCGCTCCACCAACAGATTGTCGCTCAGACGCGCCTCGGCTAGCCAAACTAAATATGCCTGAATGGACTGAGACTGGTGAAGTTTTGGTCCTACTTGCCATGTCATGATTCTACTTGCAATATAACCGCGGCAGTCTCTGAACTAAGCTGTCGGTTAACGTATGAAAATGATATACCCGCTTTGACAACTGACTTAGATACTGCACCAGCGAATAGCTCCTTCGTCGAAAGCGTCATGTCGTCGGGGATAGTGCAAATCCGCGAATCTACCATACGTAAAGTGCGCGTATCTACACTACGAGTAGGTTTACAGGGGAATGTTATAAGTTTATATTTCTTTTTATTTCAACGCTTTTTGACCTCATTTTTACATAAATGGTAACAATACATGTGTTGTATGTATTGTTAACAGTAGAAATCTATTAAAGTCGTTAATTTTGTCGCTTCCACAATGGGTAATTCAAATAGGCTACATTTGTGAGATACGCGGAAAGCAATGCCTGTTTCCATTATCCAATGCTAGTTCCGCGGATTTGCACTATCCCCGACGATTCTTCTCTTCCGGAACATCGTTACTGCGACTCGAGCAGCTCATTCCGTTCACATGGAATTTCTTCAGGTGATGACGATGGCTCTGGCCGTTATGATGTGGACCGCCGCGTCTCACCGAGTAAAACCGAAAATATGAATCTACAATCGGTAGTTAAAGGATAAGTAAGTATGGTAAAAGCAAATGAATTTTATGTGCAACAAGACTAGAGTCTTTTGGCACATAAAATTCATTTTCTTTTAACATATGGTACTCTTTGGATGGATGGGCTCGTTTGTAGAATGTTTCAAAACGATCACGACACAGACTGAGAGCTTCATGCGAACGCCTACTTCGTTGAAGCCTGTCCGGAATGCAGCACGACAAAGCTTTCGTTGAAGACTCCTCGTAGTTCTGCTCAAACTATGTATCGAATAGCCAAGGCCCTCTGTAAGATACCTTTGCGATACAAGTAGATGATAAAGTGATCCCGACTGATGATTGGCGCCTGACAAAATATGTATAGCAATGTTTTTAGTTAACAACACGAAGTTTTAAGAAAAATTGTATGACCGTTCAGGATTATGTAAGTATAGAAAGAATGAATTTTATATGCAACATGACCAGAGTACTATCTAGGTCCTAGACCCAAGTATTCGAAGACATGTGACAATCCGCACTGGGCCCGCGTGGTGCATTACAGCCCTATCATAGAGAGGATCCACTCATGGGAGGCAAGTGTCCTTGCTGAGGGAATATAACAAGCTGATTATGCATTATGCTATGTTGAGAACTTAAATAGATGAGGTAGGTGTATGTAAGTAGGCAATACAGAGGTACTATGTACATATTTGCACATTCAATTCGTATTCATAGGATATCTCTTGAGAATTGATTATGAAAGACCTCTAGGGAACATGGCGTACGCCACACAACTAGGAAAACAACCCTTATTGCTACGGTATCAAGGACAATATTAAACTTTTATCTTGAACGTAAGTTTGACTTACTAAACTAAGCATCTCGTGAGTGGTAAACTTAGGAATAAGGGGTTGAACCTCATCTCATCATCATCAACATCATCATTTCTGCTGAAAGACGTCCACTGTTGGACATAGACCTCCACCAACTGTCGCCACATTGACCGGTCCCGTGCGACTCGCATCCAGCGGATCCCTGCAACCTTCACCAGGTCATCGGTCCACCTAGTGGGAGGTCTTCCAACGCAACGTCTTCCGGTTCGCGGTCGCCACTCCAGAACCTCATCTAGCAGCAAGGAATCCCTTTTCCATGCTCTTATCGTTTTCCGTCGCTAAGAACCGTCATTTGCTTGAGCGAGGGACAGAGCGGACATTCTATCGTATGCGGCAGCATCGACGGTTCGATCGGCAGCACGCTGATTCTTGTAGAATCAAGAAATAAAGTGAAGAAAATCATTTCTTAACTTAGCCCAAGGGGTATTGGCCCAAGCCGCCGCGGGAGACGCCCTGGGCGTCGGGGGCTACGTGATGGCTCCTGGCCACCGTACGTGCGGGCCTGTGGACGGTGAGTAAAGGGCTACCCCGCCGTCCGGTCGTCTTATGACGACAGGCTGTGTCGACGGCGCGTTCGTGTTCCACACGCGCCTCAAAGAGATGTCAGCAACCAGGAAGGGGTCCGCAAGGGCCGATGCCTGTCGGGGCTGCGAGACTGTTGGAAAGAGATAGGTACCGCGGCCCTGGAACACAAAGGGCAAAGAAGGAACACTGATAGATATGCAAACGTAGGTGACAAGTGAAACAACGGGTGGCTGGAAAGACACTGATACATATTTGTGAAGTACCTAACACTACTTATAATAGGCGTGCACAACCGCCATCATATTTGCGTATATAACAGAATCTGTGGTCAATCAATTATCAAAATGATCTATATTAGTACAGTTAGAGCTTTGCCGTTACGTGGTCATGTTATTAATAAATCATTAATTGCGTTTTAATTATTGTTCGTGTTATTAGTTGTTATCGATGATAGCCTGTTGTGCATCTGCTGAAAACATGGACGCATCGAGACTTATGTAAGTTTTATTTTATCAATAACAAATATAAATGGTGTAAATAGACCCTTAACGAAGTCGAAACGCAATTGTTCTCCCTGTCATTACGATATATTTTTTTTGTTATAGACCATACCTGGGAACCTTTTACGGAGATATTAGGGGTCATAACTTTACTTTAAATACTTCCACGACCCCTGTACTATTCTATACATCCATCAGCACAATGTGTTGAGTGCGTTACATTGAGTTTAACCGCAAAACGTCATTTTTCACCCCAAAAAAAAAGTTGTTTCCCAGCAATAATTTTTGCGTAGAGTAACTTAGCACCCATGGCCCTTCAGCACTTGCTATACGGGCGACAACGTGGGGCGGCTGCGGACATAGCGACCTTGATAGACGGACTGTGTGAAAGATGTAATTGCTTGACCGCGCGCTTTAATGAGTCCTCGCGAATGTATCAATTTAAATGGAATATTCTGAGGGTTGATCACGTATTGGTTCAATTAGTATCGTAATACCTACGTGGATTATGGTTATTTTAAAGCAAATAACCTGTGGGATATTGTTAGGACTTTGTGGACGCTTAATGTGCCTTTGATGGGGCAAGGCGGAGGACTTATTAAAGCGGTCGAACTATAGAAATTAGGTGACTGCTTAGTAGGTAGGTAATTGAGAAATATGAAAGAAGAACCTTTTAACCTGTGATTAGCTAGTGAGTGAGCATGGTCATCTACGAAGACAGTCGTATCCACTTTAAGCCCAATAAATACGATAGGCATGAAAACTGAAATCTCAGATGGAATATCATTACGTCAAAGCTTCATTAAAAATTGTATTTGGTGATACCGGTGTCACCAGATTTGTATGTACTGGTTTGAACCCGAAAAAATATCTAAAAAGAAATCCTTTCAAATAAGTAACACGAACGTTCTTCCGCGCGTCCATAAGGCACCAATGACATCGACTTGAATGTTCACATAGTAATGAGCGCACTCGAGCTCGCCGCGAAGTGTGCGGTGCGATAAGCGCCGGATTACGCATCATGTGATGTCATAATTTAACTGCAGATGGCTGGGACAAAAAAACAATTATCCTGTAAATCCCGAACGGAAAGGCAGACATGTAAGGTGTAAATAGTCATATTAAAATATAAAATAAGTCAGAGTGCCTCACGTTCACGCTCTCGTCAGCGCACCAACAAGATGCGCTTAAGAACAAGCTTACATAAAGTGATGCTGTTAATATCCCGTCAGGCGTCAATATTTTCGGTCGGTTGCCCGACCGAAGGACTGTTAACGTTCAACATCACCTGGTGCTGGTGGGTGATTTCGGTGCATAGTTCGTACAGATCGACCGGTAGGCTTCAACGAAATAGGCGTTCGGATCCAGCACTGAGTCTGTGTGATCGCACGGAATCATTCTACATGCGACTCGATTCAACCATATAAACAATGCTCTGGTCATGTTACGGAATTCATTCTTCCTTTACTATACTTACATCTCCTGTAACTACCAATAGCGTATTCAATTTTGAAATTGGTTATAAAATTCATCGCGCCTTTGCATTTCCCAGACACATCGTGTTGTTTGTCCAAAACATTGCTATGGAAAACTGATCAGGCGCCAATCATCGGTCGGGGCAACCCGACCGAAAACTTTGGAAGTGTTAAGATTTCTCACAGCGGGTACGATGGACGGTTTAACATAATCAGGTGCTATGTGAATTCAACACATAGTTTATACAGGTCAACCGGTAGTCCTCAACAAAGTGGGCGTAACGATCCAGCTCTGAGTCTGTGTGATCGCATGGAATCATTCTACAGACGAGTCGACACATCCACCCGTAGAGTAGTGATCTGGTCTTGTTGCATATTATAAAAATCATTCTTCCTTTACTATACTTACTTACCCCTTAACTACCGATCGTGAGTTCAATTTTTCGGTTTCACTTGGAGAGACGCGGCGGTCCTCATCATAACGGCCAGAGCCATCCGTCATCGGTCGGAATGCTCCCGATCGACTACTGGTCGTACTCAATGGTGATCCTGTTCAGAACAACCAGCTCCGTGCATTTGGCACGCATAGTTCGGACAGATCAACCGATAGGCTTCAACGAAGTAGACGTTCGCATCAAGCGTTGATTCTATGTCGTGATCGCTTTGAAACATTCCACATACGACTCCATATCCACCCAAAGAGTGTTCTAGTCAAATTCCACATAAATTTCATTCTTTACTATACTTTACTATACTTACTTAAAATTTAACTACCGTGCATTTAATTTTTCGGTTATTTTTTGATGAGACGCGGCGGCCCGGCCCGCATCATAACCGTCATCGGCCAGAGCCTTCATCAAATGAAGAAATTCCATGTAAACGGAAGATTGGTCGAGTCGCTAGACACACGACTGGTGTGCTTCTAGCGATGTTCGGGAAGAGGGACAAGAATCTGTCGACGAAGGAACTCTTTGCTAGTGCAGTATTTGCATCGAGATCTCAGTCAGTTGACAAAGCGGGTATATGATTTGCTTGTGTAGGCCGACGGCTTATTTCAGAGACAGCTGTGGTTATGTTGCGAATAGATTCCATTATACTGTTGTTCGCGACGCTCAGAGCCACGGAAAGAGAACTTCTGTTGAAAATAAACCACATGCGTGATGTAAACGACGCAAAGTTCAATGATCAAAACATAATAGTGCGACGAGCATTATAACTTTTTGTAGCCCACAACTTTACAAGTCGCAGTTTATTCTGGTGTTTGGGCTGCCGAGGCGCGTCAAAACGTAAACTGTTTCAAAGCAAGCAAAGTAACTCTGAGAGAAAATCTGTTGGCAGAGCGCTTGTGAAACAAAAACAGCATAATTTTTGCCGAGGGCTCCATGGCATCGTCGATGTATCTTCACAGTAGTGTCCATCAAACATAAAGCGGATTCGTTTGTGTTCACGGAGATCCTTGGAACTACCTACACGTTCGGGCTGTGGCTCAACTTCATTTGTGGGAGGAAAAAGTATATTGTGCCGCTTATCAGGTGCTGACGTCATAATTCAATACCGCGTCATCGGCTGGCCGATAAGGGCGCGCGGCGCGGGGCGGCGTGCAGCGGCCGGGTGGCCGCGCGTCCACTCTAATGTGAGCGTAGCACTTAATGTCATCGGTGCCTTGAGCACGTGAATATTTTGGGACAAGATTTTCGATAACGGAGACGTTGTTTTTAACACGTTTAAGATTTCTAATCTACACAATTAAGTACTAAAAACCTTTCAGGTTAACTTTTGATAAAAAAAACCTATTTCATTAACATCATTCTACTGCCCTTATCCCAATTTATTTATGGTCGGCACAACATGTCTTCTTCTTCCATACTTCTCTATTACTCGTCATCTCAGCAGTCACCTCCTTGCTAGCCATATCAAATTTCATTCACACAGTCCATCCATCATTTCTTTGGTCTTCCTCTACTCTTATAGCCAGCTACATTTATACTAAACATTTTCCTGACTACATTATTCTCATTCCTCCGTTCCACATGTCCATATCACGATAACCGATTACCACACAACTTTTCAGTCACCAGCGCCACTTTCAGACATCCTCATACGTAGTCATTCCTTATTTTATCTATTCGCGGTGTAACACACTTAATTGAGTAATCCCCCTTAGTAATTTCATCAATATAACTCTTCCCTTTGATTATTAGGGAAATGCGGAAATCGCATATTAGTCCCGTGACCTGCCGCCATTTCATCCAACCAGTGTTAATCGTGTGCTTAACACTCCGATCTATTTCGTCATCTTTGTACGAGTGAACTGAGATTCCGAAAACCGAAGTAGACTGGGAGGAGCGCGCCATCCAGCGCTATGGGTACAGAATTGGAGAGGCGACCGAAATCGCAGAACAAGTTTTCAGTTTCACTTCTACTGGTTTTCAAACCAACATTCTCCAGCAGTCCAGCTTCTGTTGCCATTTCTCCAATCTGCTCTGAATATCAGGTTCATCTTTACCGACAAGGCGACAAGCACAATGTCGTCGCCAAACATCATGCACCTGGGTGCATCTTGCTGTTTATCCGTCATTTATAGAAGTTTTTAAAATAACACAACTACCGACCGCTCACTCAATTTTGAAACAGGAGCTAATAAATTTCATCGCGCCTTTACATTTTCTTTACACATCTTGTTGTTTATCTGAAACATTGCTATAGAAATCTGGCCAGGCGCTATACTGCGGAGAAGAGGAGCTCGTGGCTAAATAGTAGCAGCCATTCGGGTCCATCATCACTTTAAGCCACGCTTGCCTAGGTTAGTCCACCACCTATTACATACCGAGTTTCCTCCGTGCCTCGGAAAGCACGTTAAGCTATTGATCCCGGCTGTAATCTGTGGATCTTTGTAAGTCGTTACACGTAGTCAGTGGCCCGAAAGCCTGGCAACCAGTCTTACAAAATACTGGTATTCAGCTGCATCCGGTTAGACTGGAAAACGCTAGGCAGATGATGATGAATACCAAACGACGTTCAATAGTCTTCACGGTATGGTGTATATATAGTACGACATCATCTGGTTGGTGCACTCGGTGGTTAGTTCGTACAGATCGACCAGTAGGTTTCAACGAAATAGGTGTGCGGGTCAAGCGCTTATTCTGAGCGATCGCATGGAAACATTCTACAAGCGACTATACATCCACGTAAACAATGCTCTGGTCATGTTACAGATAAAATTCATTGTTCCTTTACTATACTTACATCTCCTGTAACTACCAATAGCTTATTCATTTTAAAGTGTTTATAAAATTCATCGCGCCTTTGTATTTCTCAAACAAATCGTGTTGTTTGTCCAAAACATTGCTATAAAAAACTGAGCAGGCGCCAATCATCGGTCGCGGCAACCCGACCGAAAACTTTGGTATCGTTTATATTTCTCACATGGAGGGTACGATGAACGGTTCCACATAATCCGGGGCTATAGGAATTCTACACATATGTAGGTAGTTTACTAGCTGTTGTCCGCGATTTCGTTCGTGTGAAAATTTTGATGTGTGTGTGAGAATGCATCGTCGGTCGAGTCCTGGTGTATACCATCACGACTTTCTCAGTAGCAGTCACGGAGTCTGGAATTGTGCTTGGTTGATGGGTATTGGCCTGGGTTGAGGCGACGCGACGATGGCTTAAAAACTGGAACATTCTGGCACTATACAACTTTTTTTCAAAGTGAACTGGAAAGGACTGGAAACTTTCCAGTCCTTTCCAGTTCACTCGGACAACCAATCGGACGACCAATTCTTCCCTTTCCAGTGGAAAGGGAAGAATTGGTCGTCCGGCGGCAAGATGGGCAGACGACATTGTTGCCATCGCGGGAGTATCCTGGATGAGGCTGGCACAAGAGCGTGGAGCTTGGCACAAGCAAAGAGAGGCCTATACCCAGCAGTAGGTGAAGTCGGGATAACGAAAATGAGGTCAAAATGAAAATCCAAAATGGCGTCGAGGACAGTTTTTGTTTTTTCATTCATGGGTGTCGTTTTCATGGTTCTCGGGGTCGATGATAACGAAAATGAGGTCAAAATGAAAATCCAAGATGGCGTTGAGGAAAGTTTCAGGTTTTTAACGAAACTCTATTTTTTCTTTATTTTACTGCATATTTCGATAAAGGTTTTTATTAACTAATTGTAAAAAAATGAATTTTAATATCAAAATTCATGTTTCTCATCTGCCGAGCGTCGCGTGACGCCCAATTTTTTTTTAAGCCCTCTGCTCGTCTAGCTCGGGTGTCCGTTGCTATTCATGTTGTACGTATGTTGCGTTGATTTCCGATAAGAGAGAGACAAACCTGAAATATCTCATGGCCCTGTAAAATCACCGGTAAACCTATCCTTGTCCCCCCGGGACACAGCAGTGGTTGGCAGCAGAATTAGGCACCAATGGTGGTACATCGACAGACGATTCCTTCACAAAGAGCTGTGGATGGTAAGTAGTTTCTGTGATGTAATTCATCGTGAGGCTTATCCTCCGACGTGGAGTTTCGGCACAGCTGCAGCAGCCCGAACTCGCAATCCCGAGAATCGTCGCGAAATGTGACTACGGAACACAAACTGACTGCCTTTACACGCTTAAATATGAGTATGTGTGATGTACGGATGGAACCTTCGCCAAATATTATGCAGTTTTTATTTTACACGCGCTCCACCAACAGATTGTCGCTCAGACGCGCCTCGGCTAGCCAAACTAAATATGCCTGAATGGACTGAGACTGGTGAAGTTTTGGTCCTACTTGCCATGTCATGATTCTACTTGCAATATAACCGCGGCAGTCTCTGAACTAAGCTGTCGGTTAACGTATGAAAATGATATACCCGCTTTGACAACTGACTTAGATACTGCACCAGCGAATAGCTCCTTCGTCGAAAGCGTCATGTCGTCGGAGATAGTGCAAATCCGCGAATCTACCATACGTAAAGTGCGCGTATCTACACTACGAGTAGGTTTACAAGGGAATGTTATAAGTTTATATTTCTTTTTATTTCAACGATTTTTGACCTCATTTTTACATAAATGGTAACAATACATGTGTTGTATGTATTGTTAACAGTAGAAATCTATTAAAGTCGTTAATTTTGTCGCTTCCACAATGGGTAATTCAAATAGGCTACATTTGTGAGATACGCGGAAAGCAATGCCTGTTTCCATTATCCAATGCTAGTTCCGCGGATTTGCACTATCCCCGACGATTCTTCTCTTCCGGAACATCGTTACTGCGACTCGAGCAGCTCATTCCGTTCACATGGAATTTCTTCAGGTGATGACGATGGCTCTGGCCGTTATGATGTGGACCGCCGCGTCTCACCGAGTAAAACCGAAAATATGAATCTACAATCGGTAGTTAAAGGATAAGTAAGTATGGTAAAAGCAAATGAATTTTATGTGCAACAAGACTAGAGTCTTTTGGCACATAAAATTCATTTTCTTTTAACATATGGTACTCTTTGGATGGATGGGCTCGTGTGTAGAATGTTTCAAAACGATCACGACACAGACTGAGAGCTTCATGCGAACGCCTACTTCGTTGAAGCCTGTCCGGAATGCAGCACGACAAAGCTTTCGTTGAAGACTCCTCGTAGTTCTGCTCAAACTATGTATCGAATAGCCAAGGCCCTCTGTAGATACCTTTGCGATACAAGTAGATGATAAAGTGATCCCGACTGATGATTGGCGCCTGACAAAATATGTATAGCAATGTTTTTAGTTAACAACACGAAGTTTTAAGAAAAATTGTATGACCGTTCAGGATTATGTAAGTATAGTATAGAAAGAATGAATTTTATATGCAACATGACCAGAGTACTATCTAGGTCCTAGACCCAAGTATTCGAAGACATGTGACAATCCGCACTGGGCCCGCGTGGTGCATTACAGCCCTATCATAGAGAGGATCCACTCATGGGAGGCAAGTGTCCTTGCTGAGGGAATATAACAAGCTGATTATGCATTATGCTATGTTGAGAACTTAAATAGATGAGGTAGGTGTATGTAAGTAGGCAATACAGAGGTACTATGTACATATTTGCACATTCAATTCGTATTCATAGGATATCTCTTGAGAATTGATTATGAAAGACCTCTAGGGAACATGGCGTACGCCACACAACTAGGAAAACAACCCTTATTGCTACGGTATCAAGGACAATATTAAACTTTTATCTTGAACGTAAGTTTGACTTACTAAACTAAGCATCTCGTGAGTGGTAAACTTAGGAATAAGGGGTTGAACCTCATCTCATCATCATCAACATCATCATTTCTGCTGAAAGACGTCCACTGTTGGACATAGACCTCCACCAACTGTCGCCACATTGACCGGTCCCGTGCGACTCGCATCCAGCGGATCCCTGCAACCTTCACCAGGTCATCGGTCCACCTAGTGGGAGGTCTTCCAACGCAACGTCTTCCGGTTCGCGGTCGCCACTCCAGAACATCATCTAGCAGCAAGGAATCCCTTTTCCATGCTCTTATCGTTTTCCGTCGCTAAGAACCGTCATTTGCTTGAGCGAGGGACAGAGCGGACATTCTATCGTATGCGGCAGCATCGACGGTTCGATCGGCAGCACGCTGATTCTTGTAGAATCAAGAAATAAAGTGAAGAAAATCATTTCTTAACTTAGCCCAAGGGGTATTGGCCCAAGCCGCCGCGGGAGACGCCCTGGGCGTCGGGGGCTACGTGATGGCTCCTGGCCACCGTACGTGCGGGCCTGTGGACGGTGAGTAATGGGCTAGCTCGCCGTCGGGCCGTCTTATGACGACAGGCCGTGTCGACGGCGCGTTCGTGTTCCACGCGCGCCTCAAAGAGATGTCAGCAACCAGGAAGGGGTCCGCAAGGGCCGATGCCTGTCGGGGCTGCGAGACTGTTGGAAAGAGATAGGTACCGCGGCCCTGGAACACAAAGGGCAAAGAAGGAACACTGATAGATATGCAAACGTAGGTGACAAGTGAAACAACGGGTGGCTGGAAAGACACTGATACATATTTGTGAAGTACCTAACACTACTTATAATAGGCGTGCACAACCGCCATCATATTTGCGTATATAACAGAATCTGTGGTCAATCAATTATCAAAATGATCTATATTAGTACAGTTAGAGCTTTGCCGTTACGTGGTCATGTTATTAATAAATCATTAATTGCGTTTTAATTATTGTTCGTGTTATTAGTTGTTATCGATGATAGCCTGTTGTGCATCTGCTGAAAACATGGACGCATCGAGACTTATGTAAGTTTTATTTTATCAATAACAAATATAAATGGTGTAAATAGACCCTTAACGAAGTCGAAACGCAATTGTTCTCCCTGTCATTACGATATATTTTTTTTGTTATAGACCATACCTGGGAACCTTTTACGGAGATATTAGGGGTCATAACTTTACTTTAAATACTTCCACGACCCCTGTACTATTCTATACATCCATCAGCACAATGTGTTGAGTGCGTTACATTGAGTTTAACCGCAAAACGTCATTTTTCACCCCAAAAAAAAAGTTGTTTCCCAGCAATAATTTTTGCGTAGAGTAACTTAGCACCCATGGCCCTTCAGCACTTGCTATACGGGCGACAACGTGGGGCGGCTGCGGACATAGCGACCTTGATAGACGGACTGTGTGAAAGATGTAATTGCTTGACCGCGCGCTTTAATGAGTCCTCGCGAATGTATCAATTTAAATGGAATATTCTGAGGGTTGATCACGTATTGGTTCAATTAGTATCGTAATACCTACGTGGATTATGGTTATTTTAAAGCAAATAACCTGTGGGATATTGTTAGGACTTTGTGGACGCTTAATGTGCCTTTGATGGGGCAAGGCGGAGGACTTATTAAAGCGGTCGAACTATAGAAATTAGGTGACTGCTTAGTAGGTAATTGAGAAATATGAAAGAAGAACCTTTTAACCTGTGATTAGCTAGTGAGTGAGCATGGTCATCTACGAAGACAGTCGTATCCACTTTAAGCCCAATAAATACGATAGGCATGAAAACTGAAATCTCAGATGGAGTGTCATTACGTCAAAGCTTGTTTATAAATAGTCTTTGGTGATACCGGTGTCACCAGATTTGTATGTACTGGTTTGAACCCGAAAAAATATCTAAAAAGAAATCCTTTCAAATAAGTAACACGAACGTTCTTCCGCGCGTCCATAAGGCACCGATGACATTGACTTGAATGTTCACATAGTAATGAGCGCACTCGAGCTCGCCGCGAAGTGTGCGGTGCGATAAGCGCCGGATTACGCATCATCAGCGCGTCATGTGATGTCATAATTTAACTGCAGATGGCTGGGACAAAAAAACAATTATCCTGTAAATCCCGAACGGAAAGGCAGACATGTAAGGTGTAAATAGTCATATTAAAATATAAAATAAGTCAGAGTGCCTCACGTTCACGCTCTCGTCAGCGCACCAACAAGATGCGCTTAAGAACAAGCTTACATAAAGTGATGCTGTTAATATCCCGTCAGGCGTCAATATTTTCGGTCGGTTGCCCGACCGAAGGACTGTTAACGTTCAACATCACCTGGTGCTGGTGGGTGATTTCGGTGCATAGTTCGTACAGATCGACCGGTAGGCTTCAACGAAATAGGCGTTCGGATCCAGCACTGAGTCTGTGTGATCGCACGGAATCATTCTACATGCGACTCGATTCAACCATATAAACAATGCTCTGGTCATGTTACGGAATTCATTCTTCCTTTACTATACTTACATCTCCTGTAACTACCAATAGCGTATTCAATTTTGAAATTGGTTATAAAATTCATCGCGCCTTTGCATTTCCCAGACACATCGTGTTGTTTGTCCAAAACATTGCTATGGAAAACTGATCAGGCGCCAATCATCGGTCGGGGCAACCCGACCGAAAACTTTGGAAGTGTTAAGATTTCTCACAGCGGGTACGATGGACGGTTTAACATAATCAGGTGCTATGTGAATTCAACACATAGTTTATACAGGTCAACCGGTAGTCCTCAACAAAGTGGGCGTAACGATCCAGCTCTGAGTCTGTGTGATCGCATGGAATCATTCTACAGACGAGTCGACACATCCACCCGTAGAGTAGTGATCTGGTCTTGTTGCATATTATAAAAATCATTCTTCCTTTACTATACTTACTTACCCCTTAACTACCGATCGTGAGTTCAATTTTTCGGTTTCACTTGGAGAGACGCGGCGGTCCTCATCATAACGGCCAGAGCCATCCGTCATCGGTCGGAATGCTCCCGATCGACTACTGGTCGTACTCAATGGTGATCCTGTTCAGAACAACCAGCTCCGTGCATTTGGCACGCATAGTTCGGACAGATCAACCGATAGGCTTCAACGAAGTAGACGTTCGCATCAAGCGTTGATTCTATGTCGTGATCGCTTTGAAACATTCCACATACGACTCCATATCCACCCAAAGAGTGTTCTAGTCAAATTCCACATAAATTTCATTCTTTACTATACTTTACTATACTTACTTAAAATTTAACTACCGTGCATTTAATTTTTCGGTTATTTTTTGATGAGACGCGGCGGCCCGGCCCGCATCATAACCGTCATCGGCCAGAGCCTTCATCAAATGAAGAAATTCCATGTAAACGGAAGATTGGTCGAGTCGCTAGACACACGACTGGTGTGCTTCTAGCGATGTTCGGGAAGAGGGACAAGAATCTGTCGACGAAGGAACTCTTTGCTAGTGCAGTATTTGCATCGAGATCTCAGTCAGTTGACAAAGCGGGTATATGATTTGCTTGTGTAGGCCGACGGCTTATTTCAGAGACAGCTGTGGTTATGTTGCGAATAGATTCCATTATACTGTTGTTCGCGACGCTCAGAGCCACGGAAAGAGAACTTCTGTTGAAAATAAACCACATGCGTGATGTAAACGACGCAAAGTTCAATGATCAAAACATAATAGTGCGACGAGCATTATAACTTTTTGTAACCCACAACTTTACAAGTCGCAGTTTATTCTGGTGTTTGGGCTGCCGAGGCGCGTCAAAACGTAAACTGTTTCAAAGCAAGCAAAGTAACTCTGAGAGAAAATCTGTTGGCAGAGCGCTTGTGAAACAAAAACAGCATAATTTTTGCCGAGGGCTCCATGGCATCGTCGATGTATCTTCACAGTAGTGTCCATCAAACATAAAGCGGATTCGTTTGTGTTCACGGAGATCCTTGGAACTACCTACACGTTCGGGCTGTGGCTCAACTTCATTTGTGGGAGGAAAAAGTATATTGTGCCGCTTATCAGGTGCTGACGTCATAATTCAATACCGCGTCATCGGCTGGCCGATAAGGGCGCGCGGCGCGGGGCGGCGTGCAGCGGCCGGGTGGCCGCGCGTCCACTCTAATGTGAGCGTAGCACTTAATGTCATCGGTGCCTTGAGCACGTGAATATTTTGGGACAAGATTTTCGATAACGGAGACGTTGTTTTTAACACGTTTAAGATTTCTAATCTACACAATTAAGTACTAAAAACCTTTCAGGTTAACTTTTGATAAAAAAAACCTATTTCATTAACATCATTCTACTGCCCTTATCCCAATTTATTTATGGTCGGCACAACATGTCTTCTTCTTCCATACTTCTCTATTACTCGTCATCTCAGCAGTCACCTCCTTGCTAGCCATATCAAATTTCATTCACACAATCCATCCATCATTTCTTTGGTCTTCCTCTACTCTTATAGCCAGCTACATTTATACTCAACATTTTCCTGACTACATTATTCTCATTCCTCCGTTCCACATGTCCATATCACGATAACCGATTACCACACAACTTTTCAGTCACCAGCGCCACTTTCAGACATCCTCATACGTAGTCATTCCTTATTTTATCTATTCGCGGTGTAACACACTTAATTGAGTAATCCCCCTTAGTAATTTCATCAATATAACTCTTCCCTTTGATTATTAGGGAAATGCGGAAATCGCATATTAGTCCCGTGACCTGCCGCCATTTCATCCAACCAGTGTTAATCGTGTGCTTAACACTCCGATCTATTTCGTCATCTTTGTACGAGTGAACTGAGATTCCGAAAACCGAAGTAGACTGGGAGGAGCGCGCCATCCAGCGCTATGGGTACAGAATTGGAGAGGCGACCGAAATCGCAGAACAAGTTTTCAGTTTCACTTCTACTGGTTTTCAAACCAACATTCTCCAGCAGTCCAGCTTCTGTTGCCATTTCTCCAATCTGCTCTGAATATCAGGTTCATCTTTACCGACAAGGCGACAAGCACAATGTCGTCGCCAAACATCATGCACCTGGGTGCATCTTGCTGTTTATCCGTCATTTATAGAAGTTTTTAAAATAACACAACTACCGACCGCTCACTCAATTTTGAAACAGGAGCTAATAAATTTCATCGCGCCTTTACATTTTCTTTACACATCTTGTTGTTTATCTGAAACATTGCTATAGAAATCTGGCCAGGCGCTATACTGCGGAGAAGAGGAGCTCGTGGCTAAATAGTAGCAGCCATTCGGGTCCATCATCACTTTAAGCCACGCTTGCCTAGGTTAGTCCACCACCTATTACATACCGAGTTTCCTCCGTGCCTCGGAAAGCACGTTAAGCTATTGATCCCGGCTGTAATCTGTGGATCTTTGTAAGTCGTTACACGTAGTCAGTGGCCCGAAAGCCTGGCAACCAGTCTTACAAAATACTGGTATTCAGCTGCATCCGGTTAGACTGGAAAACGCTAGGCAGATGATGATGAATACCAAACGACGTTCAATAGTCTTCACGGTATGGTGTATATATAGTACGACATCATCTGGTTGGTGCACTCGGTGGTTAGTTCGTACAGATCGACCAGTAGGTTTCAACGAAATAGGTGTGCGGGTCAAGCGCTTATTCTGAGCGATCGCATGGAAACATTCTACAAGCGACTATACATCCACGTAAACAATGCTCTGGTCATGTTACAGATAAAATTCATTGTTCCTTTACTATACTTACATCTCCTGTAACTACCAATAGCTTATTCATTTTAAAGTGTTTATAAAATTCATCGCGCCTTTGTATTTCTCAAACAAATCGTGTTGTTTGTCCAAAACATTGCTATAAAAAACTGAGCAGGCGCCAATCATCGGTCGCGGCAACCCGACCGAAAACTTTGGTATCGTTTATATTTCTCACATGGAGGGTACGATGAACGGTTCCACATAATCCGGGGCTATAGGAATTCTACACATATGTAGGTAGTTTACTAGCTGTTGTCCGCGATTTCGTTCGTGTGAAAATTTTGATGTGTGTGTGAGAATGCATCGTCGGTCGAGTCCTGGTGTATACCATCACGACTTTCTCAGTAGCAGTCACGGAGTCTGGAATTGTGCTTGGTTGATGGGTATTGGCCTGGGTTGAGGCGATGCGACGATGGCTTAAAAACTGGAACATTCTGGCACTATACAACTTTTTTTCAAAGTGAACTGGAAAGGACTGGAAACTTTCCAGTCCTTTCCAGTTCACTCGGACAACCAATCGGACGACCAATTCTTCCCTTTCCAGTGGAAAGGGAAGAATTGGTCGTCCGGCGGCAAGATGGGCAGACGACATTGTTGCCATCGCGGGAGTATCCTGGATGAGGCTGGCACAAGAGCGTGGAGCTTGGCACAAGCAAAGAGAGGCCTATACCCAGCAGTAGGTGAAGTCGGGATAACGAAAATGAGGTCAAAATGAAAATCCAAAATGGCGTCGAGGACAGTTTTTGTTTTTTCATTCATGGGTGTCGTTTTCATGGTTTTCGGGGTCGATGATAACGAAAATGAGGTCAAAATGAAAATCCAAGATGGCGTTGAGGAAAGTTTCAGGTTTTTAACGAAACTCTATTTTTTCTTTATTTTACTGCATATTTCGATAAAGGTTTTTATTAACTAATTGTAAAAAAATGAATTTTAATATCAAAATTGATGTTTCTCATCTGCCGAGCGTCACGTGACGCCCAATTTTTTTTTAAGCCCTCTGCTCGTCTAGCTCGGGTGTCCGTTGCTATTCATGTTGTACGTATGTTGCGTTGATTTTCGATAAGAGAGAGACAAACCTGAAATATCTCATGGCCCTGTAAAATCACCGGTAAACCTATCCTTGTCCCCCCGGGACACAGCAGTGGTTGGCAGCAGAATAAGGCATCGATGGTGGTACATCCATCACAGACGGTTCCTTCACAAAGAGCTATGGATGGTAAGTAGTTTCTGTGATTTAATTCATCGTGAGGCTTGACATGGAGTTTCGGCACAGCTGCTGCAGCCCGGACTCGCAATCCGAGAATCGTCGCGAAATGTGACTACGGAACACAAACTGACTGCCTTTACACGCTTAAATATGAGTATGTGTGATGTACGGATGGAACCTTCGCCAAATATTATGCAGTTTTTATTTTACACGCGCTCCACCAACAGATTGTCGCTCAGACGCGCCTCGGCTAGCCAAACTAAATATGCCTGAATGGACTGAGACTGGTGAAGTTTTGGTCCTACTTGCCATGTCATGATTCTACTTGCAATATAACCGCGGCAGTCTCTGAACTAAGCTGTCGGTTAACGTATGAAAATGATATACCCGCTTTGACAACTGACTTAGATACTGCACCAGCGAATAGCTCCTTCGTCGAAAGCGTCATGTCGTCGGGGATAGTGCAAATCCGCGAATCTACCATACGTAAAGTGCGCGTATCTACACTACGAGTAGGTTTACAGGGGAATGTTATAAGTTTATATTTCTTTTTATTTCAACGCTTTTTGACCTCATTTTTACATAAATGGTAACAATACATGTGTTGTATGTATTGTTAACAGTAGAAATCTATTAAAGTCGTTAATTTTGTCGCTTCCACAATGGGTAATTCAAATAGGCTACATTTGTGAGATACGCGGAAAGCAATGCCTGTTTCCATTATCCAATGCTAGTTCCGCGGATTTGCACTATCCCCGACGATTCTTCTCTTCCGGAACATCGTTACTGCGACTCGAGCAGCTCATTCCGTTCACATGGAATTTCTTCAGGTGATGACGATGGCTCTGGCCGTTATGATGTGGACCGCCGCGTCTCACCGAGTAAAACCGAAAATATGAATCTACAATCGGTAGTTAAAGGATAAGTAAGTATGGTAAAAGCAAATGAATTTTATGTGCCAAAAGACTAGAGTCTTTTGGCACATAAAATTCATTTTCTTTTAACATATGGTACTCTTTGGATGGATGGGCTCGTTTGTAGAATGTTTCAAAACGATCACGACACAGACTGAGAGCTTCATGCGAACGCCTACTTCGTTGAAGCCTGTCCGGAATGCAGCACGACAAAGCTTTCGTTGAAGACTCCTCGTAGTTCTGCTCAAACTATGTATCGAATAGCCAAGGCCCTCTGTAAGATACCTTTGCGATACAAGTAGATGATAAAGTGATCCCGACTGATGATTGGCGCCTGACAAAATATGTATAGCAATGTTTTTAGTTAACAACACGAAGTTTTAAGAAAAATTGTATGACCGTTCAGGATTATGTAAGTATAGAAAGAATGAATTTTATATGCAACATGACCAGAGTACTATCTAGGTCCTAGACCCAAGTATTCGAAGACATGTGACAATCCGCACTGGGCCCGCGTGGTGCATTACAGCCCTATCATAGAGAGGATCCACTCATGGGAGGCAAGTGTCCTTGCTGAGGGAATATAACAAGCTGATTATGCATTATGCTATGTTGAGAACTTAAATAGATGAGGTAGGTGTATGTAAGTAGGCAATACAGAGGTACTATGTACATATTTGCACATTCAATTCGTATTCATAGGATATCTCTTGAGAATTGATTATGAAAGACCTCTAGGGAACATGGCGTACGCCACACAACTAGGAAAACAACCCTTATTGCTACGGTATCAAGGACAATATTAAACTTTTATCTTGAACGTAAGTTTGACTTACTAAACTAAGCATCTCGTGAGTGGTAAACTTAGGAATAAGGGGTTGAACCTCATCTCATCATCATCAACATCATCATTTCTGCTGAAAGACGTCCACTGTTGGACATAGACCTCCACCAACTGTCGCCACATTGACCGGTCCCGTGCGACTCGCATCCAGCGGATCCCTGCAACCTTCACCAGGTCATCGGTCCACCTAGTGGGAGGTCTTCCAACGCAACGTCTTCCGGTTCGCGGTCGCCACTCCAGAACCTCATCTAGCAGCAAGGAATCCCTTTTCCATGCTCTTATCGTTTTCCGTCGCTAAGAACCGTCATTTGCTTGAGCGAGGGACAGAGCGGACATTCTATCGTATGCGGCAGCATCGACGGTTCGATCGGCAGCACGCTGATTCTTGTAGAATCAAGAAATAAAGTGAAGAAAATCATTTCTTAACTTAGCCCAAGGGGTATTGGCCCAAGCCGCCGCGGGAGACGCCCTGGGCGTCGGGGGCTACGTGATGGCTCCTGGCCACCGTACGTGCGGGCCTGTGGACGGTGAGTAAAGGGCTACCCCGCCGTCCGGTCGTCTTATGACGACAGGCTGTGTCGACGGCGCGTTCGTGTTCCACACGCGCCTCAAAGAGATGTCAGCAACCAGGAAGGGGTCCGCAAGGGCCGATGCCTGTCGGGGCTGCGAGACTGTTGGAAAGAGATAGGTACCGCGGCCCTGGAACACAAAGGGCAAAGAAGGAACACTGATAGATATGCAAACGTAGGTGACAAGTGAAACAACGGGTGGCTGGAAAGACACTGATACATATTTGTGAAGTACCTAACACTACTTATAATAGGCGTGCACAACCGCCATCATATTTGCGTATATAACAGAATCTGTGGTCAATCAATTATCAAAATGATCTATATTAGTACAGTTAGAGCTTTGCCGTTACGTGGTCATGTTATTAATAAATCATTAATTGCGTTTTAATTATTGTTCGTGTTATTAGTTGTTATCGATGATAGCCTGTTGTGCATCTGCTGAAAACATGGACGCATCGAGACTTATGTAAGTTTTATTTTATCAATAACAAATATAAATGGTGTAAATAGACCCTTAACGAAGTCGAAACGCAATTGTTCTCCCTGTCATTACGATATATTTTTTTTGTTATAGACCATACCTGGGAACCTTTTACGGAGATATTAGGGGTCATAACTTTACTTTAAATACTTCCACGACCCCTGTACTATTCTATACATCCATCAGCACAATGTGTTGAGTGCGTTACATTGAGTTTAACCGCAAAACGTCATTTTTCACCCCAAAAAAAAAGTTGTTTCCCAGCAATAATTTTTGCGTAGAGTAACTTAGCACCCATGGCCCTTCAGCACTTGCTATACGGGCGACAACGTGGGGCGGCTGCGGACATAGCGACCTTGATAGACGGACTGTGTGAAAGATGTAATTGCTTGACCGCGCGCTTTAATGAGTCCTCGCGAATGTATCAATTTAAATGGAATATTCTGAGGGTTGATCACGTATTGGTTCAATTAGTATCGTAATACCTACGTGGATTATGGTTATTTTAAAGCAAATAACCTGTGGGATATTGTTAGGACTTTGTGGACGCTTAATGTGCCTTTGATGGGGCAAGGCGGAGGACTTATTAAAGCGGTCGAACTATAGAAATTAGGTGACTGCTTAGTAGGTAGGTAATTGAGAAATATGAAAGAAGAACCTTTTAACCTGTGATTAGCTAGTGAGTGAGCATGGTCATCTACGAAGACAGTCGTATCCACTTTAAGCCCAATAAATACGATAGGCATGAAAACTGAAATCTCAGATGGAATATCATTACGTCAAAGCTTCATTAAAAATTGTATTTGGTGATACCGGTGTCACCAGATTTGTATGTACTGGTTTGAACCCGAAAAAATATCTAAAAAGAAATCCTTTCAAATAAGTAACACGAACGTTCTTCCGCGCGTCCATAAGGCACCAATGACATCGACTTGAATGTTCACATAGTAATGAGCGCACTCGAGCTCGCCGCGAAGTGTGCGGTGCGATAAGCGCCGGATTACGCATCATGTGATGTCATAATTTAACTGCAGATGGCTGGGACAAAAAAACAATTATCCTGTAAATCCCGAACGGAAAGGCAGACATGTAAGGTGTAAATAGTCATATTAAAATATAAAATAAGTCAGAGTGCCTCACGTTCACGCTCTCGTCAGCGCACCAACAAGATGCGCTTAAGAACAAGCTTACATAAAGTGATGCTGTTAATATCCCGTCAGGCGTCAATATTTTCGGTCGGTTGCCCGACCGAAGGACTGTTAACGTTCAACATCACCTGGTGCTGGTGGGTGATTTCGGTGCATAGTTCGTACAGATCGACCGGTAGGCTTCAACGAAATAGGCGTTCGGATCCAGCACTGAGTCTGTGTGATCGCACGGAATCATTCTACATGCGACTCGATTCAACCATATAAACAATGCTCTGGTCATGTTACGGAATTCATTCTTCCTTTACTATACTTACATCTCCTGTAACTACCAATAGCGTATTCAATTTTGAAATTGGTTATAAAATTCATCGCGCCTTTGCATTTCCCAGACACATCGTGTTGTTTGTCCAAAACATTGCTATGGAAAACTGATCAGGCGCCAATCATCGGTCGGGGCAACCCGACCGAAAACTTTGGAAGTGTTAAGATTTCTCACAGCGGGTACGATGGACGGTTTAACATAATCAGGTGCTATGTGAATTCAACACATAGTTTATACAGGTCAACCGGTAGTCCTCAACAAAGTGGGCGTAACGATCCAGCTCTGAGTCTGTGTGATCGCATGGAATCATTCTACAGACGAGTCGACACATCCACCCGTAGAGTAGTGATCTGGTCTTGTTGCATATTATAAAAATCATTCTTCCTTTACTATACTTACTTACCCCTTAACTACCGATCGTGAGTTCAATTTTTCGGTTTCACTTGGAGAGACGCGGCGGTCCTCATCATAACGGCCAGAGCCATCCGTCATCGGTCGGAATGCTCCCGATCGACTACTGGTCGTACTCAATGGTGATCCTGTTCAGAACAACCAGCTCCGTGCATTTGGCACGCATAGTTCGGACAGATCAACCGATAGGCTTCAACGAAGTAGACGTTCGCATCAAGCGTTGATTCTATGTCGTGATCGCTTTGAAACATTCCACATACGACTCCATATCCACCCAAAGAGTGTTCTAGTCAAATTCCACATAAATTTCATTCTTTACTATACTTTACTATACTTACTTAAAATTTAACTACCGTGCATTTAATTTTTCGGTTATTTTTTGATGAGACGCGGCGGCCCGGCCCGCATCATAACCGTCATCGGCCAGAGCCTTCATCAAATGAAGAAATTCCATGTAAACGGAAGATTGGTCGAGTCGCTAGACACACGACTGGTGTGCTTCTAGCGATGTTCGGGAAGAGGGACAAGAATCTGTCGACGAAGGAACTCTTTGCTAGTGCAGTATTTGCATCGAGATCTCAGTCAGTTGACAAAGCGGGTATATGATTTGCTTGTGTAGGCCGACGGCTTATTTCAGAGACAGCTGTGGTTATGTTGCGAATAGATTCCATTATACTGTTGTTCGCGACGCTCAGAGCCACGGAAAGAGAACTTCTGTTGAAAATAAACCACATGCGTGATGTAAACGACGCAAAGTTCAATGATCAAAACATAATAGTGCGACGAGCATTATAACTTTTTGTAGCCCACAACTTTACAAGTCGCAGTTTATTCTGGTGTTTGGGCTGCCGAGGCGCGTCAAAACGTAAACTGTTTCAAAGCAAGCAAAGTAACTCTGAGAGAAAATCTGTTGGCAGAGCGCTTGTGAAACAAAAACAGCATAATTTTTGCCGAGGGCTCCATGGCATCGTCGATGTATCTTCACAGTAGTGTCCATCAAACATAAAGCGGATTCGTTTGTGTTCACGGAGATCCTTGGAACTACCTACACGTTCGGGCTGTGGCTCAACTTCATTTGTGGGAGGAAAAAGTATATTGTGCCGCTTATCAGGTGCTGACGTCATAATTCAATACCGCGTCATCGGCTGGCCGATAAGGGCGCGCGGCGCGGGGCGGCGTGCAGCGGCCGGGTGGCCGCGCGTCCACTCTAATGTGAGCGTAGCACTTAATGTCATCGGTGCCTTGAGCACGTGAATATTTTGGGACAAGATTTTCGATAACGGAGACGTTGTTTTTAACACGTTTAAGATTTCTAATCTACACAATTAAGTACTAAAAACCTTTCAGGTTAACTTTTGATAAAAAAAACCTATTTCATTAACATCATTCTACTGCCCTTATCCCAATTTATTTATGGTCGGCACAACATGTCTTCTTCTTCCATACTTCTCTATTACTCGTCATCTCAGCAGTCACCTCCTTGCTAGCCATATCAAATTTCATTCACACAGTCCATCCATCATTTCTTTGGTCTTCCTCTACTCTTATAGCCAGCTACATTTATACTAAACATTTTCCTGACTACATTATTCTCATTCCTCCGTTCCACATGTCCATATCACGATAACCGATTACCACACAACTTTTCAGTCACCAGCGCCACTTTCAGACATCCTCATACGTAGTCATTCCTTATTTTATCTATTCGCGGTGTAACACACTTAATTGAGTAATCCCCCTTAGTAATTTCATCTCAGCCACATGCAATTGCTTCTCATTCATTCCATTCGTGGCCCAATATCAGAATATTAAAAAAAAAATAAAAAAAAAAAATGAAAAATTGAAAAATGACTAGACCTGCTGCCTTGTGTGGATCAGAATCCACACAAGGCAGCAGGTCTAGTCATTTTTATAACTCTTCCCTTTGATTATTAGGGAAATGCGGAAATCGCATATTAGTCCCGTGACCTGCCGCCATTTCATCCAACCAGTGTTAATCGTGTGCTTAACACTCCGATCTATTTCGTCATCTTTGTACGAGTGAACTGAGATTCCGAAAACCGAAGTAGACTGGGAGGAGCGCGCCATCCAGCGCTATGGGTACAGAATTGGAGAGGCGACCGAAATCGCAGAACAAGTTTTCAGTTTCACTTCTACTGGTTTTCAAACCAACATTCTCCAGCAGTCCAGCTTCTGTTGCCATTTCTCCAATCTGCTCTGAATATCAGGTTCATCTTTACCGACAAGGCGACAAGCACAATGTCGTCGCCAAACATCATGCACCTGGGTGCATCTTGCTGTTTATCCGTCATTTATAGAAGTTTTTAAAATAACACAACTACCGACCGCTCACTCAATTTTGAAACAGGAGCTAATAAATTTCATCGCGCCTTTACATTTTCTTTACACATCTTGTTGTTTATCTGAAACATTGCTATAGAAATCTGGCCAGGCGCTATACTGCGGAGAAGAGGAGCTCGTGGCTAAATAGTAGCAGCCATTCGGGTCCATCATCACTTTAAGCCACGCTTGCCTAGGTTAGTCCACCACCTATTACATACCGAGTTTCCTCCGTGCCTCGGAAAGCACGTTAAGCTATTGATCCCGGCTGTAATCTGTGGATCTTTGTAAGTCGTTACACGTAGTCAGTGGCCCGAAAGCCTGGCAACCAGTCTTACAAAATACTGGTATTCAGCTGCATCCGGTTAGACTGGAAAACGCTAGGCAGATGATGATGAATACCAAACGACGTTCAATAGTCTTCACGGTATGGTGTATATATAGTACGACATCATCTGGTTGGTGCACTCGGTGGTTAGTTCGTACAGATCGACCAGTAGGTTTCAACGAAATAGGTGTGCGGGTCAAGCGCTTATTCTGAGCGATCGCATGGAAACATTCTACAAGCGACTATACATCCACGTAAACAATGCTCTGGTCATGTTACAGATAAAATTCATTGTTCCTTTACTATACTTACATCTCCTGTAACTACCAATAGCTTATTCATTGTAAAGTGTTTATAAAATTCATCGCGCCTTTGTATTTCTCAAACAAATCGTGTTGTTTGTCCAAAACATTGCTATAAAAAACTGAGCAGGCGCCAATCATCGGTCGCGGCAACCCGACCGAAAACTTTGGTATCGTTTATATTTCTCACATGGAGGGTACGATGAACGGTTCCACATAATCCGGGGCTATAGGAATTCTACACATATGTAGGTAGTTTACTAGCTGTTGTCCGCGATTTCGTTCGTGTGAAAATTTTGATGTGTGTGTGAGAATGCATCGTCGGTCGAGTCCTGGTGTATACCATCACGACTTTCTCAGTAGCAGTCACGGAGTCTGGAATTGTGCTTGGTTGATGGGTATTGGCCTGGGTTGAGGCGACGCGACGATGGCTTAAAAACTGGAACATTCTGGCACTATACAACTTTTTTTCAAAGTGAACTGGAAAGGACTGGAAACTTTCCAGTCCTTTCCAGTTCACTCGGACAACCAATCGGACGACCAATTCTTCCCTTTCCAGTGGAAAGGGAAGAATTGGTCGTCCGGCGGCAAGATGGGCAGACGACATTGTTGCCATCGCGGGAGTATCCTGGATGAGGCTGGCACAAGAGCGTGGAGCTTGGCACAAGCAAAGAGAGGCCTATACCCAGCAGTAGGTGAAGTCGGGATAACGAAAATGAGGTCAAAATGAAAATCCAAAATGGCGTCGAGGACAGTTTTTGTTTTTTCATTCATGGGTGTCGTTTTCATGGTTCTCGGGGTCGATGATAACGAAAATGAGGTCAAAATGAAAATCCAAGATGGCGTTGAGGAAAGTTTCAGGTTTTTAACGAAACTCTATTTTTTCTTTATTTTACTGCATATTTCGATAAAGGTTTTTATTAACTAATTGTAAAAAAATGAATTTTAATATCAAAATTCATGTTTCTCATCTGCCGAGCGTCGCGTGACGCCCAATTTTTTTTTAAGCCCTCTGCTCGTCTAGCTCGGGTGTCCGTTGCTATTCATGTTGTACGTATGTTGCGTTGATTTCCGATAAGAGAGAGACAAACCTGAAATATCTCATGGCCCTGTAAAATCACCGGTAAACCTATCCTTGTCCCCCCGGGACACAGCAGTGGTTGGCAGCAGAATTAGGCACCAATGGTGGTACATCGACAGACGATTCCTTCACAAAGAGCTGTGGATGGTAAGTAGTTTCTGTGATGTAATTCATCGTGAGGCTTATCCTCCGACGTGGAGTTTCGGCACAGCTGCAGCAGCCCGAACTCGCAATCCCGAGAATCGTCGCGAAATGTGACTACGGAACACAAACTGACTGCCTTTACACGCTTAAATATGAGTATGTGTGATGTACGGATGGAACCTTCGCCAAATATTATGCAGTTTTTATTTTACACGCGCTCCACCAACAGATTGTCGCTCAGACGCGCCTCGGCTAGCCAAACTAAATATGCCTGAATGGACTGAGACTGGTGAAGTTTTGGTCCTACTTGCCATGTCATGATTCTACTTGCAATATAACCGCGGCAGTCTCTGAACTAAGCTGTCGGTTAACGTATGAAAATGATATACCCGCTTTGACAACTGACTTAGATACTGCACCAGCGAATAGCTCCTTCGTCGAAAGCGTCATGTCGTCGGAGATAGTGCAAATCCGCGAATCTACCATACGTAAAGTGCGCGTATCTACACTACGAGTAGGTTTACAAGGGAATGTTATAAGTTTATATTTCTTTTTATTTCAACGATTTTTGACCTCATTTTTACATAAATGGTAACAATACATGTGTTGTATGTATTGTTAACAGTAGAAATCTATTAAAGTCGTTAATTTTGTCGCTTCCACAATGGGTAATTCAAATAGGCTACATTTGTGAGATACGCGGAAAGCAATGCCTGTTTCCATTATCCAATGCTAGTTCCGCGGATTTGCACTATCCCCGACGATTCTTCTCTTCCGGAACATCGTTACTGCGACTCGAGCAGCTCATTCCGTTCACATGGAATTTCTTCAGGTGATGACGATGGCTCTGGCCGTTATGATGTGGACCGCCGCGTCTCACCGAGTAAAACCGAAAATATGAATCTACAATCGGTAGTTAAAGGATAAGTAAGTATGGTAAAAGCAAATGAATTTTATGTGCAACAAGACTAGAGTCTTTTGGCACATAAAATTCATTTTCTTTTAACATATGGTACTCTTTGGATGGATGGGCTCGTGTGTAGAATGTTTCAAAACGATCACGACACAGACTGAGAGCTTCATGCGAACGCCTACTTCGTTGAAGCCTGTCCGGAATGCAGCACGACAAAGCTTTCGTTGAAGACTCCTCGTAGTTCTGCTCAAACTATGTATCGAATAGCCAAGGCCCTCTGTAGATACCTTTGCGATACAAGTAGATGATAAAGTGATCCCGACTGATGATTGGCGCCTGACAAAATATGTATAGCAATGTTTTTAGTTAACAACACGAAGTTTTAAGAAAAATTGTATGACCGTTCAGGATTATGTAAGTATAGTATAGAAAGAATGAATTTTATATGCAACATGACCAGAGTACTATCTAGGTCCTAGACCCAAGTATTCGAAGACATGTGACAATCCGCACTGGGCCCGCGTGGTGCATTACAGCCCTATCATAGAGAGGATCCACTCATGGGAGGCAAGTGTCCTTGCTGAGGGAATATAACAAGCTGATTATGCATTATGCTATGTTGAGAACTTAAATAGATGAGGTAGGTGTATGTAAGTAGGCAATACAGAGGTACTATGTACATATTTGCACATTCAATTCGTATTCATAGGATATCTCTTGAGAATTGATTATGAAAGACCTCTAGGGAACATGGCGTACGCCACACAACTAGGAAAACAACCCTTATTGCTACGGTATCAAGGACAATATTAAACTTTTATCTTGAACGTAAGTTTGACTTACTAAACTAAGCATCTCGTGAGTGGTAAACTTAGGAATAAGGGGTTGAACCTCATCTCATCATCATCAACATCATCATTTCTGCTGAAAGACGTCCACTGTTGGACATAGACCTCCACCAACTGTCGCCACATTGACCGGTCCCGTGCGACTCGCATCCAGCGGATCCCTGCAACCTTCACCAGGTCATCGGTCCACCTAGTGGGAGGTCTTCCAACGCAACGTCTTCCGGTTCGCGGTCGCCACTCCAGAACATCATCTAGCAGCAAGGAATCCCTTTTCCATGCTCTTATCGTTTTCCGTCGCTAAGAACCGTCATTTGCTTGAGCGAGGGACAGAGCGGACATTCTATCGTATGCGGCAGCATCGACGGTTCGATCGGCAGCACGCTGATTCTTGTAGAATCAAGAAATAAAGTGAAGAAAATCATTTCTTAACTTAGCCCAAGGGGTATTGGCCCAAGCCGCCGCGGGAGACGCCCTGGGCGTCGGGGGCTACGTGATGGCTCCTGGCCACCGTACGTGCGGGCCTGTGGACGGTGAGTAATGGGCTAGCTCGCCGTCGGGCCGTCTTATGACGACAGGCCGTGTCGACGGCGCGTTCGTGTTCCACGCGCGCCTCAAAGAGATGTCAGCAACCAGGAAGGGGTCCGCAAGGGCCGATGCCTGTCGGGGCTGCGAGACTGTTGGAAAGAGATAGGTACCGCGGCCCTGGAACACAAAGGGCAAAGAAGGAACACTGATAGATATGCAAACGTAGGTGACAAGTGAAACAACGGGTGGCTGGAAAGACACTGATACATATTTGTGAAGTACCTAACACTACTTATAATAGGCGTGCACAACCGCCATCATATTTGCGTATATAACAGAATCTGTGGTCAATCAATTATCAAAATGATCTATATTAGTACAGTTAGAGCTTTGCCGTTACGTGGTCATGTTATTAATAAATCATTAATTGCGTTTTAATTATTGTTCGTGTTATTAGTTGTTATCGATGATAGCCTGTTGTGCATCTGCTGAAAACATGGACGCATCGAGACTTATGTAAGTTTTATTTTATCAATAACAAATATAAATGGTGTAAATAGACCCTTAACGAAGTCGAAACGCAATTGTTCTCCCTGTCATTACGATATATTTTTTTTGTTATAGACCATACCTGGGAACCTTTTACGGAGATATTAGGGGTCATAACTTTACTTTAAATACTTCCACGACCCCTGTACTATTCTATACATCCATCAGCACAATGTGTTGAGTGCGTTACATTGAGTTTAACCGCAAAACGTCATTTTTCACCCCAAAAAAAAAGTTGTTTCCCAGCAATAATTTTTGCGTAGAGTAACTTAGCACCCATGGCCCTTCAGCACTTGCTATACGGGCGACAACGTGGGGCGGCTGCGGACATAGCGACCTTGATAGACGGACTGTGTGAAAGATGTAATTGCTTGACCGCGCGCTTTAATGAGTCCTCGCGAATGTATCAATTTAAATGGAATATTCTGAGGGTTGATCACGTATTGGTTCAATTAGTATCGTAATACCTACGTGGATTATGGTTATTTTAAAGCAAATAACCTGTGGGATATTGTTAGGACTTTGTGGACGCTTAATGTGCCTTTGATGGGGCAAGGCGGAGGACTTATTAAAGCGGTCGAACTATAGAAATTAGGTGACTGCTTAGTAGGTAATTGAGAAATATGAAAGAAGAACCTTTTAACCTGTGATTAGCTAGTGAGTGAGCATGGTCATCTACGAAGACAGTCGTATCCACTTTAAGCCCAATAAATACGATAGGCATGAAAACTGAAATCTCAGATGGAATATCATTACGTCAAAGCTTCATTAAAAATTGTATTTGGTGATACCGGTGTCACCAGATTTGTATGTACTGGTTTGAACCCGAAAAAATATCTAAAAAGAAATCCTTTCAAATAAGTAACACGAACGTTCTTCCGCGCGTCCATAAGGCACCAATGACATCGACTTGAATGTTCACATAGTAATGAGCGCACTCGAGCTCGCCGCGAAGTGTGCGGTGCGATAAGCGCCGGATTACGCATCATGTGATGTCATAATTTAACTGCAGATGGCTGGGACAAAAAAACAATTATCCTGTAAATCCCGAACGGAAAGGCAGACATGTAAGGTGTAAATAGTCATATTAAAATATAAAATAAGTCAGAGTGCCTCACGTTCACGCTCTCGTCAGCGCACCAACAAGATGCGCTTAAGAACAAGCTTACATAAAGTGATGCTGTTAATATCCCGTCAGGCGTCAATATTTTCGGTCGGTTGCCCGACCGAAGGACTGTTAACGTTCAACATCACCTGGTGCTGGTGGGTGATTTCGGTGCATAGTTCGTACAGATCGACCGGTAGGCTTCAACGAAATAGGCGTTCGGATCCAGCACTGAGTCTGTGTGATCGCACGGAATCATTCTACATGCGACTCGATTCAACCATATAAACAATGCTCTGGTCATGTTACGGAATTCATTCTTCCTTTACTATACTTACATCTCCTGTAACTACCAATAGCGTATTCAATTTTGAAATTGGTTATAAAATTCATCGCGCCTTTGCATTTCCCAGACACATCGTGTTGTTTGTCCAAAACATTGCTATGGAAAACTGATCAGGCGCCAATCATCGGTCGGGGCAACCCGACCGAAAACTTTGGAAGTGTTAAGATTTCTCACAGCGGGTACGATGGACGGTTTAACATAATCAGGTGCTATGTGAATTCAACACATAGTTTATACAGGTCAACCGGTAGTCCTCAACAAAGTGGGCGTAACGATCCAGCTCTGAGTCTGTGTGATCGCATGGAATCATTCTACAGACGAGTCGACACATCCACCCGTAGAGTAGTGATCTGGTCTTGTTGCATATTATAAAAATCATTCTTCCTTTACTATACTTACTTACCCCTTAACTACCGATCGTGAGTTCAATTTTTCGGTTTCACTTGGAGAGACGCGGCGGTCCTCATCATAACGGCCAGAGCCATCCGTCATCGGTCGGAATGCTCCCGATCGACTACTGGTCGTACTCAATGGTGATCCTGTTCAGAACAACCAGCTCCGTGCATTTGGCACGCATAGTTCGGACAGACCAACCGATAGGCTTCAACGAAGTAGACATTCTTCCTTTTACTATACTTAGATCTCCTGTAACTACCAATAGCTTATTCAATTTTGATAGTATTTATAAAATTCATCGCGCCTTTACATTTCCCAAACACATCGTGTTGTTGGCCCAAAACATTGCTATGAAAAACTGATCAGGCGCCAATCATCGGTCGGGGCAACCCGACCGAAAACTTTGGAAGTGTTCAGATTTCTCACAGAGAGGGTACGATGGACGGTTCAACATAATCAGGTGCTATGTGAATTCAACACATAGTTTATACAGATCGACCGGTAGGCCTCAACAAAGTAGGCGTACGGATCCAGCTCTGAGTCTGTGTGATCGTATGGAATCATTCTACAGACGAGTCGACACATCCACCCGTAGAGTGTTCTGGTCATGTTGCATATTATAAAATTCATTCTTCCTTTACTATACTTACTTAACATTTAACTACCAATCGTGCATTCAATTTTTCGGTTATTTTTGATAAGACGCGGCAGTCCGCATCATAACCGTCATCGGCCGGAGCCATCATCAAATGAAGAAATTCCATGTGAACGAACGGAAGATTGGTCTAGTCGCTAGACACATGACTGGTGTGCTTGTAGCGATGTTCGGGAAGAGGGACATGAATCTGTCAGCGAAGGAGCTCTTTTCTGGTGCAGTATTTGCATCGAGATCTGTTTATTGACAAAGCGGGTATATACGGTGCGGTGCGGTGCGGTGCGGTTATTATACTGTTGTTCGCGACGCTCAGAGCCACGGAAACAGATCTTCTGTTGAAAAAAATCCACATGCGTGATGTAAACGCCGCAAAGTTCAATGATTAAAACTTTTTGTAGCCCACAACATCACGAGTCGCAGTTTATTCTGGTGTTTGTGCTGCCTAGGCGCGTAAACTGTTTCAAAGCAAGCAAAGTAACTCTAAGAGAAAATCTGTTGGCAGAGCGCTTGTGAAACAAAAACAGCATAATTTTTGACGAGGGCTCCATGGCATCGTCGATGTATCTTCACAGTAGTGTCCATCAAACATAAAGCGGATTCGTTTGTGTTCACGGAGATCCTTGGAATTGCACGTTCGGGCTGTGGCGAAACTCCATTTGTGGGAGGAAAAAGTATATTGTGCCGCTTATCAGGTGCTGACGTCATAATTCAATACCGCGGTCATCGGCTGGCCGATAACGACGCGCGGCGCGGGGCGGCGTGCAGCGGCCGGGTGGCCGCGCGTCCACTCTAATGTGAGCGTAGCACTTAATGTCGTCGGTGCCTTGAGCACGTGAATATTTTGGGACTAGATTTTCGATAACGGAGACGTTGTTTTTAACACGTTTAAGATTTCTAATCTACACAATTAAGGACTAAAAACCTTTTAGGTTAACTTTTGATAAAAAATACCTATTTCATTAACATCATTCTCCTGTCCTTTTCCAATTTATTTATGGTCGGCACAACATGCCTTCTTCTTCCATATTTCTCTATTACTCGTCATCTCAGCAGTCACCTCCTTGCTAGCCATATCAAACTTCATTCACACAGTCCATCCATCATTTCTTTGGTCTTCCTCAACTCTTATAGCCAGCTACATTTATACTAAACATTTTCCTGACTACATTATTCTCATTCCTCCGTTCCACATGTCTATATCACGATAACCGGTTACCACACAACTTTTCAGTCACCGGCGCCACTTTCAAACATCCTCATACGTAGTCATTCCTTATTTTATCTATTTGCGGTGTAACACACACATCTCCCTTAGTATTCTCAGTTCAGCCACATGCAATTGTCTTTCATTCATTCCTTTTGTGGCCCAATATTCAGATCCACACAAGGCAGCAGGTCTAGTCATTTTTATAACTCTTCCCTTTGATTATTAGGGAAATGCGGAAGTCGCATATTAGTCCCGTGACCTGCCGCCATTTCATCCAACCAGTGTTAATCGTGTGCTTAACACTCCGATCTATTTCGTCCTCTCTGTACGAGTGAACTGAGATTTCGAAAACCGAAGTAGACTGGAAGGAGCGCGCCATCCAGCGCTATGGGTCCAGTATTGGAGAGGCGACCGAAATCGCAGAACAAGTTTTCAGTTTCACTTCTACTGATTTTCAGACCAACATTCTCCAGCAGTCCAGCTTCTGTTGCCATTTCTCCAATCTGCTCTGAATATCAGGTCCATCTTTACCGACAAGGCGACAAGCACAATGTCGTCGCCAAACATCATGCACCTCAGTGCATCTTGCTGTTTATCCGTCATTTATAGTAGATTTTAAAATAATTAGCACAACGACCGATCGCTCATTCAATTTTGAAACAGGAGCTAATAAATTTCATCGCGCCTTAACATTTTCTTTACACATGTTGTTGTTTATATAAAACTTTGCTATAGAAATCTGGCCAGGCGCTATACTACGGAGAAGAGGAGCTCGTGGCTAAATAGGAGCAGCAATTCAGGTCCATCTTCACTTTAAGCCACGCTTGCCTAAGTTAGTCCGTGGGTGGGTGACCACCTATAACATACCGAGTTTCCTCCGTGCCTCGGAAAGGACCCCAACATAGTTGTGAAAACGCTAGGATGATAAATGTCGATCGACGACTGTTAACGTTCAGTAGTCTTCACTGTATTGCGTGAACAGTACAACATCAGCTGGTAGGTGCACTCGGTGATTAGTTCGTACAGATCAACCGGTAGGCTTTAACGAAAGAGGCATGGCAACATTCTACATACGACTCGATACATCCACGTAAACAATGCTTTGGTCATGTTACAGATAAAATTAATTCTTCCTTTACTGTACTTACATCTCCTGTATCTTTATTCAATTTTGAAAGTGGTTAAAAAATTCATCGCGCCTTTACATTTCCCAAACACATCGTGTTGTTTGTCCAAAACATTGCTATGAAAATCTGCTCAGGCGCCAATCATCGGTCGGGGCAACCCGACCGAAAACTTTGGAAGCGTTTAGATTTCTCACAGGGAGGGTACGATGGACGGTTCAACATAATCAGGTGCTATATGAATTCAACACATAGTTTACACAAATCGACCGGTAGGCCTCAACGAAGTAGGCGTTCGGATCCAGCTCTGAGTCTGTGTGATCGTACAGAGACGTACTACAGGCGAGTCGACACATCCACCCGTAGAGTGATCTGGTCTTGTTGCATATTATAAAATTCATTCTTCCTTTACTATACTTACTTAACATTTAACTACCGATCGTGTATTCAATTTTTCGGTTATTTTTGATGAGACGCGGCAGTCCGCATCATAACCGTCATCGGCCGGAGCCATCATCAAATGAAGAAATTCCATGTGAACGAACGGAAGATTGGCCTAGTCGCTAGACACATGACTGGTGTGCTTCTAACGATGTTCGGGAAGAGGAATATGAATCTGTCGACGAAGGAGATCTTTGCTAGTGCAGTATTTGCATCGAGATCTCAGTCAGTTGACAAAGCGGGTATATAATTTCCTTGCGTATGCCGACAGCTTAGTTCAGATCCTGCAACGGGTATGTTGCAAGTAGAATCAATTATATCTTAGTCGGACCACAACTTCACCAGGCTCTGGTCGATGGCGGTTATGATGTGAACCACCGCGTTTCTCCAAATACAACCGAAAATTTGAATTCACGATCGTTAGTTAAAGGATAATTTTATTTTTTTATTTTATTTTATTTATTAGGGAAAACAAACAATTACACATTAAGGATACAAAAAAATAAGATACAACAATAATACAAATGTGAAATCAACCACGTTCTCCACAGATAAACAATGAGACAATATGGTAAATAACAAAACAAAAAAGCAAAAAAGATTAATACAAATAGTGAAGCATCAACAACACCAACAATGAATCTCTTAATAGTGTTGCTCAATGAAATTACAAAGTCAAAGTCACATTAGTTTTTCAATAAATCAAGCAACATTTGTCTAAACCTTCCCTGGGGTAAAGCAAACAGATCTAAGCTGCAGAAATTCTTATTATATATATATATATATAATATATACCCGCTTTGACAACTGACTTAGATCTGGATGCAAATACTGCACCAGCAAATAGCTCCTTCGTCGAAAGCCATGATTGTCTCTCTTCCCGAACATCGTTACAAACACACCAGTCGTGTGTCTAGCGGACCAGCTCATTAACGGAATGAGCTGGTCGAGTACCAGCTCATTCCGTTCACATGGAATTTCTTCAGGTGATG
The DNA here is from genome assembly GCA_905163415.1 of Noctua fimbriata. NCBI lineage: Eukaryota > Metazoa > Arthropoda > Insecta > Lepidoptera > Noctuidae > Noctua > Noctua fimbriata. Next base: position 3,454,047 of record LR990949.1, on the reverse strand, counting down.
ACGATGGCTCTGGCCGTTATGATGTGGACCGCCGCGTCTCACCGAGTAAAACTGAAAATTTGAATCTACAATCGGTAGTTAAAGGATAAGTAAGTATGGTAGAAGAAGAATTAATTTTATGTGCAACCAACATGACTAGAGTATTCTTTGGGTGGATGGGCTCGTATGTAGAATGTTTCAAAACGATCACGACACAGACTCGGAGCTTCATGCGAACGCCTACTTGGTTGAAGCCTGTCCGAAATGCAGCACGACAAAGCTTTCGTTGAAGACTCCTCGTAGTTCTGCTCAAACTATGTATCGAATAAACAAGGCCCTCTGTGGGACCTTTGAGCGCTACAAGTAGTCGGGATGGTGATCCCGACTGATGATTGGCGCCTGACAAAATATGTATAGCAATGTTTTTAGTTAACAACACGATGTTTTTATGAATCGTTTAAGCGCTATTGAAACTCCTGTTTCAAACTTGATTGACCGTTCAGGATATTTAAGTATATATATATGCAACATGACCAGAGTACTATCTAGGTCCTAGACCCAAATATTCGAAGACGTGACAATCCGCACTGGGCCCGCGTGGTGCATTACAGCCCTCTCTTAGAGAGGATCCACTCATGGGAGGCAAGTGTCCTTGCTGAGGAAATATAACAAGCTGATTATGCATTATTCTACGGTGAGAACTTAAATAGATAAGGTAGGTGTATGTAAGTAGGCAATACAGAGGTACTATGTACATATTTGCACATACAATTTGTATTCATATGATGTATCTTGAGAATTCATTATGAAAGACCTCTAGGGAACATGGCGTATGCCACATAACTAGGAAAACCACCCTTATTGCTACGGTATAAAGGACAATATTAAACCTATTTACCTTGAACGTAAGTTTGACTTACTGAACTAAGCATCTCGTATGCGGTAAACTTGGGAAGAAGGGGTTGAACCTCATCTCATCATCATCATCATTTCAGCCGAAAGACGTCAACTGTTGGACATAGACCTCCCCCAAGTGTCGCCACATTGACCGGTCACGTGCAACTCGCATCCAGCGGATCCCTGCAACCTTCACCAGGTCATCGGTCCACCTAGTGGGAAGCCTTCCAACACAACGTCTTTCGGTCCGCGGTCGCCACTCCAGAACCTCATCTAGCAGCAAGGAATTTCTTTTCCATGCTCCTGTCGTATTCCGTTGCTAAGAACCGTCATTTGCTTGAGCGAGAGACAGAGCGGACATTCTATTGTACCCGGCAGCATCGACGATTCGATCGGCAGCACGCTGATTCTCGTAGAATCAAGAAAAAAGTGAAGAAAATCAGTTCTTAACTTAGCCCAAGGGGTATTGGCGCAAGCCACCGCGGGAGACGCCCTGGGCGCTGGGGCCACGTGATGGCTCCTGGCCACCGTACGAGCGGGCCTGTGGACGGTGAGTAATGGGCTAGCTCGCCGTCGGGCCGTCTTATGACGACAGGCCGTGTCGACGATGCGTTCGTGTTCCATGCGCGCCTCAAAGAGATGTCAGCAACCAGGAAGGGGCGGCAAGGGCCGATGCCTGCCAGGGCTGCGGGACTGTTCGAAAGAGATAACATGGCCCTGGAACACAAAGGGCAAAGAAGGAACACTGATAGATATGCAAACGTAGGTGACAAGTGAAACAACGGGTGGCTGGAAAGACACTGATACATATTTGTGAAGTACCTAACACTACTTATAATAGGCGTGCACAACCGCCATCATATTTGCGTATATAACAGAATCTGTGGTCAATCAATTATCAAAATGATCTATATTAGTACAGTTAGAGCTTTGCCGTTACGTGGTCATGTTATTAATAAATCATTAATTGCGTTTTAATTATTGTTCGTGTTATTAGTTGTTATCGATGATAGCCTGTTGTGCATCTGCTGAAAACATGGACGCATCGAGACTTATGTAAGTTTTATTTTATCAATAACAAATATAAATGGTGTAAATAGACCCTTAACGAAGTCGAAACGCAATTGTTCTCCCTGTCATTACGATATATTTTTTTTGTTATAGACCATACCTGGGAACCTTTTACGGAGATATTAGGGGTCATAACTTTACTTTAAATACTTCCACGACCCCTGTACTATTCTATACATCCATCAGCACAATGTGTTGAGTGCGTTACATTGAGTTTAACCGCAAAACGTCATTTTTCACCCCAAAAAAAAAGTTGTTTCCCAGCAATAATTTTTGCGTAGAGTAACTTAGCACCCATGGCCCTTCAGCACTTGCTATACGGGCGACAACGTGGGGCGGCTGCGGACATAGCGACCTTGATAGACGGACTGTGTGAAAGATGTAATTGCTTGACCGCGCGCTTTAATGAGTCCTCGCGAATGTATCAATTTAAATGGAATATTCTGAGGGTTGATCACGTATTGGTTCAATTAGTATCGTAATACCTACGTGGATTATGGTTATTTTAAAGCAAATAACCTGTGGGATATTGTTAGGACTTTGTGGACGCTTAATGTGCCTTTGATGGGGCAAGGCGGAGGACTTATTAAAGCGGTCGAACTATAGAAATTAGGTGACTGCTTAGTAGGTAATTGAGAAATATGAAAGAAGAACCTTTTAACCTGTGATTAGCTAGTGAGTGAGCATGGTCATCTACGAAGACAGTCGTATCCACTTTAAGCCCAATAAATACGATAGGCATGAAAACTGAAATCTCAGATGGAGTGTCATTACGTCAAAGCTTCATTAAAAATTGTCTTTGGTGATACCGGTGTCACCAGATTTGTATGTACTGGTTTGAACCCGAAAAAATATCTAAAAAGAAATCCTTTCAAATAAGTAACTCGAAAGTTCTTCCGCGCGTCCATAAGGCACCGATGACATCGACTTGAATGTTCACATAGTAATTAGCGCACTCGAGCTCGCCGCGAAGTGTGCGGTGCGATAAGCGCCGGATTACGCATCATGTGATGTCATAATTTAACTGCAGATGGCTGGGACAAAAAAACAATTATCCTGTAAATCCCGAACGGAAAGGCAGACATGTAAGGTGTAAATAGTCATATTAAAATATAAAATAAGTCAGAGTGCCTCACGTTCACGCTCTCGTCAGAGTCGTCAGCGCACCAACAAGATGCGCTTAAGAACAAGCTTACATAAAGTGATGCTGTTAATATCCCGTCAGGCGTCAATATTTTCGGTCGGTTGCCCGACCGAAGGACTGTTAACGTTCAACATCACCTGGTGCTGGTGGGTGATTTCGGTGCATAGTTCGTACAGATCGACCGGTAGGCTTCAACGAAATAGGCGTTCGGATCCAGCACTGAGTCTGTGTGATCGCACGGAATCATTCTACATGCGACTCGTTTCAACCATATAAACAATGCTCTGGTCATGTTACGGAATTCATTCTTCCTTTACTATACTTACATCTCCTGTAACTACCAAAAGCGTATTCAATTTTGAAATTGGTTATAAAATTCATCGCGCCTTTGCATTTCCCAGACACATCGTGTTGTTTGTCCAAAACATTGCTATGGAAAACTGATCAGGCGCCAATCATCGGTCGGGGCAACCCGACCGAAAACTTTGGAAGCGTTTAGATTTCTCGCAGGGAGGGTTCGATGGACGGTTCATCGTAATCAGGTGCTATGTGAATTCAACACATAGTTTATACAATTCGACCGGTAGTCCTCAACAAAGTGGGCGTGACGATCCAGCTCTGAGTCTGTGTGATCGCATGGAATCATTCTACAGACGAGTCGACACATCCACCCGTAGAGTAGTGATCTGGTCTTGTTGCATATTATAAAAATCATTCTTCCTTTACTATACTTACTTACCCCTTAACTACCGATCGTGAGTTCAATTTTTCGGTTTCACTTGGAGAGACGCGGCGGTCCTCATCATAACGGCCAGAGCCATCCGTCATCGGTCGGAATGCTCCCGATCGACTACTGGTCGTACTCAATGGTGATCCTGTTCAGAACAACCAGCTCCGTGCATTTGGCACGCATAGTTCGGACAGATCAACCGATAGGCTTCAACGAAGTAGACGTTCGCATCAAGCGTTGATTCTATGTCGTGATCGCTTTGAAACATTCCACATACGACTCCATATCCACCCAAAGAGTGTTCTAGTCAAATTCCACATAAATTTCATTCTTTACTATACTTTACTATACTTACTTAAAATTTAACTACCGTCCGTGCATTTAATTTTTCGGTTATTTTTTGATGAGACGCGGCGGCCCGCATCATAACCGTCATCGGCCAGAGCCATCATCAAATGAAGAAATTCCATGTAAACGGAAGATTGGTCGAGTCGCTAGACACACGACTGGTGTGCTTCTAGCGATGTTCGGGAAGAGGGACAAGAATCTGTCGACGAAGGAACTCTTTGCTAGTGCAGTATTTGCATCGAGATCTCAGTCAGTTGACAAAGCGGGTATATGATTTGCTTGTGTAGGCCGACGGCTTATTTCAGAGACAGCTGTGGTTATGTTGCGAATAGATTCCATTATACTGTTGTTCGCGACGCTCAGAGCCACGGAAAGAGAACTTCTGTTGAAAATAAACCACATGCGTGATGTAAACGACGCAAAGTTCAATGATCAAAACATAATAGTGCGACGAGCATTATAACTTTTTGTAGCCCACAACTTTACAAGTCGCAGTTTATTCTGGTGTTTGGGCTGCCGAGGCGCGTCAAAACGTAAACTGTTTCAAAGCAAGCAAAGTAACTCTGAGAGAAAATCTGTTGGCAGAGCGCTTGTGAAACAAAAACAGCATAATTTTTGCCGAGGGCTCCATGGCATCGTCGATGTATCTTCACAGAAGTGTCCATCAAACATAAAGCGGATTCGTTTGTGTTCACGGAGATCCTTGGAACTACCTACACGTTCGGGCTGTGGCTCAACTTCATTTGTGGGAGGAAAAGTATATTGTGCCGCTTATAAGGTGCTGACGTCATAATTCAATACCGCGTCATCGGCTGGCCGATAAGGGCGCGCGGCGCGGGGCGGCGTGCAGCGGCCGGGTGGCCGCGCGTCCACTCTAATGTGAGCGTAGCACTTAATGTCATCGGTGCCTTGAGCACGTGAATATTTTGGGACAAGATTTTCGATAACGGAGACGTTGTTTTTAACACGTTTAAGATTTCTAATCTACACAATTAAGTACTAAAAACCTTTCAGGTTAACTTTTGATAAAAAAAACCTATTTCATTAACATCATTCTACTGCCCTTATCCCAATTTATTTATGGTCGGCACAACATGTCTTCTTCTTCCATACTTCTCTATTACTCGTCATCTCAGCAGTCACCTCCTTGCTAGCCATATCAAATTTCATTCACACAGTCCATCCATCATTTCTTTGGTCTTCCTCTACTCTTATAGCCAGCTACATTTATACTAAACATTTTCCTGACTACATTATTCTCATTCCTCCGTTCCACATGTCCATATCACGATAACCGATTACCACACAACTTTTCAGTCACCAGCGCCACTTTCAGACATCCTCATACGTAGTCATTCCTTATTTTATCTATTCGCGGTGTAACACACTTAATTGAGTAATCCCCCTTAGTAATTTCATCTCAGCCACATGCAATTGCTTCTCATTCATTCCATTCGTGGCCCAATATCAGAATATTAAAAAAAAAAAAAAAAAAAAAAAATGAAAAATTGAAAAATGACTAGACCTGCTGCCTTGTGTGGATCAGAATCCACACAAGGCAGCAGGTCTAGTCATTTTTATAACTCTTCCCTTTGATTATTAGGGAAATGGCCATTTCATCCAACCAGTGTTAATCGTGTGCTTAACACTCCGATCTATTTCGTCATCTTTGTACGAGTGAACTGAGATTCCGAAAACCGAAGTAGACTGGGACGAGCGCGCCATCCAGCGCTATGGGTACAGAATTGGAGAGGCGACCGAAATCGCAGAACAAGTTTTCAGTTTCACTTCTACTGGTTTTCAAACCAACATTCTCCAGCAGTCCAGCTTCTGTTGCCATTTCTCCAATCTGCTCTGAATATCAGGTTCATCTTTACCGACAAGGCGACAAGCACAATGTCGTCGCCAAACATCATGCACCTGGGTGCATCTTGCTGTTTATCCGTCATTTATAGAAGTTTTTAAAATAACACAACTACCGACCGCTCACTCAATTTTGAAACAGGAGCTAATAAATTTCATCGCGCCTTTACATTTTCTTTACACATCTTGTTGTTTATCTGAAACATTGCTATAGAAATCTGGCCAGGCGCTATACTGCGGAGAAGAGGAGCTCGTGGCTAAATAGTAGCAGCCATTCGGGTCCATCATCACTTTAAGCCACGCTTGCCTAGGTTAGTCCACCACCTATTACATACCGAGTTTCCTCCGTGCCTCGGAAAGCACGTTAAGCTATTGATCCCGGCTGTAATCTGTGGATCTTTGTAAGTCGTTACACGTAGTCAGTGGCCCGAAAGCCTGGCAACCAGTCTTACAAAATACTGGTATTCAGCTGCATCCGGTTAGACTGGAAAACGCTAGGCAGATGATGATGAATACCAAACGACGTTCAATAGTCTTCACGGTATGGTGTATATATAGTACGACATCATCTGGTTGGTGCACTCGGTGGTTAGTTCGTACAGATCGACCAGTAGGTTTCAACGAAATAGGTGTGCGGGTCAAGCGCTTATTCTGAGCGATCGCATGGAAACATTCTACAAGCGACTATACATCCACGTAAACAATGCTCTGGTCATGTTACAGATAAAATTCATTGTTCCTTTACTATACTTACATCTCCTGTAACTACCAATAGCTTATTCATTTTAAAGTGTTTATAAAATTCATCGCGCCTTTGTATTTCTCAAACAAATCGTGTTGTTTGTCCAAAACATTGCTATAAAAAACTGAGCAGGCGCCAATCATCGGTCGCGGCAACCCGACCGAAAACTTTGGTATCGTTTATATTTCTCACATGGAGGGTACGATGAACGGTTCCACATAATCCGGGGCTATAGGAATTCTACACATATGTAGGTAGTTTACTAGCTGTTGTCCGCGATTTCGTTCGTGTGAAAATTTTGATGTGTGTGTGAGAATGCATCGTCGGTCGAGTCCTGGTGTATACCATCACGACTTTCTCAGTAGCAGTCACGGAGTCTGGAATTGTGCTTGGTTGATGGGTATTGGCCTGGGTTGAGGCGATGCGACGATGGCTTAAAAACTGGAACATTCTGGCACTATACAACTTTTTTTCAAAGTGAACTGGAAAGGACTGGAAACTTTCCAGTCCTTTCCAGTTCACTCGGACAACCAATCGGACGACCAATTCTTCCCTTTCCAGTGGAAAGGGAAGAATTGGTCGTCCGGCGGCAAGATGGGCAGACGACATTGTTGCCATCGCGGGAGTATCCTGGATGAGGCTGGCACAAGAGCGTGGAGCTTGGCACAAGCAAAGAGAGGCCTATACCCAGCAGTAGGTGAAGTCGGTATAACGAAAATGAGGTCAAAATGAAAATCCAAAATGGCGTCGAGGACAGTTTTTGTTTTTTCATTCATGGGTGTCGTTTTCATGGTTTTCGGGGTCGATGATAACGAAAATGAGGTCAAAATGAAAATCCAAGATGGCGTTGAGGAAAGTTTCAGGTTTTTAACGAAACTCTATTTTTTCTTTATTTTACTGCATATTTCGATAAAGGTAACTAATTGTAAAAAAATGAATTTTAATATCAAAATTGATGTTTCTCATCTGCCGAGCGTCACGTGACGCCCAATTTTTTTTTAAGCCCTCTGCTCGTCTAGCTCGGGTGTCCGTTGCTATTCATGTTGTACGTATGTTGCGTTGATTTCCGATAAGAGAGAGACAAACCTGAAATATCTCATGGCCCTGTAAAATCACCGGTAAACCTATCCTTGTCCCCCCGGGACACAGCAGTGGTTGGCCAAACTATGTTCACGCTTCGCATAATACTAAAATAATGTTGTAAAGGACAATATTAAACTTTTACCTTGAACGTAAGTTTGACTTACGGAACTAAGCATCTTGTGAGTGGTAAACTTAGGAATAAGGGGATGAACCTCATCTCATCATCATCATTTCAGCCGACAGACGTCCACTGCTGGACATAGGCCTCCCCCAAGTGTCGCCACATTGACTGGTCCCGTGCGACTCGCATCCAGCGGATCCGTGCAACCTTCATCAGGTCATCGGTCCACCTAGTGGGAGGCCTTCCAACGCAACGTCTCCCGGTTCTCGCTCGCCACTCCAGAACCTCATCTAGCAGCAAGGAATCTCTTTTCCATGCTCCTATCGTTTTCCGCCGCTAAGAACCGTCATTTGCTTGAGCGAGAGACAGAGCGGACATTCTATCGTATGCGGCAGCATCGACGGTTCGATCGGCAGCACGCTGATTCTTGTAGAATCAAGAAATAAAGTGAAGAAAAACAGTTCTTAACTTAGCCCAAGGAGTACTGGCGCAAGCCACCGCGGAAGACGCCCCGGGCGTCGGGACCCACGTGGTGGCTCCTGGCCACCGTACGTGCGGGCCTGTGGACGGTGAGTAATGGGCTAGCTCGCCGTCGGGCCGTCTTATGACGACAGGCCGTGTCGACGGCGCGTTCGTGTTCCACGCGCGCCTCAAAGAGATGTCAGCAACCAGGAAGGGGTCCGCAAGGGCCGATGCCTGTCGGGGCTGCGAGACTGTTGGAAAGAGATACCGTGAAATATGCCAACATTGCCAACAAGGGTATTTTTGCCCTATGAGCAATTTACAAGCAAATCTTTAACGTACAAAAATATCTTAATATTAAGGCAACATTGATTGACTTTTGTGGAAAATAAGTTATATGACTGGCAACACTAACTATTGTGTGCATTGCTAACTCCACTCAGTAACTTGTTGGAACTCGTCAAGTACGGTGCGTGTTTTTGCGGGCAAATTTTAGTGCAGAATTTTGGTAAGAATTGAGCGTGATGGTGAAAACACAGGTTAGTTTACTTATAACATGTATAAAAAAACTATTTGTAGGGTATTTTATTGTTAGTGTCATTGATGAGCATAATTTAAAACTAAAGTTATAATGATGGGCAAAGTTATCCAGTAATGTTTCGATCTACGATTGACAACATTGCCCGCCATCTAAAAATGCTTAGGGCTGGCACATACGACACTCTGTGATTTATTACTACTATTACTACTATTTTAGTACTAATTCAAAGAGGACATTAGTTGTTATTGTGAAGGTACACAGTAATTACTAATAACGTCTTCTTCATACTATTTATTATTATTTAAACTTTTTTATGACCACTTCTAACACTGATCTGACTTCGTTATATGGTTTATTTCAGAAAAATAAACATAAATCTCGAATTCGACAACGAAAATCAAGACGTCAAATTGGATCCAGAAGTTTGTGCGAAAGTTTAAGGAGTCTAAATGTGAAGAAGAAACCACTTTCACGTACCCAATAGTTGATGACATTTGCACTATGAAACACTTAAAAGATATTGTTACAATACTTCCCAAGCCAATTATTACTCGACGTGGTCGAATCGTTTTTAAAGTTGATTTTAGTCATTTCAACATTCAATAAATGACTAGTAATTATTACAAAAGCCGTGCGAAATAACTCAAATGAAGCTACCTTTTTTATTTTATGGTTGATTAATTTTATTAAAACTATGTTCTCTATTTATGTATACTCTTATAAATATGAAAATGTCGTTCCTATCATTGTCAAACATTATTATTACAGTAGCTATATCTATTTTCTTTATGTTTAGGATAATTGTAGTGGACATTATTGTGATATCGGAAAATATGTGACTTAATTATGTTGTTATTGTGGGATGGATGCACATCTATCAGTAGTGGACATTCCAATAACTTTGATCTCTGATTATTAACTTTAAGAATATAAATAAGACTAAGAAACTTGTTACTTATTTTGACTATTTTTTCTATAAATCATTTTCAAGGAAATAATTAAAAAGCATTATTTGATTCTCAATTGGTATTTCATTCACATTAATAAAAATTGTTGTTAAAATTATTTTATTTTTCTTTTACCTTAACACATTATTCTTTCTAGAAATGAAAAAAAAAACAATTTCATTTTATTGATTTGTGCCAAACTTTCAAACGACGAAATGTTAATTGTATGAAAAAGAGATTTTTTTTTAGGGTAACATTGCCTAGTCATTTTAGTAGAAAATTTTTCACTTTTTCGCTTTAATTTCTAAAGTAAACGCCATCTTTGCAAAATTCTTGAACTGGATTTTGATGCCATCTGCTTAAAGGCCATATTTGCGTCAAAAATCAAGGTAGGCAATGTTGGCTAAAAGTCCAGGTAACTTTGCCCGCCAACAAAACGAATCTAATTTTGAATTAAATGTTTAAAAAATATAAATTTTGGTACACCAACACATGCACATAATCTTAGAGTAGCAAATGATAAAAGAAAATACTTATGTCCCCATACAAAAATCTTACAAAAATTAGAATTATTCGAAAAAAGTGGGCAAAGTTGGCATGTTTCACGGTACCGCGGCCCTGGAACACAAAGGGCAAAGAAGGAACACTGATAGATATGCAAACGTAGGTGACAAGTGAAACAACGGGTGGCTGGAAAGACACTGATACATATTTGTGAAGTACCTAACACTACTTATAATAGGCGTGCACAACCGCCATCATATTTGCGTATATAACAGAATCTGTGGTCAATCAATTATCAAAATGATCTATATTAGTACAGTTAGAGCTTTGCCGTTACGTGGTCATGTTATTAATAAATCATTAATTGCGTTTTAATTATTGTTCGTGTTATTAGTTGTTATCGATGATAGCCTGTTGTGCATCTGCTGAAAACATGGACGCATCGAGACTTATGTAAGTTTTATTTTATCAATAACAAATATAAATGGTGTAAATAGACCCTTAACGAAGTCGAAACGCAATTGTTCTCCCTGTCATTACGATATATTTTTTTTGTTATAGACCATACCTGGGAACCTTTTACGGAGATATTAGGGGTCATAACTTTACTTTAAATACTTCCACGACCCCTGTACTATTCTATACATCCATCAGCACAATGTGTTGAGTGCGTTACATTGAGTTTAACCGCAAAACGTCATTTTTCACCCCAAAAAAAAAGTTGTTTCCCAGCAATAATTTTTGCGTAGAGTAACTTAGCACCCATGGCCCTTCAGCACTTGCTATACGGGCGACAACGTGGGGCGGCTGCGGACATAGCGACCTTGATAGACGGACTGTGTGAAAGATGTAATTGCTTGACCGCGCGCTTTAATGAGTCCTCGCGAATGTATCAATTTAAATGGAATATTCTGAGGGTTGATCACGTATTGGTTCAATTAGTATCGTAATACCTACGTGGATTATGGTTATTTTAAAGCAAATAACCTGTGGGATATTGTTAGGACTTTGTGGACGCTTAATGTGCCTTTGATGGGGCAAGAAATAGGCGTTCGGATCCAGCACTGAGTCTGTGTGATCGCATGGAATCATTCTACAGACGAGTCGACACATCCACCCGTAGAGTAGTGATCTGGTCTTGTTGCATATTATAAAAATCATTCTTCCTTTACTATACTTACTTACCCCTTAACTACCGATCGTGAGTTCAATTTTTCGGTTTCACTTGGAGAGACGCGGCGGTCCTCATCATAACGGCCAGAGCCATCCGTCATCGGTCGGAATGCTCCCGATCGACTACTGGTCGTACTCAATGGTGATCCTGTTCAGAACAACCAGCTCCGTGCATTTGGCACGCATAGTTCGGACAGATCAACCGATAGGCTTCAACGAAGTAGACGTTCGCATCAAGCGTTGATTCTATGTCGTGATCGCTTTGAAACATTCCACATACGACTCCATATCCACCCAAAGAGTGTTCTAGTCAAATTCCACATAAATTTCATTCTTTACTATACTTTACTATACTTACTTAAAATTTAACTACCGTCCGTGCATTTAATTTTTCGGTTATTTTTTGATGAGACGCGGCGGCCCGCATCATAACCGTCATCGGCCAGAGCCATCATCAAATGAAGAAATTCCATGTAAACGGAAGATTGGTCGAGTCGCTAGACACACGACTGGTGTGCTTCTAGCGATGTTCGGGAAGAGGGACAAGAATCTGTCGACGAAGGAACTCTTTGCTAGTGCAGTATTTGCATCGAGATCTCAGTCAGTTGACAAAGCGGGTATATGATTTGCTTGTGTAGGCCGACGGCTTATTTCAGAGACAGCTGTGGTTATGTTGCGAATAGATTCCATTATACTGTTGTTCGCGACGCTCAGAGCCACGGAAAGAGAACTTCTGTTGAAAATAAACCACATGCGTGATGTAAACGACGCAAAGTTCAATGATCAAAACATAATAGTGCGACGAGCATTATAACTTTTTGTAGCCCACAACTTTACAAGTCGCAGTTTATTCTGGTGTTTGGGCTGCCGAGGCGCGTCAAAACGTAAACTGTTTCAAAGCAAGCAAAGTAACTCTGAGAGAAAATCTGTTGGCAGAGCGCTTGTGAAACAAAAACAGCATAATTTTTGCCGAGGGCTCCATGGCATCGTCGATGTATCTTCACAGTAGTGTCCATCAAACATAAAGCGGATTCGTTTGTGTTCACGGAGATCCTTGGAACTACCTACACGTTCGGGCTGTGGCTCAACTTCATTTGTGGGAGGAAAAAGTATATTGTGCCGCTTATCAGGTGCTGACGTCATAATTCAATACCGCGTCATCGGCTGGCCGATAAGGGCGCGCGGCGCGGGGCGGCGTGCAGCGGCCGGGTGGCCGCGCGTCCACTCTAATGTGAGCGTAGCACTTAATGTCATCGGTGCCTTGAGCACGTGAATATTTTGGGACAAGATTTTCGATAACGGAGACGTTGTTTTTAACACGTTTAAGATTTCTAATCTACACAATTAAGTACTAAAAACCTTTCAGGTTAACTTTTGATAAAAAAAAACCTATTTCATTAACATCATTCTACTGCCCTTATCCCAATTTATTTATGGTCGGCACAACATGTCTTCTTCTTCCATACTTCTCTATTACTCGTCATCTCAGCAGTCACCTCCTTGCTAGCCATATCAAATTTCATTCACACAGTCCATCCATCATTTCTTTGGTCTTCCTCTACTCTTATAGCCAGCTACATTTATACTAAACATTTTCCTGACTACATTATTCTCATTCCTCCGTTCCACATGTCCATATCACGATAACCGATTACCACACAACTTTTCAGTCACCAGCGCCACTTTCAGACATCCTCATACGTAGTCATTCCTTATTTTATCTATTCGCGGTGTAACACACTTAATTGAGTAATCCCCCTTAGTAATTTCATCTCAGCCACATGCAATTGCTTCTCATTCATTCCATTCGTGGCCCAATATCAGAATATTAAAAAAAAAAAAAAATGAAAAATTGAAAAATGACTAGACTAGTCATTTTTATAACTCTTCCCTTTGATTATTAGGGAAATGCGGAAATCGCATATTAGTCCCGTGACCTGCCGCCATTGTTAATCGTGTGCTTAACACTCCGATCTATTTCGTCATCTTTGTACGAGTGAACTGAGATTCCGAAAACCGAAGTAGACTGGGAGGAGCGCGCCATCCAGCGCTATGGGTACAGAATTGGAGAGGCGACCGAAATCGCAGAACAAGTTTTCAGTTTCACTTCTACTGGTTTTCAAACCAACATTCTCCAGCAGTCCAGCTTCTGTTGCCATTTCTCCAATCTGCTCTGAATATCAGGTTCATCTTTACCGACAAGGCGACAAGCACAATGTCGTCGCCAAACATCATGCACCTGGGTGCATCTTGCTGTTTATCCGTCATTTATAGAAGTTTTTAAAATAACACAACTACCGACCGCTCACTCAATTTTGAAACAGGAGCTAATAAATTTCATCGCGCCTTTACATTTTCTTTACACATCTTGTTGTTTATCTGAAACATTGCTATAGAAATCTGGCCAGGCGCTATACTGCGGAGAAGAGGAGCTCGTGGCTAAATAGTAGCAGCCATTCGGGTCCATCATCACTTTAAGCCACGCTTGCCTAGGTTAGTCCACCACCTATTACATACCGAGTTTCCTCCGTGCCTCGGAAAGCACGTTAAGCTATTGATCCCGGCTGTAATCTGTGGATCTTTGTAAGTCGTTACACGTAGTCAGTGGCCCGAAAGCCTGGCAACCAGTCTTACAAAATACTGGTATTCAGCTGCATCCGGTTAGACTGGAAAACGCTAGGCAGATGATGATGAATACCAAACGACGTTCAATAGTCTTCACGGTATGGTGTATATATAGTACGACATCATCTGGTTGGTGCACTCGGTGGTTAGTTCGTACAGATCGACCAGTAGGTTTCAACGAAATAGGTGTGCGGGTCAAGCGCTTATTCTGAGCGATCGCATGGAAACATTCTACAAGCGACTATACATCCACGTAAACAATGCTCTGGTCATGTTACAGATAAAATTCATTGTTCCTTTACTATACTTACATCTCCTGTAACTACCAATAGCTTATTCATTTTAAAGTGTTTATAAAATTCATCGCGCCTTTGTATTTCTCAAACAAATCGTGTTGTTTGTCCAAAACATTGCTATAAAAAACTGAGCAGGCGCCAATCATCGGTCGCGGCAACCCGACCGAAAACTTTGGTATCGTTTATATTTCTCACATGGAGGGTACGATGAACGGTTCCACATAATCCGGGGCTATAGGAATTCTACACATATGTAGGTAGTTTACTAGCTGTTGTCCGCGATTTCGTTCGTGTGAAAATTTTGATGTGTGTGTGAGAATGCATCGTCGGTCGAGTCCTGGTGTATACCATCACGACTTTCTCAGTAGCAGTCACGGAGTCTGGAATTGTGCTTGGTTGATGGGTATTGGCCTGGGTTGAGGCGATGCGACGATGGCTTAAAAACTGGAACATTCTGGCACTATACAACTTTTTTTCAAAGTGAACTGGAAAGGACTGGAAACTTTCCAGTCCTTTCCAGTTCACTCGGACAACCAATCGGACGACCAATTCTTCCCTTTCCAGTGGAAAGGGAAGAATTGGTCGTCCGGCGGCAAGATGGGCAGACGACATTGTTGCCATCGCGGGAGTATCCTGGATGAGGCTGGCACAAGAGCGTGGAGCTTGGCACAAGCAAAGAGAGGCCTATACCCAGCAGTAGGTGAAGTCGGGATAACGAAAATGAGGTCAAAATGAAAATCCAAAATGGCGTCGAGGACAGTTTTTGTTTTTTCATTCATGGGTGTCGTTTTCATGGTTTTCGGGGTCGATGATAACGAAAATGAGGTCAAAATGAAAATCCAAGATGGCGTTGAGGAAAGTTTCAGGTTTTTAACGAAACTCTATTTTTTCTTTATTTTACTGCATATTTCGATAAAGGTTTTTATTAACTAATTGTAAAAAAATGAATTTTAATATCAAAATTGATGTTTCTCATCTGCCGAGCGTCACGTGACGCCCAATTTTTTTTTAAGCCCTCTGCTCGTCTAGCTCGGGTGTCCGTTGCTATTCATGTTGTACGTATGTTGCGTTGATTTCCGATAAGAGAGAGACAAACCTGAAATATCTCATGGCCCTGTAAAATCACCGGTAAACCTATCCTTGTCCCCCCGGGACACAGCAGTGGTTGGCAGCAGAATTAGGCACCAATGGTGGTACATCGACAGACGATTCCTTCACAAAGAGCTGTGGATGGTAAGTAGTTTCTGTGATGTAATTCATCGTGAGGCTTATCCTCCGACGTGGAGTTTCGGCACAGCTGCAGCAGCCCGAACTCGCAATCCCGAGAATCGTCGCGAAATGTGACTACGGAACACAAACTGACTGCCTTTACACGCTTAAATATGAGTATGTGTGATGTACGGATGGAACCTTCGCCAAATATTATGCAGTTTTTATTTTACACGCGCTCCACCAACAGATTGTCGCTCAGACGCGCCTCGGCTAGCCAAACTAAATATGCCTGAATGGACTGAGACTGGTGAAGTTTTGGTCCTACTTGCCATGTCATGATTCTACTTGCAATATAACCGCGGCAGTCTCTGAACTAAGCTGTCGGTTAACGTATGAAAATGATATACCCGCTTTGACAACTGACTTAGATACTGCACCAGCGAATAGCTCCTTCGTCGAAAGCGTCATGTCGTCGGGGATAGTGCAAATCCGCGAATCTACCATACGTAAAGTGCGCGTATCTACACTACGAGTAGGTTTACAGGGGAATGTTATAAGTTTATATTTCTTTTTATTTCAACGCTTTTTGACCTCATTTTTACATAAATGGTAACAATACATGTGTTGTATGTATTGTTAACAGTAGAAATCTATTAAAGTCGTTAATTTTGTCGCTTCCACAATGGGTAATTCAAATAGGCTACATTTGTGAGATACGCGGAAAGCAATGCCTGTTTCCATTATCCAATGCTAGTTCCGCGGATTTGCACTATCCCCGACGATTCTTCTCTTCCGGAACATCGTTACTGCGACTCGAGCAGCTCATTCCGTTCACATGGAATTTCTTCAGGTGATGACGATGGCTCTGGCCGTTATGATGTGGACCGCCGCGTCTCACCGAGTAAAACCGAAAATATGAATCTACAATCGGTAGTTAAAGGATAAGTAAGTATGGTAAAAGCAAATGAATTTTATGTGCAACAAGACTAGAGTCTTTTGGCACATAAAATTCATTTTCTTTTAACATATGGTACTCTTTGGATGGATGGGCTCGTTTGTAGAATGTTTCAAAACGATCACGACACAGACTGAGAGCTTCATGCGAACGCCTACTTCGTTGAAGCCTGTCCGGAATGCAGCACGACAAAGCTTTCGTTGAAGACTCCTCGTAGTTCTGCTCAAACTATGTATCGAATAGCCAAGGCCCTCTGTAGATACCTTTGCGATACAAGTAGATGATAAAGTGATCCCGACTGATGATTGGCGCCTGACAAAATATGTATAGCAATGTTTTTAGTTAACAACACGAAGTTTTAAGAAAAATTGTATGACCGTTCAGGATTATGTAAGTATAGTATAGAAAGAATGAATTTTATATGCAACATGACCAGAGTACTATCTAGGTCCTAGACCCAAGTATTCGAAGACATGTGACAATCTGCACTGGGCCCGCGTGGTGCATTACAGCCCTATCATAGAGAGGATCCACTCATGGGAGGCAAGTGTCCTTGCTGAGGGAATATAACAAGCTGATTATGCATTATGCTATGTTGAGAACTTAAATAGATGAGGTAGGTGTATGTAAGTAGGCAATACAGAGGTACTATGTACATATTTGCACATTCAATTCGTATTCATAGGATATCTCTTGAGAATTGATTATGAAAGACCTCTAGGGAACATGGCGTACGCCACACAACTAGGAAAACAACCCTTATTGCTACGGTATCAAGGACAATATTAAACTTTTATCTTGAACGTAAGTTTGACTTACTAAACTAAGCATCTCGTGAGTGGTAAACTTAGGAATAAGGGGTTGAACCTCATCTCATCATCATCAACAACATCATCATTTCTGCTGAAAGACGTCCACTGTTGGACATAGACCTCCACCAACTGTCGCCACATTGACCGGTCCCGTGCGACTCGCATCCAGCGGATCCCTGCAACCTTCACCAGGTCATCGGTCCACCTAGTGGGAGGTCTTCCAACGCAACGTCTTCCGGTTCGCGGTCGCCACTCCAGAACCTCATCTAGCAGCAAGGAATCCCTTTTCCATGCTCTTATCGTTTTCCGTCGCTAAGAACCGTCATTTGCTTGAGCGAGGGACAGAGCGGACATTCTATCGTATGCGGCAGCATCGACGGTTCGATCGGCAGCACGCTGATTCTTGTAGAATCAAGAAATAAAGTGAAGAAAATCATTTCTTAACTTAGCCCAAGGGGTATTGGCCCAAGCCGCCGCGGGAGACGCCCTGGGCGTCGGGGGCTACGTGATGGCTCCTGGCCACCGTACGTGCGGGCCTGTGGACGGTGAGTAATGGGCTAGCTCGCCGTCGGGCCGTCTTATGACGACAGGCCGTGTCGACGGCGCGTTCGTGTTCCACGCGCGCCTCAAAGAGATGTCAGCAACCAGGAAGGGGTCCGCAAGGGCCGATGCCTGTCGGGGCTGCGAGACTGTTGGAAAGAGATAGGTACCGCGGCCCTGGAACACAAAGGGCAAAGAAGGAACACTGATAGATATGCAAACGTAGGTGACAAGTGAAACAACGGGTGGCTGGAAAGACACTGATACATATTTGTGAAGTACCTAACACTACTTATAATAGGCGTGCACAACCGCCATCATATTTGCGTATATAACAGAATCTGTGGTCAATCAATTATCAAAATGATCTATATTAGTACAGTTAGAGCTTTGCCGTTACGTGGTCATGTTATTAATAAATCATTAATTGCGTTTTAATTATTGTTCGTGTTATTAGTTGTTATCGATGATAGCCTGTTGTGCATCTGCTGAAAACATGGACGCATCGAGACTTATGTAAGTTTTATTTTATCAATAACAAATATAAATGGTGTAAATAGACCCTTAACGAAGTCGAAACGCAATTGTTCTCCCTGTCATTACGATATATTTTTTTTGTTATAGACCATACCTGGGAACCTTTTACGGAGATATTAGGGGTCATAACTTTACTTTAAATACTTCCACGACCCCTGTACTATTCTATACATCCATCAGCACAATGTGTTGAGTGCGTTACATTGAGTTTAACCGCAAAACGTCATTTTTCACCCCAAAAAAAAAGTTGTTTCCCAGCAATAATTTTTGCGTAGAGTAACTTAGCACCCATGGCCCTTCAGCACTTGCTATACGGGCGACAACGTGGGGCGGCTGCGGACATAGCGACCTTGATAGACGGACTGTGTGAAAGATGTAATTGCTTGACCGCGCGCTTTAATGAGTCCTCGCGAATGTATCAATTTAAATGGAATATTCTGAGGGTTGATCACGTATTGGTTCAATTAGTATCGTAATACCTACGTGGATTATGGTTATTTTAAAGCAAATAACCTGTGGGATATTGTTAGGACTTTGTGGACGCTTAATGTGCCTTTGATGGGGCAAGGCGGAGGACTTATTAAAGCGGTCGAACTATAGAAATTAGGTGACTGCTTAGTAGCTAATTGAGAAATATGAAAGAAGAACCTTTTAACCTGTGATTAGCTAGTGAGTGAGCATGGTCATCTACGAAGACAGTCGTATCCACTTTAAGCCCAATAAATACGATAGGCATGAAAACTGAAATCTCAGATGGAATATCATTACGTCAAAGCTTCATTAAAAATTGTATTTGGTGATACCGGTGTCACCAGATTTGTATGTACTGGTTTGAACCCGAAAAAATATCTAAAAAGAAATCCTTTCAAATAAGTAACACGAACGTTCTTCCGCGCGTCATGAGTCGATGTCATAATGACATCGACTTGAATGTTCACATAGTAATGAGCGCACTCGAGCTCGCCGCGAAGTGTGCGGTGCGATAAGCGCCGGATTACGCATCATGTGATTTCATAATTTAACTGCAGATGGCTGGGACAAAAAAACAATTATCCTGTAAATCCCGAACGGAAAGGCAGACATGTAAGGTGTAAATAGTCATATTAAAATATAAAATAAGTCAGAGTGCCTCACGTTCACGCTCTCGTCAGCGCACCAACAAGATGCGCTTAAGAACAAGCTTACATAAAGTGATGCTGTTAATATCCCGTCAGGCGTCAATATTTTCGGTCGGTTGCCCGACCGAAGGACTGTTAACGTTCAACATCACCTGGTGCTGGTGGGTGATTTCGGTGCATAGTTCGTACAGATCGACCGGTAGGCTTCAACGAAATAGGCGTTCGGATCCAGCACTGAGGAGTCTGTGTGATCGCACGGAATCATTCTACATGCGACTCGATTCAACCATATAAACAATGCTCTGGTCATGTTACGGAATTCATTCTTCCTTTACTATACTTACATCTCCTGTAACTACCAATAGCGTATTCAATTTTGAAATTGGTTATAAAATTCATCGCGCCTTTGCATTTCCCAGACACATCGTGTTGTTTGTCCAAAACATTGCTATGGAAAACTGATCAGGCGCCAATCATCGGTCGGGGCAACCCGACCGAAAACTTTGGAAGCGTTTAGATTTCTCACAGGGAGGGTACGATGGACGGTTCATCGTAATCAGGTGCTATGTGAATTCAACACATAGTTTATACAATTCGACCGGTAGTCCTCAACAAAGTGGGCGTAACGATCCAGCTCTGAGTCTGTGTGATCGCATGGAATCATTCTACAGACGAGTCGACACATCCACCCGTAGAGTAGTGATCTGGTCTTGTTGCATATTATAAAAATCATTCTTCCTTTACTATACTTACTTACCCCTTAACTACCGATCGTGAGTTCAATTTTTCGGTTTCACTTGGAGAGACGCGGCGGTCCTCATCATAACGGCCAGAGCCATCCGTCATCGGTCGGAATGCTCCCGATCGACTACTGGTCGTACTCAATGGTGATCCTGTTCAGAACAACCAGCTCCGTGCATTTGGCACGCATAGTTCGGACAGATCAACCGATAGGCTTCAACGAAGTAGACGTTCGCATCAAGCGTTGATTCTATGTCGTGATCGCTTTGAAACATTCCACATACGACTCCATATCCACCCAAAGAGTGTTCTAGTCAAATTCCACATAAATTTCATTCTTTACTATACTTTACTATACTTACTTAAAATTTAACTACCGTCCGTGCATTTAATTTTTCGGTTATTTTTTGATGAGACGCGGCGGCCCGCATCATAACCGTCATCGGCCAGAGCCATCATCAAATGAAGAAATTCCATGTAAACGGAAGATTGGTCGAGTCGCTAGACACACGACTGGTGTGCTTCTAGCGATGTTCGGGAAGAGGGACAAGAATCTGTCGACGAAGGAACTCTTTGCTAGTGCAGTATTTGCATCGAGATCTCAGTCAGTTGACAAAGCGGGTATATGATTTGCTTGTGTAGGCCGACGGCTTATTTCAGAGACAGCTGTGGTTATGTTGCGAATAGATTCCATTATACTGTTGTTCGCGACGCTCAGAGCCACGGAAAGAGAACTTCTGTTGAAAATAAACCACATGCGTGATGTAAACGACGCAAAGTTCAATGATCAAAACATAATAGTGCGACGAGCATTATAACTTTTTGTAGCCCACAACTTTACAAGTCGCAGTTTATTCTGGTGTTTGGGCTGCCGAGGCGCGTCAAAACGTAAACTGTTTCAAAGCAAGCAAAGTAACTCTGAGAGAAAATCTGTTGGCAGAGCGCTTGTGAAACAAAAACAGCATAATTTTTGCCGAGGGCTCCATGGCATCGTCGATGTATCTTCACAGTAGTGTCCATCAAACATAAAGCGGATTCGTTTGTGTTCACGGAGATCCTTGGAACTACCTACACGTTCGGGCTGTGGCTCAACTTCATTTGTGGGAGGAAAAAGTATATTGTGCCGCTTATCAGGTGCTGACGTCATAATTCAATACCGCGTCATCGGCTGGCCGATAAGGGCGCGCGGCGCGGGGCGGCGTGCAGCGGCCGGGTGGCCGCGCGTCCACTCTAATGTGAGCGTAGCACTTAATGTCATCGGTGCCTTGAGCACGTGAATATTTTGGGACAAGATTTTCGATAACGGAGACGTTGTTTTTAACACGTTTAAGATTTCTAATCTACACAATTAAGTACTAAAAACCTTTCAGGTTAACTTTTGATAAAAAAAAACCTATTTCATTAACATCATTCTACTGCCCTTATCCCAATTTATTTATGGTCGGCACAACATGTCTTCTTCTTCCATACTTCTCTATTACTCGTCATCTCAGCAGTCACCTCCTTGCTAGCCATATCAAATTTCATTCACACAGTCCATCCATCATTTCTTTGGTCTTCCTCTACTCTTATAGCCAGCTACATTTATACTAAACATTTTCCTGACTACATTATTCTCATTCCTCCGTTCCACATGTCCATATCACGATAACCGATTACCACACAACTTTTCAGTCACCAGCGCCACTTTCAGACATCCTCATACGTAGTCATTCCTTATTTTATCTATTCGCGGTGTAACACACTTAATTGAGTAATCCCCCTTAGTAATTTCATCTCAGCCACATGCAATTGCTTCTCATTCATTCCATTCGTGGCCCAATATCAGAATATTAAAAAAAAAAAAAAATGAAAAATTGAAAAATGACTAGACTAGTCATTTTTATAACTCTTCCCTTTGATTATTAGGGAAATGCGGAAATCGCATATTAGTCCCGTGACCTGCCGCCATTGTTAATCGTGTGCTTAACACTCCGATCTATTTCGTCATCTTTGTACGAGTGAACTGAGATTCCGAAAACCGAAGTAGACTGGGAGGAGCGCGCCATCCAGCGCTATGGGTACAGAATTGGAGAGGCGACCGAAATCGCAGAACAAGTTTTCAGTTTCACTTCTACTGATTTTCAAACCAACATTCTCCAGCAGTCCAGCTTCTGTTGCCATTTCTCCAATCTGCTCTGAATATCAGGTCCATCTTTACCGACAAGGCGACAAGCACAATGTCGTCGCCAAACATCATGCACCTGGGTGCATCTTGCTGTTTATCCGTCATTTATAGAAGTTTTTAAAATAACACAACTACCGACCGCTCACTCAATTTTGAAACAGGAGCTAATAAATTTCATCGCGCCTTTACATTTTCTTTACACATCTTGTTGTTTATCTGAAACATTGCTATAGAAATCTGGCCAGGCGCTATACTGCGGAGAAGAGGAGCTCGTGGCTAAATAGTAGCAGCCATTCGGGTCCATCATCACTTTAAGCCACGCTTGCCTAGGTTAGTCCACCACCTATTACATACCGAGTTTCCTCCGTGCCTCGGAAAGCACGTTAAGCTATTGATCCCGGCTGTAATCTGTGGATCTTTGTAAGTCGTTACACGTAGTCAGTGGCCCGAAAGCCTGGCAACCAGTCTTACAAAATACTGGTATTCAGCTGCATCCGGTTAGACTGGAAAACGCTAGGCAGATGATGATGAATACCAAACGACGTTCAATAGTCTTCACGGTATGGTGTATATATAGTACGACATCATCTGGTTGGTGCACTCGGTGGTTAGTTCGTACAGATCGACCAGTAGGTTTCAACGAAATAGGTGTGCGGGTCAAGCGCTTATTCTGAGCGATCGCATGGAAACATTCTACAAGCGACTATACATCCACGTAAACAATGCTCTGGTCATGTTACAGATAAAATTCATTGTTCCTTTACTATACTTACATCTCCTGTAACTACCAATAGCTTATTCATTTTAAAGTGTTTATAAAATTCATCGCGCCTTTGTATTTCTCAAACAAATCGTGTTGTTTGTCCAAAACATTGCTATAAAAAACTGAGCAGGCGCCAATCATCGGTCGCGGCAACCCGACCGAAAACTTTGGTATCGTTTATATTTCTCACATGGAGGGTACGATGAACGGTTCCACATAATCCGGGGCTATAGGAATTCTACACATATGTAGGTAGTTTACTAGCTGTTGTCCGCGATTTCGTTCGTGTGAAAATTTTGATGTGTGTGTGAGAATGCATCGTCGGTCGAGTCCTGGTGTATACCATCACGACTTTCTCAGTAGCAGTCACGGAGTCTGGAATTGTGCTTGGTTGATGGGTATTGGCCTGGGTTGAGGCGATGCGACGATGGCTTAAAAACTGGAACATTCTGGCACTATACAACTTTTTTTCAAAGTGAACTGGAAAGGACTGGAAACTTTCCAGTCCTTTCCAGTTCACTCGGACAACCAATCGGACGACCAATTCTTCCCTTTCCAGTGGAAAGGGAAGAATTGGTCGTCCGGCGGCAAGATGGGCAGACGACATTGTTGCCATCGCGGGAGTATCCTGGATGAGGCTGGCACAAGAGCGTGGAGCTTGGCACAAGCAAAGAGAGGCCTATACCCAGCAGTAGGTGAAGTCGGTATAACGAAAATGAGGTCAAAATGAAAATCCAAAATGGCGTCGAGGACAGTTTTTGTTTTTTCATTCATGGGTGTCGTTTTCATGGTTTTCGGGGTCGATGATAACGAAAATGAGGTCAAAATGAAAATCCAAGATGGCGTTGAGGAAAGTTTCAGGTTTTTAACGAAACTCTATTTTTTCTTTATTTTACTGCATATTTCGATAAAGGTAACTAATTGTAAAAAAATGAATTTTAATATCAAAATTGATGTTTCTCATCTGCCGAGCGTCACGTGACGCCCAATTTTTTTTTAAGCCCTCTGCTCGTCTAGCTCGGGTGTCCGTTGCTATTCATGTTGTACGTATGTTGCGTTGATTTCCGATAAGAGAGAGACAAACCTGAAATATCTCATGGCCCTGTAAAATCACCGGTAAACCTATCCTTGTCCCCCCGGGACACAGCAGTGGTTGGCAGCAGAATTAGGCACCAATGGTGGTACATCGACAGACGATTCCTTCACAAAGAGCTGTGGATGGTAAGTAGTTTCTGTGATGTAATTCATCGTGAGGCTTATCCTCCGACGTGGAGTTTCGGCACAGCTGCAGCAGCCCGAACTCGCAATCCCGAGAATCGTCGCGAAATGTGACTACGGAACACAAACTGACTGCCTTTACACGCTTAAATATGAGTATGTGTGATGTACGGATGGAACCTTCGCCAAATATTATGCAGTTTTTATTTTACACGCGCTCCACCAACAGATTGTCGCTCAGACGCGCCTCGGCTAGCCAAACTAAATATGCCTGAATGGACTGAGACTGGTGAAGTTTTGGTCCTACTTGCCATGTCATGATTCTACTTGCAATATAACCGCGGCAGTCTCTGAACTAAGCTGTCGGTTAACGTATGAAAATGATATACCCGCTTTGACAACTGACTTAGATACTGCACCAGCGAATAGCTCCTTCGTCGAAAGCGTCATGTCGTCGGGGATAGTGCAAATCCGCGAATCTACCATACGTAAAGTGCGCGTATCTACACTACGAGTAGGTTTACAGGGGAATGTTATAAGTTTATATTTCTTTTTATTTCAACGCTTTTTGACCTCATTTTTACATAAATGGTAACAATACATGTGTTGTATGTATTGTTAACAGTAGAAATCTATTAAAGTCGTTAATTTTGTCGCTTCCACAATGGGTAATTCAAATAGGCTACATTTGTGAGATACGCGGAAAGCAATGCCTGTTTCCATTATCCAATGCTAGTTCCGCGGATTTGCACTATCCCCGACGATTCTTCTCTTCCGGAACATCGTTACTGCGACTCGAGCAGCTCATTCCGTTCACATGGAATTTCTTCAGGTGATGACGATGGCTCTGGCCGTTATGATGTGGACCGCCGCGTCTCACCGAGTAAACCGAAAATATGAATCTACAATCGGTAGTTAAAGGATAAGTAAGTATGGTAAAAGCAAATGAATTTTATGTGCAACAAGACTAGAGTCTTTTGGCACATAAAATTCATTTTCTTTTAACATATGGTACTCTTTGGATGGATGGGCTCGTTTGTAGAATGTTTCAAAACGATCACGACACAGACTGAGAGCTTCATGCGAACGCCTACTTCGTTGAAGCCTGTCCGGAATGCAGCACGACAAAGCTTTCGTTGAAGACTCCTCGTAGTTCTGCTCAAACTATGTATCGAATAGCCAAGGCCCTCTGTAGATACCTTTGCGATACAAGTAGATGATAAAGTGATCCCGACTGATGATTGGCGCCTGACAAAATATGTATAGCAATGTTTTTAGTTAACAACACGAAGTTTTAAGAAAAATTGTATGACCGTTCAGGATTATGTAAGTATAGTATAGAAAGAATGAATTTTATATGCAACATGACCAGAGTACTATCTAGGTCCTAGACCCAAGTATTCGAAGACATGTGACAATCCGCACTGGGCCCGCGTGGTGCATTACAGCCCTATCATAGAGAGGATCCACTCATGGGAGGCAAGTGTCCTTGCTGAGGGAATATAACAAGCTGATTATGCATTATGCTATGTTGAGAACTTAAATAGATGAGGTAGGTGTATGTAAGTAGGCAATACAGAGGTACTATGTACATATTTGCACATTCAATTCGTATTCATAGGATATCTCTTGAGAATTGATTATGAAAGACCTCTAGGGAACATGGCGTACGCCCACACAACTAGGAAAACAACCCTTATTGCTACGGTATCAAGGACAATATTAAACTTTTATCTTGAACGTAAGTTTGACTTACTAAACTAAGCATCTCGTGAGTGGTAAACTTAGGAATAAGGGGTTGAACCTCATCTCATCATCATCAACAACATCATCATTTCTGCTGAAAGACGTCCACTGTTGGACATAGACCTCCACCAACTGTCGCCACATTGACCGGTCCCGTGCGACTCGCATCCAGCGGATCCCTGCAACCTTCACCAGGTCATCGGTCCACCTAGTGGGAGGTCTTCCAACGCAACGTCTTCCGGTTCGCGGTCGCCACTCCAGAACCTCATCTAGCAGCAAGGAATCCCTTTTCCATGCTCTTATCGTTTTCCGTCGCTAAGAACCGTCATTTGCTTGAGCGAGGGACAGAGCGGACATTCTATCGTATGCGGCAGCATCGACGGTTCGATCGGCAGCACGCTGATTCTTGTAGAATCAAGAAATAAAGTGAAGAAAATCATTTCTTAACTTAGCCCAAGGGGTATTGGCCCAAGCCGCCGCGGGAGACGCCCTGGGCGTCGGGGGCTACGTGATGGCTCCTGGCCACCGTACGTGCGGGCCTGTGGACGGTGAGTAATGGGCTAGCTCGCCGTCGGGCCGTCTTATGACGACAGGCCGTGTCGACGGCGCGTTCGTGTTCCACGCGCGCCTCAAAGAGATGTCAGCAACCAGGAAGGGGTCCGCAAGGGCCGATGCCTGTCGGGGCTGCGAGACTGTTGGAAAGAGATAGGTACCGCGGCCCTGGAACACAAAGGGCAAAGAAGGAACACTGATAGATATGCAAACGTAGGTGACAAGTGAAACAACGGGTGGCTGGAAAGACACTGATACATATTTGTGAAGTACCTAACACTACTTATAATAGGCGTGCACAACCGCCATCATATTTGCGTATATAACAGAATCTGTGGTCAATCAATTATCAAAATGATCTATATTAGTACAGTTAGAGCTTTGCCGTTACGTGGTCATGTTATTAATAAATCATTAATTGCGTTTTAATTATTGTTCGTGTTATTAGTTGTTATCGATGATAGCCTGTTGTGCATCTGCTGAAAACATGGACGCATCGAGACTTATGTAAGTTTTATTTTATCAATAACAAATATAAATGGTGTAAATAGACCCTTAACGAAGTCGAAACGCAATTGTTCTCCCTGTCATTACGATATATTTTTTTTGTTATAGACCATACCTGGGAACCTTTTACGGAGATATTAGGGGTCATAACTTTACTTTAAATACTTCCACGACCCCTGTACTATTCTATACATCCATCAGCACAATGTGTTGAGTGCGTTACATTGAGTTTAACCGCAAAACGTCATTTTTCACCCCAAAAAAAAAGTTGTTTCCCAGCAATAATTTTTGCGTAGAGTAACTTAGCACCCATGGCCCTTCAGCACTTGCTATACGGGCGACAACGTGGGGCGGCTGCGGACATAGCGACCTTGATAGACGGACTGTGTGAAAGATGTAATTGCTTGACCGCGCGCTTTAATGAGTCCTCGCGAATGTATCAATTTAAATGGAATATTCTGAGGGTTGATCACGTATTGGTTCAATTAGTATCGTAATACCTACGTGGATTATGGTTATTTTAAAGCAAATAACCTGTGGGATATTGTTAGGACTTTGTGGACGCTTAATGTGCCTTTGATGGGCAAGGCGGAGGACTTATTAAAGCGGTCGAACTATAGAAATTAGGTGACTGCTTAGTAGCTAATTGAGAAATATGAAAGAAGAACCTTTTAACCTGTGATTAGCTAGTGAGTGAGCATGGTCATCTACGAAGACAGTCGTATCCACTTTAAGCCCAATAAATACGATAGGCATGAAAACTGAAATCTCAGATGGAATATCATTACGTCAAAGCTTCATTAAAAATTGTATTTGGTGATACCGGTGTCACCAGATTTGTATGTACTGGTTTGAACCCGAAAAAATATCTAAAAAGAAATCCTTTCAAATAAGTAACACGAACGTTCTTCCGCGCGTCATGAGTCGATGTCATAATGACATCGACTTGAATGTTCACATAGTAATGAGCGCACTCGAGCTCGCCGCGAAGTGTGCGGTGCGATAAGCGCCGGATTACGCATCATGTGATTTCATAATTTAACTGCAGATGGCTGGGACAAAAAAACAATTATCCTGTAAATCCCGAACGGAAAGGCAGACATGTAAGGTGTAAATAGTCATATTAAAATATAAAATAAGTCAGAGTGCCTCACGTTCACGCTCTCGTCAGCGCACCAACAAGATGCGCTTAAGAACAAGCTTACATAAAGTGATGCTGTTAATATCCCGTCAGGCGTCAATATTTTCGGTCGGTTGCCCGACCGAAGGACTGTTAACGTTCAACATCACCTGGTGCTGGTGGGTGATTTCGGTGCATAGTTCGTACAGATCGACGGTAGGCTTCAACGAAATAGGCGTTCGGATCCAGCACTGAGGAGTCTGTGTGATCGCACGGAATCATTCTACATGCGACTCGATTCAACCATATAAACAATGCTCTGGTCATGTTACGGAATTCATTCTTCCTTTACTATACTTACATCTCCTGTAACTACCAATAGCGTATTCAATTTTGAAATTGGTTATAAAATTCATCGCGCCTTTGCATTTCCCAGACACATCGTGTTGTTTGTCCAAAACATTGCTATGGAAAACTGATCAGGCGCCAATCATCGGTCGGGGCAACCCGACCGAAAACTTTGAAGCGTTTAGATTTCTCACAGGGAGGGTACGATGGACGGTTCATCGTAATCAGGTGCTATGTGAATTCAACACATAGTTTATACAATTCGACCGGTAGTCCTCAACAAAGTGGGCGTAACGATCCAGCTCTGAGTCTGTGTGATCGCATGGAATCATTCTACAGACGAGTCGACACATCCACCCGTAGAGTAGTGATCTGGTCTTGTTGCATATTATAAAAATCATTCTTCCTTTACTATACTTACTTACCCCTTAACTACCGATCGTGAGTTCAATTTTTCGGTTTCACTTGGAGAGACGCGGCGGTCCTCATCATAACGGCCAGAGCCATCCGTCATCGGTCGGAATGCTCCCGATCGACTACTGGTCGTACTCAATGGTGATCCTGTTCAGAACAACCAGCTCCGTGCATTTGGCACGCATAGTTCGGACAGATCAACCGATAGGCTTCAACGAAGTAGACGTTCGCATCAAGCGTTGATTCTATGTCGTGATCGCTTTGAAACATTCCACATACGACTCCATATCCACCCAAAGAGTGTTCTAGTCAAATTCCACATAAATTTCATTCTTTACTATACTTTACTATACTTACTTAAAATTTAACTACCGTCCGTGCATTTAATTTTTCGGTTATTTTTTGATGAGACGCGGCGGCCCGCATCATAACCGTCATCGGCCAGAGCCATCATCAAATGAAGAAATTCCATGTAAACGGAAGATTGGTCGAGTCGCTAGACACACGACTGGTGTGCTTCTAGCGATGTTCGGGAAGAGGGACAAGAATCTGTCGACGAAGGAACTCTTTGCTAGTGCAGTATTTGCATCGAGATCTCAGTCAGTTGACAAAGCGGGTATATGATTTGCTTGTGTAGGCCGACGGCTTATTTCAGAGACAGCTGTGGTTATGTTGCGAATAGATTCCATTATACTGTTGTTCGCGACGCTCAGAGCCACGGAAAGAGAACTTCTGTTGAAAATAAACCACATGCGTGATGTAAACGACGCAAAGTTCAATGATCAAAACATAATAGTGCGACGAGCATTATAACTTTTTGTAGCCCACAACTTTACAAGTCGCAGTTTATTCTGGTGTTTGGGCTGCCGAGGCGCGTCAAAACGTAAACTGTTTCAAAGCAAGCAAAGTAACTCTGAGAGAAAATCTGTTGGCAGAGCGCTTGTGAAACAAAAACAGCATAATTTTTGCCGAGGGCTCCATGGCATCGTCGATGTATCTTCACAGTAGTGTCCATCAAACATAAAGCGGATTCGTTTGTGTTCACGGAGATCCTTGGAACTACCTACACGTTCGGGCTGTGGCTCAACTTCATTTGTGGGAGGAAAAAGTATATTGTGCCGCTTATCAGGTGCTGACGTCATAATTCAATACCGCGTCATCGGCTGGCCGATAAGGGCGCGCGGCGCGGGGCGGCGTGCAGCGGCCGGGTGGCCGCGCGTCCACTCTAATGTGAGCGTAGCACTTAATGTCATCGGTGCCTTGAGCACGTGAATATTTTGGGACAAGATTTTCGATAACGGAGACGTTGTTTTTAACACGTTTAAGATTTCTAATCTACACAATTAAGTACTAAAAACCTTTCAGGTTAACTTTTGATAAAAAAAAACCTATTTCATTAACATCATTCTACTGCCCTTATCCCAATTTATTTATGGTCGGCACAACATGTCTTCTTCTTCCATACTTCTCTATTACTCGTCATCTCAGCAGTCACCTCCTTGCTAGCCATATCAAATTTCATTCACACAGTCCATCCATCATTTCTTTGGTCTTCCTCTACTCTTATAGCCAGCTACATTTATACTAAACATTTTCCTGACTACATTATTCTCATTCCTCCGTTCCACATGTCCATATCACGATAACCGATTACCACACAACTTTTCAGTCACCAGCGCCACTTTCAGACATCCTCATACGTAGTCATTCCTTATTTTATCTATTCGCGGTGTAACACACTTAATTGAGTAATCCCCCTTAGTAATTTCATCTCAGCCACATGCAATTGCTTCTCATTCATTCCATTCGTGGCCCAATATCAGAATATTAAAAAAAAAAAAAAATGAAAAATTGAAAAATGACTAGACTAGTCATTTTTATAACTCTTCCCTTTGATTATTAGGGAAATGCGGAAATCGCATATTAGTCCCGTGACCTGCCGCCATTGTTAATCGTGTGCTTAACACTCCGATCTATTTCGTCATCTTTGTACGAGTGAACTGAGATTCCGAAAACCGAAGTAGACTGGGAGGAGCGCGCCATCCAGCGCTATGGGTACAGAATTGGAGAGGCGACCGAAATCGCAGAACAAGTTTTCAGTTTCACTTCTACTGATTTTCAAACCAACATTCTCCAGCAGTCCAGCTTCTGTTGCCATTTCTCCAATCTGCTCTGAATATCAGGTCCATCTTTACCGACAAGGCGACAAGCACAATGTCGTCGCCAAACATCATGCACCTGGGTGCATCTTGCTGTTTATCCGTCATTTATAGAAGTTTTTAAAATAACACAACTACCGACCGCTCACTCAATTTTGAAACAGGAGCTAATAAATTTCATCGCGCCTTTACATTTTCTTTACACATCTTGTTGTTTATCTGAAACATTGCTATAGAAATCTGGCCAGGCGCTATACTGCGGAGAAGAGGAGCTCGTGGCTAAATAGTAGCAGCCATTCGG
Organism: Noctua fimbriata; assembly: GCA_905163415.1. Lineage (NCBI taxonomy): Eukaryota > Metazoa > Arthropoda > Insecta > Lepidoptera > Noctuidae > Noctua > Noctua fimbriata. The sequence continues at coordinate 3,422,311 of LR990949.1, read as the reverse complement.
GTCCATCATCACTTTAAGCCACGCTTGCCTAGGTTAGTCCACCACCTATTACATACCGAGTTTCCTCCGTGCCTCGGAAAGCACGTTAAGCTATTGATCCCGGCTGTAATCTGTGGATCTTTGTAAGTCGTTACACGTAGTCAGTGGCCCGAAAGCCTGGCAACCAGTCTTACAAAATACTGGTATTCAGCTGCATCCGGTTAGACTGGAAAACGCTAGGCAGATGATGATGAATACCAAACGACGTTCAATAGTCTTCACGGTATGGTGTATATATAGTACGACATCATCTGGTTGGTGCACTCGGTGGTTAGTTCGTACAGATCGACCAGTAGGTTTCAACGAAATAGGTGTGCGGGTCAAGCGCTTATTCTGAGCGATCGCATGGAAACATTCTACAAGCGACTATACATCCACGTAAACAATGCTCTGGTCATGTTACAGATAAAATTCATTGTTCCTTTACTATACTTACATCTCCTGTAACTACCAATAGCTTATTCATTTTAAAGTGTTTATAAAATTCATCGCGCCTTTGTATTTCTCAAACAAATCGTGTTGTTTGTCCAAAACATTGCTATAAAAAACTGAGCAGGCGCCAATCATCGGTCGCGGCAACCCGACCGAAAACTTTGGTATCGTTTATATTTCTCACATGGAGGGTACGATGAACGGTTCCACATAATCCGGGGCTATAGGAATTCTACACATATGTAGGTAGTTTACTAGCTGTTGTCCGCGATTTCGTTCGTGTGAAAATTTTGATGTGTGTGTGAGAATGCATCGTCGGTCGAGTCCTGGTGTATACCATCACGACTTTCTCAGTAGCAGTCACGGAGTCTGGAATTGTGCTTGGTTGATGGGTATTGGCCTGGGTTGAGGCGATGCGACGATGGCTTAAAAACTGGAACATTCTGGCACTATACAACTTTTTTTCAAAGTGAACTGGAAAGGACTGGAAACTTTCCAGTCCTTTCCAGTTCACTCGGACAACCAATCGGACGACCAATTCTTCCCTTTCCAGTGGAAAGGGAAGAATTGGTCGTCCGGCGGCAAGATGGGCAGACGACATTGTTGCCATCGCGGGAGTATCCTGGATGAGGCTGGCACAAGAGCGTGGAGCTTGGCACAAGCAAAGAGAGGCCTATACCCAGCAGTAGGTGAAGTCGGTATAACGAAAATGAGGTCAAAATGAAAATCCAAAATGGCGTCGAGGACAGTTTTTGTTTTTTCATTCATGGGTGTCGTTTTCATGGTTTTCGGGGTCGATGATAACGAAAATGAGGTCAAAATGAAAATCCAAGATGGCGTTGAGGAAAGTTTCAGGTTTTTAACGAAACTCTATTTTTTCTTTATTTTACTGCATATTTCGATAAAGGTAACTAATTGTAAAAAAATGAATTTTAATATCAAAATTGATGTTTCTCATCTGCCGAGCGTCACGTGACGCCCAATTTTTTTTTAAGCCCTCTGCTCGTCTAGCTCGGGTGTCCGTTGCTATTCATGTTGTACGTATGTTGCGTTGATTTCCGATAAGAGAGAGACAAACCTGAAATATCTCATGGCCCTGTAAAATCACCGGTAAACCTATCCTTGTCCCCCCGGGACACAGCAGTGGTTGGCAGCAGAATTAGGCACCAATGGTGGTACATCGACAGACGATTCCTTCACAAAGAGCTGTGGATGGTAAGTAGTTTCTGTGATGTAATTCATCGTGAGGCTTATCCTCCGACGTGGAGTTTCGGCACAGCTGCAGCAGCCCGAACTCGCAATCCCGAGAATCGTCGCGAAATGTGACTACGGAACACAAACTGACTGCCTTTACACGCTTAAATATGAGTATGTGTGATGTACGGATGGAACCTTCGCCAAATATTATGCAGTTTTTATTTTACACGCGCTCCACCAACAGATTGTCGCTCAGACGCGCCTCGGCTAGCCAAACTAAATATGCCTGAATGGACTGAGACTGGTGAAGTTTTGGTCCTACTTGCCATGTCATGATTCTACTTGCAATATAACCGCGGCAGTCTCTGAACTAAGCTGTCGGTTAACGTATGAAAATGATATACCCGCTTTGACAACTGACTTAGATACTGCACCAGCGAATAGCTCCTTCGTCGAAAGCGTCATGTCGTCGGGGATAGTGCAAATCCGCGAATCTACCATACGTAAAGTGCGCGTATCTACACTACGAGTAGGTTTACAGGGGAATGTTATAAGTTTATATTTCTTTTTATTTCAACGCTTTTTGACCTCATTTTTACATAAATGGTAACAATACATGTGTTGTATGTATTGTTAACAGTAGAAATCTATTAAAGTCGTTAATTTTGTCGCTTCCACAATGGGTAATTCAAATAGGCTACATTTGTGAGATACGCGGAAAGCAATGCCTGTTTCCATTATCCAATGCTAGTTCCGCGGATTTGCACTATCCCCGACGATTCTTCTCTTCCGGAACATCGTTACTGCGACTCGAGCAGCTCATTCCGTTCACATGGAATTTCTTCAGGTGATGACGATGGCTCTGGCCGTTATGATGTGGACCGCCGCGTCTCACCGAGTAAAACCGAAAATATGAATCTACAATCGGTAGTTAAAGGATAAGTAAGTATGGTAAAAGCAAATGAATTTTATGTGCAACAAGACTAGAGTCTTTTGGCACATAAAATTCATTTTCTTTTAACATACGGTACTCTTTGGATGGATGGGCTCGTTTGTAGAATGTTTCAAAACGATCACGACACAGACTGAGAGCTTCATGCGAACGCCTACTTCGTTGAAGCCTGTCCGGAATGCAGCACGACAAAGCTTTCGTTGAAGACTCCTCGTAGTTCTGCTCAAACTATGTATCGAATAGCCAAGGCCCTCTGTAGATACCTTTGCGATACAAGTAGATGATAAAGTGATCCCGACTGATGATTGGCGCCTGACAAAATATGTATAGCAATGTTTTTAGTTAACAACACGAAGTTTTAAGAAAAATTGTATGACCGTTCAGGATTATGTAAGTATAGTATAGAAAGAATGAATTTTATATGCAACATGACCAGAGTACTATCTAGGTCCTAGACCCAAGTATTCGAAGACATGTGACAATCCGCACTGGGCCCGCGTGGTGCATTACAGCCCTATCATAGAGAGGATCCACTCATGGGAGGCAAGTGTCCTTGCTGAGGGAATATAACAAGCTGATTATGCATTATGCTATGTTGAGAACTTAAATAGATGAGGTAGGTGTATGTAAGTAGGCAATACAGAGGTACTATGTACATATTTGCACATTCAATTCGTATTCATAGGATATCTCTTGAGAATTGATTATGAAAGACCTCTAGGGAACATGGCGTACGCCACACAACTAGGAAAACAACCCTTATTGCTACGGTATCAAGGACAATATTAAACTTTTATCTTGAACGTAAGTTTGACTTACTAAACTAAGCATCTCGTGAGTGGTAAACTTAGGAATAAGGGGTTGAACCTCATCTCATCATCATCAACATCATCATTTCTGCTGAAAGACGTCCACTGTTGGACATAGACCTCCACCAACTGTCGCCACATTGACCGGTCCCGTGCGACTCGCATCCAGCGGATCCCTGCAACCTTCACCAGGTCATCGGTCCACCTAGTGGGAGGTCTTCCAACGCAACGTCTTCCGGTTCGCGGTCGCCACTCCAGAACCTCATCTAGCAGCAAGGAATCCCTTTTCCATGCTCTTATCGTTTTCCGTCGCTAAGAACCGTCATTTGCTTGAGCGAGGGACAGAGCGGACATTCTATCGTATGCGGCAGCATCGACGGTTCGATCGGCAGCACGCTGATTCTTGTAGAATCAAGAAATAAAGTGAAGAAAATCATTTCTTAACTTAGCCCAAGGGGTATTGGCCCAAGCCGCCGCGGGAGACGCCCTGGGCGTCGGGGGCTACGTGATGGCTCCTGGCCACCGTACGTGCGGGCCTGTGGACGGTGAGTAAAGGGCTACCCCGCCGTCCGGTCGTCTTATGACGACAGGCCGTGTCGACGGCGCGTTCGTGTTCCACGCGCGCCTCAAAGAGATGTCAGCAACCAGGAAGGGGTCCGCAAGGGCCGATGCCTGTCGGGGCTGCGAGACTGTTGGAAAGAGATAGGTACCGCGGCCCTGGAACACAAAGGGCAAAGAAGGAACACTGATAGATATGCAAACGTAGGTGACAAGTGAAACAACGGGTGGCTGGAAAGACACTGATACATATTTGTGAAGTACCTAACACTACTTATAATAGGCGTGCACAACCGCCATCATATTTGCGTATATAACAGAATCTGTGGTCAATCAATTATCAAAATGATCTATATTAGTACAGTTAGAGCTTTGCCGTTACGTGGTCATGTTATTAATAAATCATTAATTGCGTTTTAATTATTGTTCGTGTTATTAGTTGTTATCGATGATAGCCTGTTGTGCATCTGCTGAAAACATGGACGCATCGAGACTTATGTAAGTTTTATTTTATCAATAACAAATATAAATGGTGTAAATAGACCCTTAACGAAGTCGAAACGCAATTGTTCTCCCTGTCATTACGATATATTTTTTTTGTTATAGACCATACCTGGGAACCTTTTACGGAGATATTAGGGGTCATAACTTTACTTTAAATACTTCCACGACCCCTGTACTATTCTATACATCCATCAGCACAATGTGTTGAGTGCGTTACATTGAGTTTAACCGCAAAACGTCATTTTTCACCCCAAAAAAAAAGTTGTTTCCCAGCAATAATTTTTGCGTAGAGTAACTTAGCACCCATGGCCCTTCAGCACTTGCTATACGGGCGACAACGTGGGGCGGCTGCGGACATAGCGACCTTGATAGACGGACTGTGTGAAAGATGTAATTGCTTGACCGCGCGCTTTAATGAGTCCTCGCGAATGTATCAATTTAAATGGAATATTCTGAGGGTTGATCACGTATTGGTTCAATTAGTATCGTAATACCTACGTGGATTATGGTTATTTTAAAGCAAATAACCTGTGGGATATTGTTAGGACTTTGTGGACGCTTAATGTGCCTTTGATGGGGCAAGGCGGAGGACTTATTAAAGCGGTCGAACTATAGAAATTAGGTGACTGCTTAGTAGCTAATTGAGAAATATGAAAGAAGAACCTTTTAACCTGTGATTAGCTAGTGAGTGAGCATGGTCATCTACGAAGACAGTCGTATCCACTTTAAGCCCAATAAATACGATAGGCATGAAAACTGAAATCTCAGATGGAATATCATTACGTCAAAGCTTCATTAAAAATTGTATTTGGTGATACCGGTGTCACCAGATTTGTATGTACTGGTTTGAACCCGAAAAAATATCTAAAAAGAAATCCTTTCAAATAAGTAACACGAACGTTCTTCCGCGCGTCATGAGTCGATGTCATAATGACATCGACTTGAATGTTCACATAGTAATGAGCGCACTCGAGCTCGCCGCGAAGTGTGCGGTGCGATAAGCGCCGGATTACGCATCATGTGATGTCATAATTTAACTGCAGATGGCTGGGACAAAAAAACAATTATCCTGTAAATCCCGAACGGAAAGGCAGACATGTAAGGTGTAAATAGTCATATTAAAATATAAAATAAGTCAGAGTGCCTCACGTTCACGCTCTCGTCAGCGCACCAACAAGATGCGCTTAAGAACAAGCTTACATAAAGTGATGCTGTTAATATCCCGTCAGGCGTCAATATTTTCGGTCGGTTGCCCGACCGAAGGACTGTTAACGTTCAACATCACCTGGTGCTGGTGGGTGATTTCGGTGCATAGTTCGTACAGATCGACCGGTAGGCTTCAACGAAATAGGCGTTCGGATCCAGCACTGAGGAGTCTGTGTGATCGCACGGAATCATTCTACATGCGACTCGATTCAACCATATAAACAATGCTCTGGTCATGTTACGGAATTCATTCTTCCTTTACTATACTTACATCTCCTGTAACTACCAATAGCGTATTCAATTTTGAAATTGGTTATAAAATTCATCGCGCCTTTGCATTTCCCAGACACATCGTGTTGTTTGTCCAAAACATTGCTATGGAAAACTGATCAGGCGCCAATCATCGGTCGGGGCAACCCGACCGAAAACTTTGGAAGCGTTTAGATTTCTCACAGGGAGGGTACGATGGACGGTTCATCGTAATCAGGTGCTATGTGAATTCAACACATAGTTTATACAATTCGACCGGTAGTCCTCAACAAAGTGGGCGTAACGATCCAGCTCTGAGTCTGTGTGATCGCATGGAATCATTCTACAGACGAGTCGACACATCCACCCGTAGAGTAGTGATCTGGTCTTGTTGCATATTATAAAAATCATTCTTCCTTTACTATACTTACTTACCCCTTAACTACCGATCGTGAGTTCAATTTTTCGGTTTCACTTGGAGAGACGCGGCGGTCCTCATCATAACGGCCAGAGCCATCCGTCATCGGTCGGAATGCTCCCGATCGACTACTGGTCGTACTCAATGGTGATCCTGTTCAGAACAACCAGCTCCGTGCATTTGGCACGCATAGTTCGGACAGATCAACCGATAGGCTTCAACGAAGTAGACGTTCGCATCAAGCGTTGATTCTATGTCGTGATCGCTTTGAAACATTCCACATACGACTCCATATCCACCCAAAGAGTGTTCTAGTCAAATTCCACATAAATTTCATTCTTTACTATACTTTACTATACTTACTTAAAATTTAACTACCGTCCGTGCATTTAATTTTTCGGTTATTTTTTGATGAGACGCGGCGGCCCGCATCATAACCGTCATCGGCCAGAGCCATCATCAAATGAAGAAATTCCATGTAAACGGAAGATTGGTCGAGTCGCTAGACACACGACTGGTGTGCTTCTAGCGATGTTCGGGAAGAGGGACAAGAATCTGTCGACGAAGGAACTCTTTGCTAGTGCAGTATTTGCATCGAGATCTCAGTCAGTTGACAAAGCGGGTATATGATTTGCTTGTGTAGGCCGACGGCTTATTTCAGAGACAGCTGTGGTTATGTTGCGAATAGATTCCATTATACTGTTGTTCGCGACGCTCAGAGCCACGGAAAGAGAACTTCTGTTGAAAATAAACCACATGCGTGATGTAAACGACGCAAAGTTCAATGATCAAAACATAATAGTGCGACGAGCATTATAACTTTTTGTAGCCCACAACTTTACAAGTCGCAGTTTATTCTGGTGTTTGGGCTGCCGAGGCGCGTCAAAACGTAAACTGTTTCAAAGCAAGCAAAGTAACTCTGAGAGAAAATCTGTTGGCAGAGCGCTTGTGAAACAAAAACAGCATAATTTTTGCCGAGGGCTCCATGGCATCGTCGATGTATCTTCACAGTAGTGTCCATCAAACATAAAGCGGATTCGTTTGTGTTCACGGAGATCCTTGGAACTACCTACACGTTCGGGCTGTGGCTCAACTTCATTTGTGGGAGGAAAAAGTATATTGTGCCGCTTATCAGGTGCTGACGTCATAATTCAATACCGCGTCATCGGCTGGCCGATAAGGGCGCGCGGCGCGGGGCGGCGTGCAGCGGCCGGGTGGCCGCGCGTCCACTCTAATGTGAGCGTAGCACTTAATGTCATCGGTGCCTTGAGCACGTGAATATTTTGGGACAAGATTTTCGATAACGGAGACGTTGTTTTTAACACTTTTAAGATTTCTAATCTACACAATTAAGTACTAAAAACCTTTCAGGTTAACTTTTGATAAAAAAAAACCTATTTCATTAACATCATTCTACTGCCCTTATCCCAATTTATTTATGGTCGGCACAACATGTCTTCTTCTTCCATACTTCTCTATTACTCGTCATCTCAGCAGTCACCTCCTTGCTAGCCATATCAAATTTCATTCACACAGTCCATCCATCATTTCTTTGGTCTTCCTCTACTCTTATAGCCAGCTACATTTATACTAAACATTTTCCTGACTACATTATTCTCATTCCTCCGTTCCACATGTCCATATCACGATAACCGATTACCACACAACTTTTCAGTCACCAGCGCCACTTTCAGACATCCTCATACGTAGTCATTCCTTATTTTATCTATTCGCGGTGTAACACACTTAATTGAGTAATCCCCCTTAGTAATTTCATCTCAGCCACATGCAATTGCTTCTCATTCATTCCATTCGTGGCCCAATATCAGAATATTAAAAAAAAAAAAAAATGAAAAATTGAAAAATGACTAGACTAGTCATTTTTATAACTCTTCCCTTTGATTATTAGGGAAATGCGGAAATCGCATATTAGTCCCGTGACCTGCCGCCATTGTTAATCGTGTGCTTAACACTCCGATCTATTTCGTCATCTTTGTACGAGTGAACTGAGATTCCGAAAACCGAAGTAGACTGGGAGGAGCGCGCCATCCAGCGCTATGGGTACAGAATTGGAGAGGCGACCGAAATCGCAGAACAAGTTTTCAGTTTCACTTCTACTGATTTTCAAACCAACATTCTCCAGCAGTCCAGCTTCTGTTGCCATTTCTCCAATCTGCTCTGAATATCAGGTCCATCTTTACCGACAAGGCGACAAGCACAATGTCGTCGCCAAACATCATGCACCTGGGTGCATCTTGCTGTTTATCCGTCATTTATAGAAGTTTTTAAAATAACACAACTACCGACCGCTCACTCAATTTTGAAACAGGAGCTAATAAATTTCATCGCGCCTTTACATTTTCTTTACACATCTTGTTGTTTATCTGAAACATTGCTATAGAAATCTGGCCAGGCGCTATACTGCGGAGAAGAGGAGCTCGTGGCTAAATAGTAGCAGCCATTCGGGTCCATCATCACTTTAAGCCACGCTTGCCTAGGTTAGTCCACCACCTATTACATACCGAGTTTCCTCCGTGCCTCGGAAAGCACGTTAAGCTATTGATCCCGGCTGTAATCTGTGGATCTTTGTAAGTCGTTACACGTAGTCAGTGGCCCGAAAGCCTGGCAACCAGTCTTACAAAATACTGGTATTCAGCTGCATCCGGTTAGACTGGAAAACGCTAGGCAGATGATGATGAATACCAAACGACGTTCAATAGTCTTCACGGTATGGTGTATATATAGTACGACATCATCTGGTTGGTGCACTCGGTGGTTAGTTCGTACAGATCGACCAGTAGGTTTCAACGAAATAGGTGTGCGGGTCAAGCGCTTATTCTGAGCGATCGCATGGAAACATTCTACAAGCGACTATACATCCACGTAAACAATGCTCTGGTCATGTTACAGATAAAATTCATTGTTCCTTTACTATACTTACATCTCCTGTAACTACCAATAGCTTATTCATTTTAAAGTGTTTATAAAATTCATCGCGCCTTTGTATTTCTCAAACAAATCGTGTTGTTTGTCCAAAACATTGCTATAAAAAACTGAGCAGGCGCCAATCATCGGTCGCGGCAACCCGACCGAAAACTTTGGTATCGTTTATATTTCTCACATGGAGGGTACGATGAACGGTTCCACATAATCCGGGGCTATAGGAATTCTACACATATGTAGGTAGTTTACTAGCTGTTGTCCGCGATTTCGTTCGTGTGAAAATTTTGATGTGTGTGTGAGAATGCATCGTCGGTCGAGTCCTGGTGTATACCATCACGACTTTCTCAGTAGCAGTCACGGAGTCTGGAATTGTGCTTGGTTGATGGGTATTGGCCTGGGTTGAGGCGATGCGACGATGGCTTAAAAACTGGAACATTCTGGCACTATACAACTTTTTTTCAAAGTGAACTGGAAAGGACTGGAAACTTTCCAGTCCTTTCCAGTTCACTCGGACAACCAATCGGACGACCAATTCTTCCCTTTCCAGTGGAAAGGGAAGAATTGGTCGTCCGGCGGCAAGATGGGCAGACGACATTGTTGCCATCGCGGGAGTATCCTGGATGAGGCTGGCACAAGAGCGTGGAGCTTGGCACAAGCAAAGAGAGGCCTATACCCAGCAGTAGGTGAAGTCGGGATAACGAAAATGAGGTCAAAATGAAAATCCAAAATGGCGTCGAGGACAGTTTTTGTTTTTTCATTCATGGGTGTCGTTTTCATGGTTTTCGGGGTCGATGATAACGAAAATGAGGTCAAAATGAAAATCCAAGATGGCGTTGAGGAAAGTTTCAGGTTTTTAACGAAACTCTATTTTTTCTTTATTTTACTGCATATTTCGATAAAGGTTTTTATTAACTAATTGTAAAAAAATGAATTTTAATATCAAAATTGATGTTTCTCATCTGCCGAGCGTCACGTGACGCCCAATTTTTTTTTAAGCCCTCTGCTCGTCTAGCTCGGGTGTCCGTTGCTATTCATGTTGTACGTATGTTGCGTTGATTTCCGATAAGAGAGAGACAAACCTGAAATATCTCATGGCCCTGTAAAATCACCGGTAAACCTATCCTTGTCCCCCCGGGACACAGCAGTGGTTGGCAGCAGAATTAGGCACCAATGGTGGTACATCGACAGACGATTCCTTCACAAAGAGCTGTGGATGGTAAGTAGTTTCTGTGATGTAATTCATCGTGAGGCTTATCCTCCGACGTGGAGTTTCGGCACAGCTGCAGCAGCCCGAACTCGCAATCCCGAGAATCGTCGCGAAATGTGACTACGGAACACAAACTGACTGCCTTTACACGCTTAAATATGAGTATGTGTGATGTACGGATGGAACCTTCGCCAAATATTATGCAGTTTTTATTTTACACGCGCTCCACCAACAGATTGTCGCTCAGACGCGCCTCGGCTAGCCAAACTAAATATGCCTGAATGGACTGAGACTGGTGAAGTTTTGGTCCTACTTGCCATGTCATGATTCTACTTGCAATATAACCGCGGCAGTCTCTGAACTAAGCTGTCGGTTAACGTATGAAAATGATATACCCGCTTTGACAACTGACTTAGATACTGCACCAGCGAATAGCTCCTTCGTCGAAAGCGTCATGTCGTCGGGGATAGTGCAAATCCGCGAATCTACCATACGTAAAGTGCGCGTATCTACACTACGAGTAGGTTTACAGGGGAATGTTATAAGTTTATATTTCTTTTTATTTCAACGCTTTTTGACCTCATTTTTACATAAATGGTAACAATACATGTGTTGTATGTATTGTTAACAGTAGAAATCTATTAAAGTCGTTAATTTTGTCGCTTCCACAATGGGTAATTCAAATAGGCTACATTTGTGAGATACGCGGAAAGCAATGCCTGTTTCCATTATCCAATGCTAGTTCCGCGGATTTGCACTATCCCCGACGATTCTTCTCTTCCGGAACATCGTTACTGCGACTCGAGCAGCTCATTCCGTTCACATGGAATTTCTTCAGGTGATGACGATGGCTCTGGCCGTTATGATGTGGACCGCCGCGTCTCACCGAGTAAAACCGAAAATATGAATCTACAATCGGTAGTTAAAGGATAAGTAAGTATGGTAAAAGCAAATGAATTTTATGTGCAACAAGACTAGAGTCTTTTGGCACATAAAATTCATTTTCTTTTAACATACGGTACTCTTTGGATGGATGGGCTCGTTTGTAGAATGTTTCAAAACGATCACGACACAGACTGAGAGCTTCATGCGAACGCCTACTTCGTTGAAGCCTGTCCGGAATGCAGCACGACAAAGCTTTCGTTGAAGACTCCTCGTAGTTCTGCTCAAACTATGTATCGAATAGCCAAGGCCCTCTGTAGATACCTTTGCGATACAAGTAGATGATAAAGTGATCCCGACTGATGATTGGCGCCTGACAAAATATGTATAGCAATGTTTTTAGTTAACAACACGAAGTTTTAAGAAAAATTGTATGACCGTTCAGGATTATGTAAGTATAGTATAGAAAGAATGAATTTTATATGCAACATGACCAGAGTACTATCTAGGTCCTAGACCCAAGTATTCGAAGACATGTGACAATCCGCACTGGGCCCGCGTGGTGCATTACAGCCCTATCATAGAGAGGATCCACTCATGGGAGGCAAGTGTCCTTGCTGAGGGAATATAACAAGCTGATTATGCATTATGCTATGTTGAGAACTTAAATAGATGAGGTAGGTGTATGTAAGTAGGCAATACAGAGGTACTATGTACATATTTGCACATTCAATTCGTATTCATAGGATATCTCTTGAGAATTGATTATGAAAGACCTCTAGGGAACATGGCGTACGCCACACAACTAGGAAAACAACCCTTATTGCTACGGTATCAAGGACAATATTAAACTTTTATCTTGAACGTAAGTTTGACTTACTAAACTAAGCATCTCGTGAGTGGTAAACTTAGGAATAAGGGGTTGAACCTCATCTCATCATCATCAACATCATCATTTCTGCTGAAAGACGTCCACTGTTGGACATAGACCTCCACCAACTGTCGCCACATTGACCGGTCCCGTGCGACTCGCATCCAGCGGATCCCTGCAACCTTCACCAGGTCATCGGTCCACCTAGTGGGAGGTCTTCCAACGCAACGTCTTCCGGTTCGCGGTCGCCACTCCAGAACCTCATCTAGCAGCAAGGAATCCCTTTTCCATGCTCTTATCGTTTTCCGTCGCTAAGAACCGTCATTTGCTTGAGCGAGGGACAGAGCGGACATTCTATCGTATGCGGCAGCATCGACGGTTCGATCGGCAGCACGCTGATTCTTGTAGAATCAAGAAATAAAGTGAAGAAAATCATTTCTTAACTTAGCCCAAGGGGTATTGGCCCAAGCCGCCGCGGGAGACGCCCTGGGCGTCGGGGGCTACGTGATGGCTCCTGGCCACCGTACGTGCGGGCCTGTGGACGGTGAGTAAAGGGCTACCCCGCCGTCCGGTCGTCTTATGACGACAGGCCGTGTCGACGGCGCGTTCGTGTTCCACGCGCGCCTCAAAGAGATGTCAGCAACCAGGAAGGGGTCCGCAAGGGCCGATGCCTGTCGGAGCTGCGAGACTGTTGGAAAGAGATAGGTACCGCGGCCCTGGAACACAAAGGGCAAAGAAGGAACACTGATAGATATGCAAACGTAGGTGACAAGTGAAACAACGGGTGGCTGGAAAGACACTGATACATATTTGTGAAGTACCTAACACTACTTATAATAGGCGTGCACAACCGCCATCATATTTGCGTATATAACAGAATCTGTGGTCAATCAATTATCAAAATGATCTATATTAGTACAGTTAGAGCTTTGCCGTTACGTGGTCATGTTATTAATAAATCATTAATTGCGTTTTAATTATTGTTCGTGTTATTAGTTGTTATCGATGATAGCCTGTTGTGCATCTGCTGAAAACATGGACGCATCGAGACTTATGTAAGTTTTATTTTATCAATAACAAATATAAATGGTGTAAATAGACCCTTAACCTATTGACCGCCACGGACGTCTATGGACGTCAAATCGTTAGCGCTTTAAAAATGTATTATTTTCGACGTGCCATGCCGTCCGAGGCATCGTGAGAACTTTTTGATTTGTCGTCCATAGACGTCCGTGGCGGTCAATAGGTTAACGAAGTCGAAACGCAATTGTTCTCCCTGTCATTACGATATATTTTTTTTGTTATAGACCATACCTGGGAACCTTTTACGGAGATATTAGGGGTCATAACTTTACTTTAAATACTTCCACGACCCCTGTACTATTCTATACATCCATCAGCACAATGTGTTGAGTGCGTTACATTGAGTTTAACCGCAAAACGTCATTTTTCACCCCAAAAAAAAAGTTGTTTCCCAGCAATAATTTTTGCGTAGAGTAACTTAGCACCCATGGCCCTTCAGCACTTGCTATACGGGCGACAACGTGGGGCGGCTGCGGACATAGCGACCTTGATAGACAGACTGTGTGAAAGATGTAATTGCTTGACCGCGCGCTTTAATGAGTCCTCGCGAATGTATCAATTTAAATGGAATATTCTGAGGGTTGATCACGTATTGGTTCAATTAGTATCGTAATACCTACGTGGATTATGGTTATTTTAAAGCAAATAACCTGTGGGATATTGTTAGGACTTTGTGGACGCTTAATGTGCCTTTGATGGGGCAAGGCGGAGGACTTATTAAAGCGGTCGAACTATAGAAATTAGGTGACTGCTTAGTAGCTAATTGAGAAATATGAAAGAAGAACCTTTTAACCTGTGATTAGCTAGTGAGTGAGCATGGTCATCTACGAAGACAGTCGTATCCACTTTAAGCCCAATAAATACGATAGGCATGAAAACTGAAATCTCAGATGGAATATCATTACGTCAAAGCTTCATTAAAAATTGTATTTGGTGATACCGGTGTCACCAGATTTGTATGTACTGGTTTGAACCCGAAAAAATATCTAAAAAGAAATCCTTTCAAATAAGTAACACGAACGTTCTTCCGCGCGTCCATAAGGCACCAATGACATCGACTTGAATGTTCACATAGTAATGAGCGCACTCGAGCTCGCCGCGAAGTGTGCGGTGCGATAAGCGCCGGATTACGCATCATGTGATGTCATAATTTAACTGCAGATGGCTGGGACAAAAAAACAATTATCCTGTAAATCCCGAACGGAAAGGCAGACATGTAAGGTGTAAATAGTCATATTAAAATATAAAATAAGTCAGAGTGCCTCACGTTCACGCTCTCGTCAGCGCACCAACAAGATGCGCTTAAGAACAAGCTTACATAAAGTGATGCTGTTAATATCCCGTCAGGCGTCAATATTTTCGGTCGGTTGCCCGACCGAAGGACTGTTAACGTTCAACATCACCTGGTGCTGGTGGGTGATTTCGGTGCATAGTTCGTACAGATCGACCGGTAGGCTTCAACGAAATAGGCGTTCGGATCCAGCACTGAGTCTGTGTGATCGCACGGAATCATTCTACATGCGACTCGATTCAACCATATAAACAATGCTCTGGTCATGTTACGGAATTCATTCTTCCTTTACTATACTTACATCTCCTGTAACTACCAATAGCGTATTCAATTTTGAAATTGGTTATAAAATTCATCGCGCCTTTGCATTTCCCAGACACATCGTGTTGTTTGTCCAAAACATTGCTATGGAAAACTGATCAGGCGCCAATCATCGGTCGGGGCAACCCGACCGAAAACTTTGGAAGCGTTTAGATTTCTCACAGGGAGGGTACGATGGACGGTTCATCGTAATCAGGTGCTATGTGAATTCAACACATAGTTTATACAATTCGACCGGTAGTCCTCAACAAAGTGGGCGTAACGATCCAGCTCTGAGTCTGTGTGATCGCATGGAATCATTCTACAGACGAGTCGACACATCCACCCGTAGAGTAGTGATCTGGTCTTGTTGCATATTATAAAAATCATTCTTCCTTTACTATACTTACTTACCCCTTAACTACCGATCGTGAGTTCAATTTTTCGGTTTCACTTGGAGAGACGCGGCGGTCCTCATCATAACGGCCAGAGCCATCCGTCATCGGTCGGAATGCTCCCGATCGACTACTGGTCGTACTCAATGGTGATCCTGTTCAGAACAACCAGCTCCGTGCATTTGGCACGCATAGTTCGGACAGATCAACCGATAGGCTTCAACGAAGTAGACGTTCGCATCAAGCGTTGATTCTATGTCGTGATCGCTTTGAAACATTCCACATACGACTCCATATCCACCCAAAGAGTGTTCTAGTCAAATTCCACATAAATTTCATTCTTTACTATACTTTACTATACTTACTTAAAATTTAACTACCGTCCGTGCATTTAATTTTTCGGTTATTTTTTGATGAGACGCGGCGGCCCGCATCATAACCGTCATCGGCCAGAGCCATCATCAAATGAAGAAATTCCATGTAAACGGAAGATTGGTCGAGTCGCTAGACACACGACTGGTGTGCTTCTAGCGATGTTCGGGAAGAGGGACAAGAATCTGTCGACGAAGGAACTCTTTGCTAGTGCAGTATTTGCATCGAGATCTCAGTCAGTTGACAAAGCGGGTATATGATTTGCTTGTGTAGGCCGACGGCTTATTTCAGAGACAGCTGTGGTTATGTTGCGAATAGATTCCATTATACTGTTGTTCGCGACGCTCAGAGCCACGGAAAGAGAACTTCTGTTGAAAATAAACCACATGCGTGATGTAAACGACGCAAAGTTCAATGATCAAAACATAATAGTGCGACGAGCATTATAACTTTTTGTAGCCCACAACTTTACAAGTCGCAGTTTATTCTGGTGTTTGGGCTGCCGAGGCGCGTCAAAACGTAAACTGTTTCAAAGCAAGCAAAGTAACTCTGAGAGAAAATCTGTTGGCAGAGCGCTTGTGAAACAAAAACAGCATAATTTTTGCCGAGGGCTCCATGGCATCGTCGATGTATCTTCACAGTAGTGTCCATCAAACATAAAGCGGATTCGTTTGTGTTCACGGAGATCCTTGGAACTACCTACACGTTCGGGCTGTGGCTCAACTTCATTTGTGGGAGGAAAAAGTATATTGTGCCGCTTATCAGGTGCTGACGTCATAATTCAATACCGCGTCATCGGCTGGCCGATAAGGGCGCGCGGCGCGGGGCGGCGTGCAGCGGCCGGGTGGCCGCGCGTCCACTCTAATGTGAGCGTAGCACTTAATGTCATCGGTGCCTTGAGCACGTGAATATTTTGGGACAAGATTTTCGATAACGGAGACGTTGTTTTTAACACTTTTAAGATTTCTAATCTACACAATTAAGTACTAAAAACCTTTCAGGTTAACTTTTGATAAAAAAAAACCTATTTCATTAACATCATTCTACTGCCCTTATCCCAATTTATTTATGGTCGGCACAACATGTCTTCTTCTTCCATACTTCTCTATTACTCGTCATCTCAGCAGTCACCTCCTTGCTAGCCATATCAAATTTCATTCACACAGTCCATCCATCATTTCTTTGGTCTTCCTCTACTCTTATAGCCAGCTACATTTATACTAAACATTTTCCTGACTACATTATTCTCATTCCTCCGTTCCACATGTCCATATCACGATAACCGATTACCACACAACTTTTCAGTCACCAGCGCCACTTTCAGACATCCTCATACGTAGTCATTCCTTATTTTATCTATTCGCGGTGTAACACACTTAATTGAGTAATCCCCCTTAGTAATTTCATCTCAGCCACATGCAATTGCTTCTCATTCATTCCATTCGTGGCCCAATATCAGAATATTAAAAAAAAAAAAAAATGAAAAATTGAAAAATGACTAGACTAGTCATTTTTATAACTCTTCCCTTTGATTATTAGGGAAATGCGGAAATCGCATATTAGTCCCGTGACCTGCCGCCATTGTTAATCGTGTGCTTAACACTCCGATCTATTTCGTCATCTTTGTACGAGTGAACTGAGATTCCGAAAACCGAAGTAGACTGGGAGGAGCGCGCCATCCAGCGCTATGGGTACAGAATTGGAGAGGCGACCGAAATCGCAGAACAAGTTTTCAGTTTCACTTCTACTGATTTTCAAACCAACATTCTCCAGCAGTCCAGCTTCTGTTGCCATTTCTCCAATCTGCTCTGAATATCAGGTCCATCTTTACCGACAAGGCGACAAGCACAATGTCGTCGCCAAACATCATGCACCTGGGTGCATCTTGCTGTTTATCCGTCATTTATAGAAGTTTTTAAAATAACACA